>OZ007580.1:11412500-11785000 GCA_963931925.1 Onchidella celtica | reverse complement strand
TTTTGGTACATCTTTAAAGATATCGTTGAGATAGCTGAGCCCAGATTCTCCTCAAAGCATTAAAAGTTCATTTTTGTAATATATCCACCCCCTCACTCCATTTATTTTTAGTGCCATAATATTTATGATTTCAAGGTGTCTGGTTCTCATCAGGTTAATGGTGGAGTGAAGATTTGTCTCATAGACCAAGCTTGCCCGGAGTGTGACAGAAATTTCTTCAGATTCCAATGCCATGTTCTTATGTCACTGTCAGTACCATCTTTCATTTTGCACCTGTAATGTGCTTAAAATGTGGATAGGAATAACAGCAATACTTATCCAAAAAATGAGTGCAATCATGCATCGTAGTCTGCACTCAAAACTGAATTTTCACTTTTTTGCTTTTTTCTAAATTTTTGTTGATCTGATAGAATGTAATAGAAATGAAAGTGGAAGGACTTTATTTTCTCCGCCTTTCCTTTTAATGTCATAGAACTAAAAATGTTGGTCTTCCATGCCAGGACTTTTTTAAAATTGCGATTTATTTTCATAATTGAGCAATGTGGCAGCTTTGGATTATCCTGTCATACTCACAGTCGGGACTCAAAAACGACTGGGGAGGGAGAATCCACAACTGCAGAAGGCACCCGTGATGACGATACTGGCGTATCTGACGGTGAGTGCAAGAAACAGAGGTGTAGATACTCCTATTCAAAGAAAAGAAAAAGCAAAAGTGTCATCAACATCGGCACCTGGAATGTTAGGACCATGAAACAAATGGGAAAACTTACACTCCTGTTAGAGGAGCTGAAGGAACTCAGCATGAACATCACTGGACTGAGTGAAGTACGATGGGACAAACAGGGCCTATTCAGGACAGAAGATCACACCATCGTATACAGCGGAAACAAACGCGGCATGAATGGTGTTGCAATTATACTGGACAGACGCTTACGAGACAACATTAGCAGCCATGACGCTATAAGTGATAGAATTGTCACTGTGAAACTTGACACCCAACCCGTGCCCCTGAACATCATACAAGTATACGCCCCCACATCTGCGAGCACAGAAGAAGAAATAGAGCTGTTCTATAATGACCTACAATCAGTAACAGACAAAATCCCAAGCAGAGAAATATGCATAATCATGGGAGATTTCAATGCCAAAGTGGGAGAGGGTGAGGATCTGGAATGTGGGATAGGACCCTATGGATTAGGAGAACGAAACGACCGAGGAGACATGTTAGCATCTTTCTGCCATGCAAATGAAATGAGCATCACGAACACTCTCTTTAAACACCCGATGCGAAGAAGATACACATGGATAAACCCTGGAGGCAATCTCCGAAACCGGATTGATTACATCCTGATTGACAAAAACTGGAAAACAACTGTGCTCAACTCAAAGACAAGGCCAGGGGCAGACTGTGACACTGACCACATTTTAGTGACAGCAAAGCTGAGATTGAAAGCCTATAGGAAGAGCAAGCCAAAACCCACCACCAGATTTGACACGGACAAACTGAAAGACCCTGAAATCAGCAATGCTTTTCAGATCGAAACAGAAAACCGTTTCTCAGCATTACTCAAGGAGTGGTCAGCTGAAGAAAGACACCCAGATACACTGTGGAAAGACATGAAAAGAATTTGGAGTGAAACAGCTGAATCGAAACTCGGGAAAAGAACGAGGAAAACTCCCAAACCATACATCAGTGAAGAAGTGATAGAGCTTGCAAAAAGAAAGAGCAAAGCCAGAAAACTTAGTAAACAAGATGAATATCATGCACTGGAGAAGGAAATCCAAACAAAGATCAGAAGAGACAAGAATGCATGGTTAGAAAGAGAGTGTGCAAACATAACAGAATGTAATACACAAAGAAAGTCAAAAGAAATGTTTGAACAAATAAGAAAAGTAAAAAAGAGGGATTTCCAACCACAGAACTTGAGTCCGAACAACAAAGAAGGCACAACACTGACAAACACAAAAGATGTGCTCTCAAGATGGCACGAATACGGCAAGATGCTGTTTGCGGACAACATCAGACCAGACCCGAGGGACCTCCAACAACAACAGATAGATAAAGAACCAGAACCTCTCTTGGAGGAAGTACAGGCTGCAATAAAACAAATAAAGAATGGAAAATCCCCTGGATTAGACAACATACCAGGTGAACTCCTGAAACATACCAGCGAATCAGGAATAAAAGCACTCCACCAAATGATCTGCAAAATTTGGCAGACAAATGAATGGCCAACAGACTGGAAGCTACAAGAATTCGTCATGCTATACAAAAGCGGCAATGTCAAAGACTGTGGAAATTATAGAACCATCGCCCTCATCAGTCACACTAGCCAGATCCTGCTCATCATCATACTCAACAGAATGAAATCTAAGGTAGAAGAGGAACTATCAGAATGTCAAGCTGGTTACAGGACCAACAGAGGAACCGCTGACATGCTCTTCATACTACAAATAATGATTGAACAGATAAGAAGCAATGGAAACGAAGCCTTCATCACGTTCATAGACTACAGCAAAGCGTTCGACAGCGTTAGGCACCATCACCTGTTCGATATAATGATTAAGATGGGATTCCCGAAACACCTTGTGACCCTCATCGCTGCACTATACCACGAACAAAAGGCAACGATTAGATGGAACAATGAGAACTGTCCATATTTCAACATCGAGAAAGGAGTCAGACAGGGTTGCATACTTTCAATTCATCTTTTCAATATTTATACTGAGCAGATCATGAGAAACGCAGACATAGAAGATATGGGAATAAAGATCGGAGGCTGAAACATCACAAACCTTCGCTACGCTGATGACACAGCTCTTATGTCAGATAACATCACCAGCATGAAAAGAGTGTTGCACAGAGTGGATGAAGCGGGCAAGACAGCAGGCCTACACCTAAATGCTAAGAAAACGAAAGTCATGCATACTGGAACAGGGCACCATGAACACCAGGAGATACGAGTAAACAAAACAGCACTAGAAAAAGTGACTGATTTCAAATACCTAGGATCACATAAATCGCAAGATGGAAGCTGCTCAAAGGACATAAAAACAAGGATAGGAATGGCAAAACACAAAATGGTTCAACTAAACAACATTTGGAAGGATAGAGGCACACCAACGGACCTCAAAGTGAACATACTTAAGTGCTTGATCTGGCCAGTCCTACTATATGGTTGTGAAGCCTGGACACTCAAAAAGGCAGACATAACAAGATTGGAGGCAGCTGAAATGTGGCTTTACAGAAGGCTACTCAGAATAAGTTGGACAGAAAGGAGAACAAATACAAGCATCTTAGAACAGCTTGGCACCACCAGAAGAATAACACCTGAAATAAATAAAAGAAGACTTGCATACATCGGCCACGCGGCCCGAAACAAAAGCACGGCCCTTATGATATCAATCCTTCAAGGAAAGACAGAAACAAAGAGAAAACAAGGAAGACCACCCATTACATATCACGATAACATCAAGAAAGTCAGCCAGCTGGAAATAAGTGAACTAGCTAGGAAAGCTAAGGACAGGATTGGGTGGAGGAGATTTTGTCGTGACATCCACTGTAGCAGCTAACATCGATGACGATGAAGCCGACAGGTGACAGGTGACTCACAGTCACACGCAAATAAAACATTAAAACTCAGTATAACGATTCAGAACACGTGAAATGTTTAATCTCGGTAATGACTTTAAACGGCACGCGCGCATTTTGTAATATAACATTTTAGTATCTTCAGCTGGCCAATTCAGCCAACCATTTACTGTCAAGGCAGATTTTCTCTAATTATCACTGGCTTCAAGTTTGTCCTCCGGAAAAGATTTCACTTGATAATTAGTGACATTTGACTGCTCAAACTCGAACACTGAATTCAAAGTAACACAGAACACATCTAATTTCTTTCACTGGACTTTGCATATCAAAGGGTACAAATTTATTCCAGTTCAAGTAAAGCTTGATATATATAGAAGTGTGCACACAACCATGCACACACTTGAAGGTGACACATTGATAAGCGAACTCCTTTTTGGGGTCTTCCAGGGACCGATTTGCTGCCTCCACTGACCTTCCTCCTGCAGCTTTCACCCCACCATTCTCTCCTGGCACATGTTATTTTTGGTTTGGGAGGGTTTGTCCAAATATAATGTGATATGAGGGCTGGGGGCTACTTCTGTTGATTTTTTTTTTAAAAAGCTTGTTATCTAGGTAACAGTGAATACAATCATGAACTCTGATGAGTTATTCATGCATTTGTGCAAACAGAAATTGAAATCAATTCTAAATGAGTGCTCCTACCCCTTGCGCCATCAGACTGTCCGATCCCACAACAAGTGGACGAATGTTGTATTTGAAAATAGAGAGCGTTTTTGACTGTCTTTTTTACCACTCGCCTTTCGAAGTAGCATTGTTTCTTGGTATGGTATGCTGTTCTGAGTTTTCCTGATGGATTGTTCTGAAAAGAGTGTGTGCGAGTAATGTTGTTATTTGCTGGTAATGTTGTGTGAGCAATGTGTGCGTGTGCGGTATGCTTTAAAGACCTGTGTACCTTAGATATTGTATTTACTGTTGTACTGTTACTGATGCTGTGACAACAAAGTTCCAACAACAGGATGATAAAGTTGTATTTTATCCTATCTATCTTAGCTTATTTTCGGGCTCGGTGTTAGCTCTGTAACATTTTGTACCGGGGTCCATAATCAGGAGATTCCAAATATAATGCCACCCCGGTCGAGACATACAGCCCGTGGTGGCATTTATATAATAACTAGCTCAGTTCCCGGCCCTGCCCGGGATAAATCGATTTATTAGTTTCAGTTCTGGGTGATTATTATGGACCTGCTTCATTTTGCCTGTTCCTTTAGCTTTATTTTATTTTTGTTTGTTGGTTTGTTTTTAGATACGTTTTACTGCTCTCCCTATGCGCGTTGACGTCCTGCGCGCCCCGCCAGCATCCGTCAAATGGCTATGATTTGCGCAGGGGTTAGTTTGTTTGCACATCGCGGGAAGTGATAACGTCATGTGTTAATGGAAAAGAAATATAATATTTTCATAGGCATAATTATTGAAAACACAAACCTGTACTTTTGGCCCTGCAGCGTCAATATCCCAATTCCAGACCCTTTCTTTTTCCCAGTCTAGGCACATTGAGAACACACAAAGTTTTACACTTGATAGTCTTAGAACTCAAATCTCGTCAATCAAACCAGTCCTGACCGGAAGTTGCTTTGTGAGTGTGATACAGTCTATACCGGAACCAATCTTAGTTACATTAATTTGCCGAAAAAATTGACCCAACGCCAATGTGTCGCAACCTAGAAACTAATACAAACGTTCTGCGAGTTATTAATTATTTTTTTATTTTCTGTGCCGGGGACACGACGACAGTCTATACTAAGCGTTGTATAAAATCTGAGGGCCACCGAATCAGCATTAACAGAGGAGTAGCGAAAGGCGCGCTGCAATTGTCGTAAGGTTTCACTTTTATTAATATAGATGGCATTAGTTAAAATGCTCCAAACAGTATTAAATTAATGCAAGAAATTGAAGGAATTTCATTCATAAACATTGCGTTTCCCATGCGCATTTCCTTATCTGCATTTGTAAAGATTTCCTATCACCGAGGAAGTAGTTCATTTTGTTTACCTCTTCTGATTTTTTTTTTATTCAATCAACCTAGATTTATCAGCTCGTGCTGTGTGGCCAGTTTGAAATAAAAAATATGGACATAATTGACATGTTCTTGTGAGCCAAGTTTCATTTTCGTGTCATTTTTTTTAAAATGTCAAAATATAATATTTCATCTGTAATCAGTGGCAAGCTCAGCCATTGTGTGTTTATGTCACAAAACGACCGATATTTCAAGCCGGTTCTGTATTGCCCATTCAATGTCATAAGTGCTTATCTGTCACGGCTATGGGGTCTGCTTTTCTCAAAAGTCGGCCCAGGACCGTTAACATGATAATTGGCCCCTGGGCGGGCAGAGGTATTTGTAAAGTGCGGGATTTTCTTCCCCGTTTCAAGAACAAAAGTAAATTTGCATGCATAGTTCCCCCCCCCCCCACCCCCCCCCCCACCCCACCCCCCAAACCCTTGAGCAACTGTCCAGTGTGCCCAAGCCTTAAAACGCCGCAGAGCCGCCCACATTTAAAAGGCTGGTAAACATAAACAAGACGGAGGCTAATCTAACACAGAAAAGACACAATGAAGTGCGAGTACTTATCGATTTTTAGTTGGGTTTTCTAGCGAAGCGCTCGCTTTTGTAATTCCGTCCGGATGGTATCAATTTCTCATTTGTCCTTGGACCTGTCGTATTTCTGCGGACGGGATATCTCATCAGTTCCTTTTTCTATTAAGAGAGAAAAAGTGCCGGATGGCATTCTCGTTGTATCCTTCCCTTGGCATTTTCAAAGCCTGGAGTTTACAGTCACGTGGTTTTTGCACATGTGGCTTTATGCAAGAATACGCCGTTTTGCACCACGCTGCAGACTAAGGGTCGAGACAGAGTGAACTCACATTTCGTACAACTTCTCACTGCTTCCTCACTTCTTCCTCACCGGTTGCACAAAAACTCTATAAAACCGTTGTAAGCGAGCGGAGTGCAGCATACAAACAACCGTTTGAAAGTTCACGGCGTCTCCTCATCTTCCACACACGGACGGATAGTAATTACATTTTTACCGCTGCACTAAATTTCGTCCTTGGTTCATCCGGGAAGGATGACGCAATGACGACCGGGGGAGGGGGGGGGGGCGGCGTGGTCGGTCGACACATGTGTTGTTCTTTTGAAATTCAGTGTGATACCACTGAGGGTGTATTGTTCCTGAAAATCAACATGGATGAAGCATTAATTGCGGCTATAGAAAAGCGTCAAGCTTTATATGACAAAACATCCAATGAATATTCCAACCGAATATTCGTTCAAAAGCAGTGGACAGAAATCGCTCTGGAACTTGGACAAGAAGGTATGTTTAATAAAATTCAAATGACTTTCATGGCGTGTTTGTATTTGAGCCAATACATCACCATGAGTCTCAAACAAGAAACACCGACAACTGTTGACGGCATCTTGAACGCAAATGAGCCGTGTCAGATACGAGTCTCGAGACGGGCCAGTGAGAACGGCTTGTGAACTCACTCTGCTTGAGATTTCACATCACATCCGTTTCACGGTTCAACCACATAAAATGTGGAAGTAGTGTGAATTGTGGGTGTGGGTCTACTCTGTCTCGACCTTTAGTAGTGCGTACAGCCACCTTCGTGTAAACTCAGATTTAGTCCGTATGCATGAACTAAACTTACGCCTACCTCTACTTACTCATCAAATGCCGCTTACCTCTGTAACAAAAATTGACACTGCACATGCACAGAATTTGTATCGGCCAATCAATGCCACGAAAAACAAGGCCGATGTAAACAAAACTAAGAGATCGAGGGTGAGTAGAAATCCATTTTTTCCTTGGCCCGTGAAATATAAATATTAGTTATCTCCTTGCTTTCTGTCTTTCTAGCGGACGCCTCTTTCCCAAGCTAGTTACTCACTGCATAGCTGATTTAGTCGTCCTCGGAGAAAGTGTAAAGTTACGAACCCTTTTTACACGTGGGTGCAGGCCTACTCAAAGTTCATGCATACTGTGTAGCGTTTTGCGCCGACTCTTAAGGCCTACAGCCCCATACGCCCGCTGGACTCTTAACAAGGTTTACTCAGATTTCATCCTAGTTTCTCCACCCATTATTTAATTTGTCGGTTAATTACACCAGGGAGTCAGTGGCGCACGGGAAGCTAAGATCATAACAAGGTGGTCTAGAGGCAAGGTGCTCGCCTCTCATGCGAAGGGTCCCGGTGCAGGCATGTTGGAAGTTTGGGATTTTTCTCATAATTTTCGTGTCCTTGATCTTATTCGGGGTGGGGGTAGGATCGAGTACCTAGTTTTCTCGGATAAGGAAAACAAAATTCGGAGGGCCCGTGTGCACTTGCGCACGTTAAAGATACCTTGTCAGTTGGAAATTTAAAAGAGCAGGCCGAACAGGCCGCTGCCAGGGAAAAATTAAATAAAATTCATCCCTACCATTCCCCCCCCCCTCATCTCCCCCCCCCCAAAAAAAAACCGCCAACCGGCGCTGCACTGTGGCGACGACGTTCCTAACGTCTTAGTTTTTGTTTTAACCAGGGCTCTAGAGGAAAACAGTCAATTAGTGACCCGTGAGTTTTGGCAATAAAAAGGGATCAACTCCTGAAAAGGACAGTGCCTTAGAACTGCCCTCCTACTTCTCCATCTGTCCTCCTTCTGCACCTCTCATGGTACTCACCACGAATTTAAAAATGAAAAGTCAGACAAGAAGCGACTAACGACTTACAACGAAGAACCGAACAACAATCAAGAATAGGGGGCCAACATGCACTAGGCTGAGGCTAAGAACGGAACAACAATCAAGAATAGGGGGCCAACATGCACTCGGCTGAGGCTAAGAACGGAACAACAATCAAGAATAGGGGGCCAACATGCACTAGGCTGAGGCTAAGAACGGAACAACAATCAAGAATAGGGGGCCAACATGCAATAGGCTGAGGCTAAGAACGGAACAACAATCAAGAATAGGGGGCCAACATGCACGAGGCTGAGGCTAAGAACGGAACAGCAATCAAGAATAGGGGGCCAACAGCACTAGGCTGAGGCTAAGAACGGAACAACAATCAAGAACAGGGGGCCAACAGCACTGGGCTGAGGCCCCCGGGAAACAAAGGACCTCATATCACAAAGGCAAATTTCCCAAATGGGATTAAAGAAGTATACAAATACAAATACAAATACAAATTACAAATATAAATTACAAATATAAAAGTGTCTGTCCGTATCATGTGTGTCTGGTTACGGTGTCAGTCAGATGTCTTGTAGAATCCTCTGTTTATCCATTGGCCGAGGGTAATTTGATTCGTTGTTTTTCAGACTGAGATATTTGATATGTTTGTATCTTTTGGCAGTCCGCAGGGTTTGTCATAGTACTGGGGTTGAAAATTCTTGAAAGTGAGGGTTAGATCATGTTTTCTGCATTTAAAAAAAATTAATATATTTTTTAGAAAGTTATTCAGTTTCTGGTTACTCTGGGAAAATTTGCTAAAACTGCATTACCATAATTTACCGCGTTGCCCTCGATCCATTCCTTTATCTATACATAGTTGAGTAGGTATTTTATTTGCTTTTTTTTTTAGATTCACCCGGAATGTAATGAGAGTTATGACGAAAATGCTGATGTTGTTTGTAATGATGATGATGGTGATGATGGTGGTGGTATTGACGGGTGGGTTCATTGGGATGAATGGGTTGTTTGTTTGGCGTTGTTTTTTTTTGCACTCCTGTCAGCGCCCGGCAGGTGTGTGTAGATGTCTAAACCAAAATGCCATTGTCTCTTCCTCCTCACCATCCCCACCCCCCCCCACTTCCCCTCCCCCCTAAACAATTCCCCAACCTCCCTCAGATTTCACCGTCCCTCACTCAGCTCAGATGTGCCATGATGGGCTCGTGCACTGACTCACGAGCCGAGGCCGAGCCGAGTGGTAAAAACCTCGGCGTGACGGCAGTCTGTGGTGAGATTGTAAGTTGTTGCGGTCAGTGTTGGTCTCTGAGCATCTCCTGGCCGGTGGACTTGAACAGTTCACGGAGTTGATGAGTGAATATTGTGCTGAAGTCTCTGGTCCAGTTCCTGACAGTTCTGGTCAGTGGCCGGTGGATCTTTCACCCGTGTTGATGGTCAATGGATCGTTAGTCACATAGAACTAGCCAGTGTTCAAAGGAAATCTGTGCTGATTATAGCGGCGAGGATCAGTATTCACGAAACTGCTGCCAGGATTTGTACATATATATAAATATTGACTAGTAATCAAATGACCAGTGGGAGAGTATTCGTGAAGGATAGCTTGGACTGTTGCACTCATCAATATGACAAGTGACCTTATCATGGTACTCATGGCAAAGGTGACATTGGTGAGATTTTTTAATCTAGGCTACATTTTTTTTTCTTCTGTATTCATTCCGACAGCCAGGCCTGACACATTTATGTATTGCTTTGTTCACCATCCTCCTTTTCTTCCTTCTTTCCTGCCTTCTTTCCTTCCTTCCTTCCCCTCCTTCCTTCCTTCCTTCCTTCCTTCCTTCCTTCCTTCCTTCCTTCCTTCCTTCCACCCACCCGTGCGTCCGTACATCCATTTTTCCCGTTTACCGATTCATATATCGCTGTCATCGATCCATCCATCCATCCATCCATCCATCAATCCATCCATCCATCCATCCATCCATTCACCCATCCACCCGTCGATTCGTCTATCTATCCGTCCGCCCACCCAATCACATACATACGAATTACATTTAAACATCCGTCCATTCATCCATCCATTATTCCTCCGTGCATCTCTCTAACCATTCATTTATTACATCATACCTCTGTTGTTGTTTTTCAAAAATCTTTTCTATCACCTCCATCCTCTTTTCTTTTCTCCCTTCGGTGTGCCTATCGGGAATTTTTCGCACTAGAAGAAAATGCCATTCGCGTATTGCTAGAACCTTTATTCTATTGCGGCGTATGTTGGAAAAATAATAGTAAATTGTCCACACGTTATTTTTTCTATGATATACCAGCAGGAGTTCACTGGCAGTCGGAGAGAAACAATTTGAATAGAGAAAGAGAGAAAGATATCATTTGGTGACGGGGGGGGGGGGGGGGTGGGGGGTGTAGGAGAGGGAGAAATGTTCACTTTGACTTTAAGTTCTATTTTCATTCATTGTATGGCAACTCCGAGCTGAACGTACTTGTGAGTGAAATAAAATGCTCATACAGAAATATGTCTCCACTCGACCTACATCTCGGAAAGTGACCAAATGCACGTACAGACTTTTCATTAAATTTGGGAATGGATCAATCTGGATAATGTTTGATCTCGCAATATACTTAAATTTGGCTGATAGACTTTGGTGTCTGTATTTATGTATTATCAACAATATTAAGATTATTCCTTCCTGCCTGTGTCACATAAGCGGTATGTTCGAGTTGGGGAGTGCTACAGGCCTGGAAACGAAAATCTTAGCCTGTCTCTAAATTAAGTTTCGTTCCCGTATCTGATATATTATTATCTTTTGTAACCATGCACACTTTTGTTAAATACTGCTTTCCACATATCATAGGAGCCATTCTCAAATGATAAGGTTGAAAATGTCACCTTTGACTGTCACGATCACGTGCGTGAAGATGGTCACGAGCACGTGTGTGATGAGTACCTAACTTATTTACCTTTCAAACCCAGCTAACAAGCCAAGCAAGCAGACCAGCGATCAACGGACACATGGAGTGAGATTTAAATTAAACGATATTTAATACTAAATGTATGACAAAACTTATGTCAAAACATTAAACTCATGATAATCACATACATAATCATAAAAACAGAGATATTTCAAATTTACTCTTGGGGATCATGGCTATTCTCTATTCCCCGTTTCACATCTAGATCTAATCCCTCTGTCCATAAACTTAACTACGTATACTTAATAGTCTCTGTCAACAGCTGCCCTCCTCGTTGATGCAGTTTCACGTCTCCAGAGTTCACACGATCCTTTCTAGATCTCTAACTTCGACGATAAAAGGGGAAACAGACGTCCCTGGCTTCACACAAATAAGAACACACAGTTCACACCCGCCATCGTAGATTACTAGCTCCTTGAGGGGTTATCAGCCCGTCCTCAAAGACTCTTCTTCTGCAAACACACACAGCCCATCGACGGTTCACACCCGCCATCGCAAATCACGAGCTTCTGATGGGTTCCCATCCTATCATCAGAACTCCTCAACTTCTGGTCCCCATGGCACGACCTTCCACTTGTCGCCCGTGTCAAGAACAGATTTAATCCATAAATGTTTCCACTGACTAAATTTTTGTGAGAGAGCAGTGAGTAATTTTTACAAACGTAATTATTTTGCGAGCCAGCATAACTTGGTCTCGTAAACAAGTTGTTT
The DNA here is from genome assembly GCA_963931925.1 of Onchidella celtica. Lineage (NCBI taxonomy): Eukaryota > Metazoa > Mollusca > Gastropoda > Systellommatophora > Onchidiidae > Onchidella > Onchidella celtica. Next base: position 11,772,999 of record OZ007580.1, on the reverse strand, counting down.
TGAACAGTTTTTTTTATAATAGATAGACAGAAGATGTGGGGAAGGATAGACGGACAGCGTAGGTGTGCATGACTGAGCACTTGTTGTATCTCGTGTTTTGAACTAGGGTTAGTAAAGAGGGAAGGGGTGAGTAGGAATTAAATGTTATTGAGACGTCTGTTGACGTACAGAAAAACCGTGATCCAGAGTAAAAGCTCGGGGTTTTGAACATGTTAAGAATTTATTGCTATAAAATTTATATTATATTGTATTGAAGTAATTCGACCTTTAATGTCGACCCAAGGTCGTTGCGTAGGGCTGTTACTTAAAATAACTCAGTTCGGCAGCTGAGCTAGAAGTGGTTGCACCAATCACAATCCAGGAATTAGACGGTAAGCTGCAGATGCAGTCCAGTATTTAAGGCCATACAGAACTTAGTTCTGGGCCACATGTAGACAATCCATTTACGAGGTGGTCGGCGATAGTCCTCAGCCAGATGAGAGACATAGAGACCGCAGTTGAGCAGTCCATTGTGAGGAGCCTGATTTAAAGCTCCAGAGCCTAAGCTACTTGGTTTGATATAAACCCACAGCGTTTACATCCAGCGCTCTCACTCCTAGTCAGGGCCGCATGGTGAGAGTCCATACTAATTTGTAATGATGAAAGTGAACCGTTCTACTTACTTTTGAAGACAGTTTCAGAGCTACCGCCAGACAACGCATGGTTGTACAAGCATTCTCCATGGCGTGTCTAGAGGAAATGTCCATATCCTAACATGTCTCATTGAATTAATAGAATTTAAACTGTTAGATCCGTCGCCACGTGCGCGGATTCTATTTGCCATATAACTCATATGACCTGCAAGTAGTTAGATTGAATTCGTTAGTCTTTATAAAAGCTGTAGTTCCATTAGTTAGATTCAGTTGCCTTTGAATTGATATTTATATGTATAATTATATTTGTTACATTAATTCCTGTAATTAAACTGCCCTACAGTTCTGCTAAAATTGAAAGCAATTGATTTATTTAGTTTTTAGAGTGCAAGTATTTATTTTTGTGTGTTCGTCGATTGTGGGAGCGGACCTCGAAAGAGTGTCAGTCGAAATATCCCCATGTAACCCACATCGCGACAGCCCGGACCGATAAATTCTGCGTCTTCCTTTTAGGAATGAATAACTTGGGGAACCTCATAGATTCCTCACATACATAACACCCCTGGTCCCCATGGCACGACCTTCCACTTGTCGCCCGGACCACTTCTCTCTCCGTCTTCCTCTAGGACTGAATAACTTGGGAACCTTCATAGATTCCTCACATACATAACACCCCTGGTCCCCATGGCACGACCTTCCACTTGTCGCCCGGACCACTTCTCGCTGCGTCTTCCTCTAGGAACGAATAATTTGGGAACCTTCATAGATTCCTCACATACATAACACCCCTGGTCCCCATGGCACGACCTTCCACTTGTCGCCCGGACCACTTCTCGTTGCGTCTTCCTTTAGGGATGAATAATTTGGGAACCACGTGTGTCGAGCTTCTCCTCTACTTATACCCCCGAGGTTTTTGCACACGCGACTAGTTTAAAGCGAGTCGTGTTTATCTATATCTATCCACGCTCGTCAACAATGTTAAAAACCGTGTTTTCCCCTGCTAAGCTCACCCCCCTAGACTCGTGGCGCACAAGGCCACCGACCTTCCTCGTGATATTTAATCTTTCATGCTCGACAACAACTTTAAACTCCCCTTCTCCCCTACTAAGTTTACCCCCTCTATACTCGTGGCGTACAAGGTCATCAACCTTAATCGTGACATGACCAAAATTACAAAGTAAGGCAAAAGCTGTCTTCACCCTATTTTGCATTAGGGGGTCTGACTTATCCCAGACACTCACTCTTTTCATCATGGCATCCACCAGCCAAATGTAAAATAGGGGTAGCGTGGATTAAACAAGCATTTGGGGGTCAAAGTAATCATAATTATGTTAAGCTTTAGGAGATAATGAAACGGCTTTCATATCACTTTTCATCTCGTAAAAGGACCAATTCCTCTGCACCTGCATGACTGTGAAGACACAATGAGTTGATGTTTTACTCATTTTTTGAGGTCACACAGTTTTTTTTTCTTCATAAAATTACTTTTGATTAGAAAATTCATGCAGCTGTGTCTCGTGTTTGGTTCCCCTAAGGGTTTCCATACTTTTGGGGATGATTTTTCATTTTGCACACAAAGAGGATTTTTCCCGTTTTATGAACAAATAAAGTACTCAATCCTTCGGATCATTTACCACAATCTCTTTTGTACAGCAATACTTTTTGTTGTCAGTAGATTCGAAATTTACCGAAGAGTCTGTCTGAAATTTGGCATGAAGAGCTGAAGTAAGGCCGTGAGCCAAATAGGCTATAATGTAATAAGTAACCCAATGTAGTGTGATAATTAACTCGCATAGCACTCAAATCCACAAAAAAAATAATGTGCTTTAAGGCGCTCAACGAAAATTAGAAACAGTTTTAACATAGTATCAATTCCTCATGTTCACACTCGCATACATTAACAAAAAACTTAATTTACTCTCATCCTCACACCTCTGAGATAAAAAGGGACACCATTCAGTTTCAACGAAAACGGTCCTGAACAATTCAGTTTTGAGTCTATTTTTACATGCAATGATGTTTTCACTTTTCATGGTTTCAGCGCTGATGTTCCACAATTTTTTAGCTCCACCAATAGAAAAAGTATTTCGTCTAAGCTACAATCTGATTGTATATGATAGCATACAACTAGACGCCACAGAAGAATAAACCGCAAAGTGCCCGAATAATTGAACTCTTAGCTCGCCAGAGGGTTTGGGTGGCATGTTACTTATAGGAGGGGTTCACTGAACAAGACCCTCGATGCGCACTGAATTTTGCAATGTAGCTGTAAATGTTAGAATTGTTGGCTTTCCATTCTGGTATGCCTTACCAACTCAATATTTGACCCTCACTAAATCATTTAAATCTTGTTCGCATGGATTCTGGTTTTCTTATAAAGTCAAAACGTGAGTTACACAAAAAAAAAGTGCAAGATTCGAAACAAGTCCACTGGATATTTCACATTCGTGATTGAAATCTCCACCATTAGTACCAAAGTTTTCATACCAAAATAATATTTTTATTTAATCTTCCCTTGAGGTGCATAACGTATTTCTGAGCCCCAGTATCTACTCAGAATTTACATTATGGTGGGGTGAGGGGAGGTTGGGGAACGGGAAGGGAAAGAATAAAAAATCCGACGTTGATGAACGATTTCTGTATCGACCAAAACAAATTATGTAGATGAATACGTTCGGTAATTCGATACCAACGATTAATGAGTTGATCTTGCTGAATAAGCAGCGTTCTAGTTCTAGTGACCCCCAAGATTAGAGAACATTATGTGATGTTTTTTGTGCTCTGGGTGCGTGATTAATGACACCCGTCGCCACGACAACATGCTACATTTATGCATTACGTCATTATCTATCTGTCTATCTATTTATCTATCTATCTATCTATCTATCTATCTATCTATCTATCAATCTATCTATCTATCTATCTATCTATCTATCTATCTATCTATCTATCTATCTATCATTCTATCTATCTATCTATCTTTCTATCTATCTATCTATCTATCTATCTATCTATCTATCTATCTATCTATCTACTGATCTATCGATCTGTCTATCTATCTATCTGTCTGTCTGTTCGTCTGTCTGTCTGTCTGTCTGTCTATCTATCTATCTATCTATCTATCTATCTATCTATCTATCTATCTATCTATCTATCTATCTATCGATCGATCTATTGATATATCGATCTATATATTTATCTATCTATCTATCTGTCTGTCTGTTCGTCGCTCTGTCTGTCTATCTATCTATCTATCCATCCATCCATCCATTCATCCATCCATCCATCCATCCATCCATCCATCCGTCCATCCATCCATCTATCTATTTATCTATCTATAGTTCAATCTATCTATCTATCTATCTCTATCTATCTATCTATCTATCTATCTATCTATCTATCTATCTATCTATCTATCTATCTATCTATCTATCTATCTATCTATCTATCTATCTATCTATCTATCTATCTATGTGTCTGTCCGGCCGTCCATCCGTCCTTCTGTCTGTCTGTCTGTAAAGATCAATTTAGCTTTAAGTCATAATGACTGACCGACCGTGAGCACGAGAGTTCAACTGTTTCGCTTTTCTCTTGACAGGGCCGCTGATTTTTCGAGGTCTTCCATTCCTTGCCCTTCCCCCTACCTTCACCCAACCCCCTCACCTCCCTCACCGCCGCCACTGGAATGGACAATCTATCGATGAACCTGTCAGTGACACTTATGAACCGCACGGATGTGGACGCCATCAGGTAACGTTCTGTCCTGGAAAATCTTTCCTTCCTTCCTTCTATTCCTCCTTACGTCATGCCATCTTTCCTTCATTCTATCCTTCCTTCCCCCTCCCCTCTTCTTTCCTTCCATGTTTCCTTCCTTATTTCAAGCCTTCTTTCCTTCCATGTTTCCTTCCTTATTTCACGCCTTCTTTCCTTCCATGTTTCCTTCCTTATTTCACGCCTTCTTTCCTTCCATGTTTCCTTCCTTATTTCACGCCTTCTTTCCTTCCATGTTTCCTTCCTTATTTCACGCCTTCTTTCCTTCCATGTTTCCTTCCTTATTTCACGCCTTCTTTCCTTCCATGTTTCCTTCCTTATTTCACGCCTTCTTCCCTTCCTTTCTTCCTAACCGTCCCTCTTTCCTTCCTTTCGTCCGTCTACTCGTCCTTGTTCCTTCCTTGCCTTATTCATTGTTTCCCTCCTGACTTTATTCCTTCTTTCCTTCCTTTCTTTTCCTCCTTCCCTCTGTCTTCCTTTCTTTGCTTCATTCCTTCCGTCTATCCTTCCTTACTTGTTTCCATCCTTATTTGACCCCAATTCCTTCTTTCTTTCCCTTCTTCCTCCCTTCCCTCTTTCCTTCTTTATTTCATTCCTTCCTCCCTGCTTTCCTTCTGTCTTTCCGTCATGACTTCCACCAAGCAGTTCAGAATTTCGTAAGGCTGGGCGGGGGAACAATGGTTTCGTACTAGCATAAAATTATTAGATTTATTTATTGTTCTTGTTGTCGGGAACAAGTGGTGGTGTTGGCTGGGGGGGGGGGGGGGGTTACTCTACTCTATTTTTACTCTAAACCTTTAGGAGGAAACACTGCTTAGATTTGGGGGATTGCGCAGGGGCGGAATATTGGGATGGGGGGGGGGGGGGGGGAGCTCAAGTAGACAATGACATCACTGCATCTTACTTATACTATAGACCCTCTTAATTTACCGTCCTCCATATCACGTGATTTGCAAACAAAAGGGCGGCGTGCCCCACTTGTAGGGCGGAAGCGGTGGACAACGGTCGAATGATGCCATCCTCTTGTTGGGCACCCAACTGTACAAACCCGTTACGTGCTGGTTCTGGCATAAAAATGCATCTTTGCTTTGAATGTGCACATAATGCCATCATCAAGGCAAGTTGAGGTTTTTGCCCTACACGGTGCTTTTCGAAGCCGTGCGGCTTCCCGCAAACAACCGTAACGCGGAAGTTGAAACGGTCTATAGGTAGAATGCGCATGACGCCACAGAGTGTTTTTGTTTTGTACTTCCGACACCTAAAATGGCGGGTAAATCAGCTGACGAGTGTAACTTCGAGATATGTCTAAGTGGTTAAAATACCTGCTGGTTGCATTGCAGTTGACTGTTACGACAGGGGTGGAAAGGATGGGTCCAAGCCTGGTCAGATTCCCTACCACCCGTGTAAGCAAGGGAAAGGAAGTGAAAGAATTGATCGAACGTCTCCCATGTGCGTGCACTTTTCATTGTTTACTGTAGTGAACTTTTTTAAAACTCGCCGCCGGTTGGTTCGCGACGCCTCAAGTGCTCACAGTGCAAATCAACTAACCAATCAAAATCAATGCCACCATCGCCATGGTGAAGCGTGGGTCCGGACAGATAAGATGGCGGATATGCGCATTCTACCTATAAAGGAAGTATAGCCTCCAACGTAAACAAAACCTGGACTTACTGCATAGCCTCAGAACGTGTCCTTGTTCACCTCAGAACCTGACAGTCCCCCACCGCAGTGATTGGTAGGGGGTGGGGGGGGTGAGAGGGAGTGAGCAGGTGCCTGTGACAGATCACATGAACTAGACTTTGCCAAATGTCAGATTACCGGATGCTCCTTGGGGGGGCCGGAAACGAATCACAATAGATTTTCTTTCTTTGTTCAAGGTTCTGCTGTGTGTCATAGAGAATTCGCGAATTCGCCCCCCCCCCTCCCACTCCCACGGTGGGAGTGGGAGGAGAGGGGGGGGGGGAGAATAAGCACATTTCACCACACCGTAGAATTTATTAACTCACCCCTCCCCTCCCTGTTCTCTCTTTTTCACCCGCCTGTCATTTCGTCCGCCTAAAACTTATTTCCTCTTGAACTGTTATCCTAGTGCTCTGCCTCCCCCCCGAGCTTCTGCTCACCTATATTGACTTCTGTTTGATGAAACTCCGAGGCAGACATCTTGTATTCGTTGTCCTAGATGTTCGTATTGTCCAATGGCAGGCGGGTGAAAAAGAGAGAACAGGGAGGGGAGGAGTGACGCCAGTGGGTTTGGGGTCCCAGCGAACGAATACTCAAGTCAGCAAGAGACACCGTGAAACAGTTCGGCCACGATCGTCTCTTTTTTGAGAGACGAAGTGGCCGAGCGGTTAAGCGATCTGTTTTCTTCTTGGCAAGGCGACGGGTGCCGTAGCAGAGGTCGCGGGATCTAGACCCATCTTGATCATTTTTCTTTCTTCCTTCTTTCACTCCCGCTTTGCTTTCCTGAGCACTATCTAGGCAATACAACCTTCGTCCGCCTAAAACTTATTTCCTCTTGAAATGATAAATCAGGCGTTTCCAGACAAAACAAAAAAAAAGGGTCAATTTATTGTTTCGGTAATTTTCTTCTTTAATATACTTGTTTCGGGCATGCGCTGCTATTTTTATGTTACAGAAGAGTTGCAGTTTGATAAAACAAGGACTAACTTCTGTTGACAAGATTGGATAATATATTTTTCATATTATTAAATGTTGAAACTTGCTCAGTTTGTGATGTCCGCTGCTGGGTTCCGCCATACTTCAAATCTTATCTCTAAGTCCAAATAGTTTTGATTTCAAAACTGCTGTACTTTTTACATTAAATTATGGCGTCAGGGGCAAACCGGCCAAGTCGAAATATGCAAATTTTACAGGAGAAACCCAAAAATTGCAAATAAAACTAATGGGAAGTGGACCTAGCCGGTTTGATCACACCCTTATTTTGAGTATTTCTACTGGGTAATGGTAACGCAGACTTTTATTCAAAACATCTTATCAATATGATATAGTGTGTTTACAAGAAACCTATATTACTGAAGCGAAAGCTATTGAATGGATGAGAGAATGGATGGGTGAATTCTTTTTCTATCCAAGTACTAGCAGGAGTAAAGGCCAGATCATTCTAGTGAATAGAACATTTATTATTGATAAATTAAAATTTCTGCCTTTTGATACACGATGAATTGGAATTGAATTTGAAAGGCAAAATAAATTATACACGGTATTAAATTGTTACGGTCCAGCACAGCCGCAGGAGCGGGAAGGGTTTATAGAGCACCTAAGTAATATTGTCAGTGAGACCGGCCAGAGCAGTGTTATAGTAAGAGGAGATTTTAATATGATTTTAAACAACGATCTAGATATAATTTCGGGCGCACCACACGGAAAGAAAGAAGTGGAATTATTCTCAAATTTTGTGGAAATGTGGGATTTATATGACTGTTGGAGAGGTTTAAATAAAGAAACAAAAGAATTCACGTGGTGTAGGAAAGAACCTTTTGTGGCTAGAAGACTAGATTACATTTTTTGCGAAAAAAAATTAGTATCATGTATAACAAATGTGGAAATTAAACATTTTCCGTCCACAGATCATCGTGCCGTTATCGTAGAAATTTTGGAACATAACTTCCCGACAGGCCCCTCCAGGTGGCAATTCAACGCGTCATACATTAATAATGTTGATTTTATAAACCATATGAATGCATTTATATCCAGTTTCATAGCAGATGAGGAAAAGAACGATCTGGATCACAGAACAATATGGGAACTGCTGAAAGCAGCAATTCAGACAGAATGTATGCAATACATTAAGAGCAATCCTATAAAAAATCACAGAAGAGATAAACTGGAAGCAGAGGTAAATGCCATCTCCAAGCTTATTGCACAGTTCCCGGGTGAAAAAAAACTGCAGGAGAAATATGAAAACATGAAAAAACAATTAGAAATTGAACTATTAGCAAAAACGAAAGGAGCAATAATTAGATCCAGAGTGAAATGGACCGAAGAGGGAGAAAAGAAAACACCAAATTCTTTTTAAATCTGGAAAAGGCCAGGGGAATATGTAATACAATAAAACAAGTTAAAAATGGGGATGGTGAAATAACAAGGGAACCGTTAAATATTCTTCGGGAAGCACAAAAATATTATGAAAATCTCTACACTAAAGGAGCATCGGTGACGGCGGTGGGCGATAAATTAGACTATTTCCTAGATGGTTTAGTGTATGACAGATTAGCTGAGGAAAACAAGAAATGTGTGATCAGAACATTCGCGTGGAGGAAATGGGAAAAGCATTGAAAAGACTTAATAATGACTCATCTCCCGGATCCGATGGGCTTACGGCTTGCTTTTATAAGGTGTTTTGGCGGCTCTTAAAAAAACCGTTATATGATAGTTATATAGAATCGATAGAGCAGGGAGAATTGTCAGTTAGTCAGAGACGCGGTATAATCACTATGATACACAAAGGCAACAACAGCAATAGGGAGGATCTAAACAATTGGCGACCAATAACACTAACAAATGTTGACTATAAAATCTTTACAAAGGTTTTGGCTTTGAGGTTGCAAAAAGTTATAAATAGTATCGTACATGAAAATCAAAGTGGATTTGTTAAAGAGAGAACAATTACGTCACATATTAGATTAATAGATGACGTCATAAATTACGTAAATAAAGAGGACATGGGAGGTTTGATTGTATCATTGGACTACCACAAAGCCTTCGATACGGTGGATAAGGAAACAATATTGGTAGCCCTTGAAAGATTTCATTTTGGTCCAAAATTCATCCATAACATACAAACGATCTTAACAAACACGCAGAGCTCAGTAAAGAATGATGGGTGGTTATCTAAATGGTTTAAGGTAGAGCGAGGTGTCCGACAGGGATGTTGTGTTAGTCTTCTGCCTTTTATCTTAGTGGTAGAAATACTAGCAATAAAACAGGTATAATGAAGAGGTAAAGGGAATTATGAGTGAAGGAGTGGCAACAGATGCGCTTAAACTTTTGCAGTACGCAGATGACATGACGCTACTGATAAAAGATAAAACAGATCTATCCAACGCATTGAAAATTATTGAGCAGTTTTCAGACATCTCGGGGCTAAATCTTAATCGAAAGAAATCAGTGGGAATGTGGGTGGGAAGTAATAAACAAAGGGAGGAAAGAGGGGAAGGAATAACGTGGGTAGAAAAGGGAGGTAACATAAAAATACTTGGGATATACTTTAATGCTACGGTCGAGGCATCTAATATTCCATAAAATTGGATGGAAAAAATAAACAGCATTAAAAATCTGATTCGTAGATGGTCCAAAAGAAATCTGTCAATATATGGAAAGACTATAATAGCAAAAACTTTTACTATCAAAACTAAACTATGTTATCCAGGCCCTATCCCTACCCCAGGAAACTCTGGCTGAAATAGATCGAATCATATTCAAGTTTTTGTGGCAAAAAAAGTATTCAAATAAAAGAGCTTTTGAAAAAATCAAACGGAACACTTTATGCAGAGAACCAAACGAGGGCGGTTTAGGAGTAATCAGTATAAAGGACCAGCAAAACGTCTTTCTCATAAAATGGTTTAAAGAGATATGCTTACAAAAGTCACATCTAAAACCAGGAGTAAAATTAGCCGGTCATTTCTGCAAAAAGCTGGTAAGCTTGCCTTACTTAACCAAATCAGATATTAAAGCGAGAGAAGTAAAACAAGTAGGTACAATAAACTCGATCTTTTGGCAGAATGTAATTAAAACATGGTTAGATTTAGAAAAAAGGGATAAGGAAAATGAAAACGATACTGCTCCAAATAGGCTAGGCCGGCAATCTCTATTCAAGAACAATAATATTAGATATAGAAATAAGCCACTGTGGATAGAAAAATGGGCCAGAGGGGGAATTAAATATCTGTATCAAATGTTTAGTGAAAACAAATGGAAAACCCTGCAAGACATTGCTGGGATAATTGGACATTATCCTGGTATCCATTTTGATCATTGGGCAGTTACAAATACTGTTAAAAAAGAATGGACGGAATTTTTTTTACAAGCCAGAAAGGAAGACAGACCTCCTTTGCATAATATAGAAGATGAGGTAGATGAAAATGTAAAAGATATTTTTAAACTAACGAATAAAGAAATTAGAGAGAAACTAATAAATAACAAAAACGCCACGATCTGTAACTTGGGTTTCTGGAAACGAAAATACAATGTCGATATATCCTTATTTTGAAAGCGGGTTTAGAGCCTGCAAAGAAACCAGATTGAGGCTCTTACATTTTAAAATCCTACACAATATTTACCCAACCAATATTCTCTTACACAAAATGAAAATAAAGGAAAGTAATAAATGCGAGCACTGTAAGACGCCTGATTTTATAGAACATTTCTTTTTCTATTGCAGCAAACTAAAAGACTATTGGCCTTACGTGGTCCAGTATATTTTGAATAAAACCGGTAAAAGAATTGAAATAAATGAGAAAATTGCACTTTTTGGAATAATACGTGGGGACTTGGACTATACTGTAAATCAAAAGATTATTGATGATATTAACTTTGCACTATTAGTTGCTAAAATGTGTATCGGTAAAATAAAATAATTATGTCAAATCAATGAATCTTAAATTTGCATTTGAGACAGAAATGCAGGTAATGGAAAAATATCTGAAGGTATATCCGAATAAATAATCAGAGAATGAATGGATGATTGAAAAGTGTAGAGAATGTGTAAATGAAGTAAGAATAAAATGAAAAGAAATAAACTTTTAAAAAAATAATAATAATAAAAAAAAAAAAAAAGGGCAAGGACGAAAAGATGAAAATGCAAAAATTAGTACATTCCAAAGCGCATGAAGTAAAGTAAAATTGGTATACGGCCGTATACTGTTATTATTATTCAGTTGGCAATATATTATTACCATCTAGTACAATAATTGATTATGACTTGCCGCATCTGGCTGATCGTTCAATTTTGGTAGCACCAGTGACATTTTTCACCACTTGTCTATTGTTTTTATTTCTTAGAAAAAAAAAGAAAAAATCCCATTAAGCCTGGAAAATCTACCAACATGTCAGTGAATGATTAAGCTATCAATAAAAATCATCTTTGATGTGAAAAAACAAGTTGATTTTGTCCGAAGTGGCTGTCCAAAAAATTGACCTTTTTGGGGGAGGGGGGGGGGGGGGGGAGGGAAACCCTCAGGTCACGATTGTTCGAAACATTCTATTCTTATATTGGATTATATTATTTTGTATTTTGCAGTAATGTCCTGCTGATAAATGTTTCTGTTAGCCTGATAGATAGATAGATAGATAGATAGATAGATAGATAGATAGATAGATAGATAGATAGATAGATAGATAGATAGATAGATAGAGATGGGCTGCCAAAATAAGTTTCTACGCTTGTGTAATTTTGTGTGTAAGATTTGAACTCCAGGGATAGATACTGACTCTTACTGGTCACCTACTGGTCAACCATCAAAGCCAAAATTGAATTATTTGCCCGAAACTTTGTTGTCTTGGTCAGTGGCTATAAACTGATCACTCCTGGACATTTTGGGCATCACTCGGCCCTCTTTTAATGGGACGCTGTCGTCATTAGCTTAATGGAGAAAAACGGCCGGTTGAATTGATTATGTACGTGAGCATGTCTCTGCCTTTATGTCATGGTGTGTCTATGTGTGTGAGTGAAAAAAAGAGAGCGAAAGAGGCGCCGCTATGTCGGGGCATTAGCCTCATCATGAAAGTCATTCTTGCGGGCTAGGAGTTTTCCAAAGCTTTAGGTCCATCAGTAGGACAGCAACACATCGTAGGACTGATGGCTCACTGAATCACGACTGTTTTGTTTGGGTTTTGGTGTGGGCTATGGAAGTGGATGGGACCTCGCACAATAGCGACACCGAAAGAAATCTGACTCACTAATTTGGACGCGTCAAAGCCGCCTTGGGTCAGCTGGGGGAAACATAGACCTAACGCACCGAGTCAAATGGACGCAAGACATACTTAACCCAGTGCACCACAAGCTTAAGGGGCAAAGGTCGAGCTATAGAATGAAGATGTGAATATCCTTGTAGTGTATATAGATATCTATTTGGCGACCATAGATTTTGTTTGTTCCAACCCCATTTTTTGCGTAGCGGAGAAATTTAATGTTAAACGTTTGCGGCTTTAGTATTATGATAAAGAGTAAGAAGAAAATTTAATCGGAACTGTGAAGCTGCTTGATAAGTGGGTCTCTCTCATATCTGTATCTACATTAAATTTATTTTTTTATTTTTTTTGATATCTTAAATATCCACGCTTTTGCCTGTTTGATATCTTAAGATCTACATGTTTGTCTCTTCGAAATCTTAAGTATCCACATTTAGTCTTTCTGATATCCTAAGTATCCACCATTTTTGTTTGTATGATATCTTAATTATGCACATTTTTGTCTTTCTGATACATCAAGTATTCACATTTTTGTCTTTCTGATATCTCAAGTATTCACATTTTTGTCTTTCTGATATCTTAAGCATCCACATTTTTTTCTTTCTGGTGTTTTATGTATCCACATTTTTGTCATTCTGATATCTCAAGTATCCACACTTTTGTCTTTCTGATGTTTTAAGTATCCACATCTTTGCCTGATATCTTCAGTATCCACATTTTAGTCCTTCTGACATGTTAAGTATCGAAATTCTCGTCTGTCTGACATCTTAAGCATGTACATTTTTGTCCTTTGGAGTCCTTAAGTATTCATAGTTACCTTTCGGCGTCTTAAGTATCTGTATATTTGCCTCTCTGACCCCCCTAAGTCTCTACATTTTTATCACTCTGACATCTTAAGTGTATACATTTTTGTCTCTCTGACATCTTGGAGTTTTCACATTTTTGTCTCTCTGACATCTTGAGTTTTTACATTTTTGTCTCTCTGACACCTTGAGTTTTTACATTTTTGTCTCTCTGACATCTTAAGCTTTTACATTTTTGTCTCTCTGACATCTTAAGCTTTGACATTTTTGTCTCTCTGACATCTTAAGCTTTTACATTTTTGTCTCTCTGACATCTTAAGCTTTGACATTTTTGTCTCTCTGACATCTTAAGCTTTGACATTATTGTCTCTCTGACATCTTAAGCTTTTATATTTTTGTCTCTCTGACATCTTAAGCTTTGACATTATTGTCTCTCTGACATCTTAAGCTTTTACATTTTTGTCTCTCTGACATCTTAAGTTTTTACATTTTTGTCTCTTTGGCAGGTATGGCTCCATCCTGAGTATCTACATCTTGCCCTGGATTGTCTTCTCTGGACTGATGCTCAACACCATTTCCTGCCTCGTGTTTACGTCCCCAGAACTACGTCACTTCTCTTCCAGTGTTTACATCTTCGCTCTGCTTATCTCTGATACCGGTGTTCTAATTGGTCTGCTATTTATATGGCTGGAAGCGATTGGTTACAGTGTCAACCATTTAAACGGCATGTGTCAAGGCCTGGTTTTCTTCACATATATATTTAGCTTTTTGTCAGTATGGTATGTAGTGTGCATAACAGTTGAAAACTACATAACAAATTGTCACCCGACACAGTTTAATGTGATGTGCACCAGACGGAGAGCAACAATCGTTGTTGTCTGCATTCTTCTTCTGTCTGTTCTGCTGTATGCCGTGACAGCCTTCGCAGCAGAGGTTACGCACCACCCCTACGCGGCCGGTACTGGACGGTGCTCTCAGCGTTCAGATTTGGTCCTGCTCATGCATGTCTTGACTTACATAGATTCAGTGGTCACTTTACTCCTGCCTCTGATCTCCATTTCCGGGATGCTGATCACCGTCTCCTTGTCCATTTTCCACAAATCTCGCTGGAAGAGGCGACTTAGCAGTTTACCAATGATCGACTTGACACAAATGAGAGACGGCCCCGAACCACGGCGGTCGTTCGGCCGGTCGAATGCACCGATGCGTGTGGCCAAAATGTTGTTTGCTTTGTCTCTGTCCTACATCATTATGAATGCACCGAGTCATGTGACCCGCCTGTACTACTTGATCCGGCCCGCACAGATGGAAGGTAATGAGCTGACCTACTGGGAAGGGTTGATACAGTTAGCCTTTCAGTACGTTAGCTATACCCACCACGCCAGTAAGTTCTGGATCTTTCTCACATTCAGCCAAAATTTCATGAAAGGTTTGAAACACGTCCTATCTGGTGTAATTAGATGTCGCAGTATTTGTAAATAATGGATGGGTGGATGGATGGATGGATGGATGGATGGATGGATGGATGGATGGGTGGGTGGATGGATGGATGGCTGGATGGGTGGGTGGGTGGGTGGATATATGGATGGATGGACGGACAGATCGATGGATGGATGGATGGATGGACTTACGGACGGATGGATAGGTAGATGTATGGATTGGTGGATAGATGCGCGGACGGGCAGACGGGCGAACGGATGGATGGATTTATTTATTTAATCTTAAAAATAATGTGTTTATGTTGAATCCATGTTATTTAGTGCTCGTGTCTGACACTGACAACTGACGGTCAGCAGTGTAGTTCAACCGGTGATAAATTTATACGAGATTGCTGCTGGTCAGCAGGTTCTTGCTGTATGCTAATGTACTAGAGCCTTAGTTCTGCAGCCTGTACATTTTTGAGACAGTAGTGCAATACTGTGTGAAGCTGTCACTGCACTGTTGTGAGATAGCAAAAATAACAATGTATCAAGCCGTGACTGCATTGTTGTGAGATAGCAAAAATAACAGTGTATCAAGCTATGACTGCACTGTTGTGAGATAGCAAAAATAACAGTGTATCAAGCTGTGGCTGCACTGTTGTGAGATAGCACAAATAACAATGTGTGAAGCTGTGTCTGCATTGTTGTGAGATAGCAAAAATAACAATGTATCAAGCCGTGACTGCATTGTTGTGAGATAGCAAAAATAACAGTGTATCAAGCTATGACTGCACTGTTGTGAGATAGCAAAAATAACATTGTATCAAGCTATGACTGCACTGTTGTGAGATAGCAAAAATAACATTGTATCAAGCTATGACTGCACTGTTGTGAGATCGCAAAAATAACATTGTATCAAGCCGTGACTGCATTGTTGTGAGATAGCAAAAATAGCAATGTGTGAAGCTGTCACTGCACTGTCGTGAGATAGCAAAAATAACAGTGTGTGAAGCTGTGACTGCATTGTTGTGAGATAGCAAAAATAACAGTGTATCAAGTTGTGACTGTAGTGTGTAGTTGTGTTCTGTGAAAGCAGTGTAACAGTTTGTGAAGCTGTGACAACTTTGTATAGTGTTGTGTAAGATGGCAAATGTAACAGCTTATGTAGCAATGACTATAGTGTTGTGTGGCAGCAGTGTGTGTGCGAAACTGTTATTGTTACTACTTTCATTTTTTTTAATGATAGAAACGCCGCCTTTATAATGTGAATTTGCACGAAACGTCAATAAAAGTATTATTCCACACCTCCAGCAGTTCCGTGGTTTCTTTTTCCGCATCGTAATTAGATACAGGTAAATGGATGGATTGGGAGAAGGAGAGAAAGACAAAAAGTGATGGATAAATATTGGGGTATGCCTACAGGTCGGTTGGGAGGAGAGAGATCTGAGCCGGCGCGCGCAACCAGGCTTACCACTACCAGATTGGCCTTTTAAAGCCAAATTCCAGAAATTTGGCTTCTTTTTTTTTTTGTTGTTGGCGTCAGAAAATTCATTTAGCTTTTTGCCTTTTTTCTGGGTTTTTTTTTGACATACTAAAATCGTGTGCACGGAACTACTTACCATCCTTTTTCTCAAATATTTCCTATCGAGGAAATATGTTTTTTTGTACATGCCAAGATTTCTGCATCTAATTTTCAATAAAGCGCCATCCGGCAAAAGCAGTGTCCAGTTCACCGTGGATTAGATTTTTGACATATTTTAAACTGCTACCGTTTTGTGTTGTTGTTTTTTTTAAGACTATCCATCACTCACTCTAGAACTCCCTACACACACGTGGGTCTGGACTGATGAAGCATTATTCATTGGCTCGTTATTCATTTATTAGCAATGCAAACTTCCGGTAACCTATTATATGACTACGAGCGTTGTCAAGGTTAAAGTTATAAATGTCGTGCTGGGTCACGATTAGAAGAGACTTGTTTTTTTCACGGTCTCGTTGATTATAGCCAGCGTAAATGTCCTTGAACTGTTTTCGCGGGCAGTTTGTTTTTGTAACACTTTTTCTTAGAGATGGAAAGAAAGTGGGGCAAGATAGAATAAATGGATGGGTTAGGAGTGACGGTGCAGTTCTCGACCCCGTGATTTTGATGAACTCTTACGAGGGAAGAGAAGGGGTGAATAAGGTTAGATAGTTTAAGACGCTTAGTCGCGTTCAGAAATTCGTACATAAAACGTAGAAAGCACGAGGGTTTAGAGATTTTAGTAATGGTTTTGACATTTTAATTCGACCTTGTCTGTTTCTGGTACAAGGCCGTGACCGACTTCCATGCAGAATCTATTAATACTACGAGCTGGGCTCGATGGATGCACCAATCAAATCCAGGCAGTTGGACGGGAATTTGCAGCTGGCCGCACAGTATAAAAGCGTAGCCATACCTATGGTCTGGACTCCATACAGAAATTTCCATCTGTGCAGGCGTCGGCGTGATTCTGCCAGAAGAATCAGAAGACTGTTATTTCCATGTCTATGTCCATTATAGGCATTACGATGGTGCCATATGCTCAAGCATGATTTACCCACTGCTGTTGTCTACTGTTCCCTGATTCATTATCAGGGACCAAGTGTAAGTGTTTGTCTGTTGATTCAACAATGAACGAGGAGCTGAAAGTAATTTTTCCAGTAGGACAGGATTGCTGCATCTGCTAGAAGTGCTAACCAAGAATGCAAGACAAGATGTATATTAACTTGCAACTAGATCTAGTATGAATGTTTGGCATACACATATGTAAATTGAGATTGATTTGTCTGGATGAGGCTGGGGATTGCCAGCCCATCCTAGAGTAGATCTAACTTAACTACGTCAGTTTGTATTGACGAGCTTGATCCATTATAAGCGGTAGGCACAAATAGCTGAGATGACATTGTCGCCAGATACATGAGTATTTTGCTTGATAGATAGTAGGCAGACTATATCTGAGAGATAGATAATTCATACTTAAATTGTTAGTGAGTCAGAATGATCTTAACCTTATAGGAATCTAGAGGAGACTTCTAGTGACATATTATTGAATTTTCATTTGATGCTGCTGATGTTGTCTTTTTAGTATGTAAGAGATTTAGACAAAATTGTTAGGATATTTGAGGTAATTAAATTTGTGGCCCTGCAGGTCTGTTGATAAAAAAAACTTATTCAGATTGTTATTAGTGTGTGGCATGGTACGAAAGCTTAATTAGTAAAATACCTCTCGATTTTAAAATGCAGTCATAACCCCATTAATTCAGAACACCCATACCAGACTCGTAACACTGGAGAGGGACCCCTTAAAGAACTTAAATAACGCCATGCCATTTAGGTAAATTATTCTAAAACCTATTGCATTTTATTCCATTATTTAATATTGTTCTGTTATAACATTGTGATTTCAGGTCCTTTTTGTTATAGTTTATAGGCAATTTCTATTAATATAATATTTTGGTTCAATTTCATATGGTGAGCTCATCATCCCATTGACCCGACGACACCGGCGAGGGACACCATCCACCTTACAGATCTACCTCAGACAGAAACACATTTTTTTTGGGCTTGGAACGAGCTATGGATTGAGGACATTACCATCTGAATTCCTCAAAAGAAAGTTAAGTGAACCATCTGTTTGTCAGTCTTGAGGAGGGCGAGGTACTTTCCGCTCTGTGTTTCCAGGCTTTTTTCCATTTACTATATGTTTAGTTTAAGAGCGGGAGGTTGGTTGGGGTCATAGTATAGCATATCTTCTTTGCCATTACGAAGGATATTGGAGTGCCTTGGTGGCTATTGATAACTCGGGGGGATTTGCTTCACTGTGAATAGTTCTATTAGGGATCCATTATTCGTATAGATTGTGGCGTTTCTTTTGCTTCCTCACATTTCTTTAGGAAGATGTCTCTCCTGTCTTTTTCTTAAACTTTCTGTAATATAAGTTAGGACTTGTAGGGTCTGTTATCGTTCGTCTTTCTTGTGAGTCTAGCGTCCTGTTTAGTGTATTTCTTTTTTCTTCCTTATAAACTTTAAACTAGTATACTAACATTGCTATGTTTACAATATATGCCTGAGGTGTTTCACGTGCTAAAACCACGTTGAATTGTAATCTGGTATTGATATGTGAGAGAGAGAGAGAATAAATTTTTGATCACGTGATAATTTCACGTCGAATATAGAGAGAATAATTTTGCAGTGGTAACAGAAGACACTGCGTTTTAAGAAGAGAGAGATATTTCAAATTTGTCGCGTTGAGAGAGAGATATATTTTTGATTTGTCGCATTGAGAAAGCGATACATTTTTGACAGTGATAACAGAGGACACTGGTTCGTCGCGTTGAGAGAGACATAAATTTTGAGAGTGATCACTCAAGACACTGATTTGTCGCATTAAAGGCGATAAATATATATTTTACTGCAGTGGGAGCAACGGATAGACGGCACTGCCTTACTAGAATTCATATTCAGAGAGAGAGAGATAGAACGTTCTTTTCGCGAAGCAGTGCTAACGTAGGACACTGAATTAATATTGAGAGAGAGTAACTGTTACAGATACTATAATTGATACCGCGATATACCATAACAGTAGGTAAATACTTACTAATTGTGCACACACTACCGTGCCAGTGTTTTGATTCTATACGAATCTATACGGGTAACAGATTTTAATACACATTATGGCCGAGTTTCTGAAATACATTGACTCTGCCAAAGCTCTGGGTATACCAGAAGAAGAACACGCCCCGTGGTGCGAACGACAAGTACAGCAGGACCGAGACCGTGAGGATCGGTTAGCAGCAAGAGAAAAAGAAAAAGAAGAAAGAGAAAGAGAACGAGAAAAAGAAGCAAGAGAGAGAGAAAAAGAGGCTGTAGAGAGAGAAAAAAGGGAGCATGAACTCGCAATAAAGAAGTTAGAGCGAGAATCGCTTATAGCCCCCACTGTTGCCAGCAATACATATGCTACAAAACCGAAACTTCCGACGTTTAATGAAAAACTCGACCGGATCGACGCATATTTGCATCGGTTCGAGCTACACGCTAAATGCGTCGGATGGCAGCAGGCGATGTACAGTTCATGCCTGTCTAATTTACTAACAGGTAAGGCTCTAGAAGTATTTCATAGCCTCAAAGTAGAGGATGCCAACGACTATGACAAGCTTAAAACAGCACTGCTTAAGCGATTCCAGCATACCGAGGATGGCTTTCATCAGAGATTTCGCGCATGTAAACCTGAGCCATCTGAAAATTTCTCAACTTATGTGAATCGGCTGAAACATTACTTAGATCGCTGGATCGAGCTCGCGAACGTGACTACCGGAAATTATTTTCAACTTTATGATTTGGTCTTAAAAGACCAAATCTATACGGCATGTCATTCCGATTTGGTTGCCCACCTTAAAGAGAGGGCACCGACATCCTCTGAAGAAATCACATCGTGCGCGGAACGTTATGCGTCCGCCCACCCAAATCGTCCTTTGGCAAAGCCTTCAACGACAGCACCGTGTTATGCCAACGTGGGCAAAGGAGCGCCAACCGGACACGATCGTTCAAGGCCGACTCGTCGTCAGGCCCCAAATCCGCGCTCTCAATCAGAGCCGCTTTTTTTTAGACAGAGGGATTTTCCGAATCGAAGTAATTTATCCCCGCGTCGAGGATACCAGAGCTATTCTTTTTACGAGCCTCGTCCATATTATCGTGGCAACTATCCAGGCCAACAATATAACCGGCCTCAGGGACCGCCGCGACGAGTGCATTTTGATAATAATCATGATTATGATAGACCGCAGAGTCTTCCTTATCGTGGAAACGATCTTCATCGTATTATGTGTTTTAGGTGTAATAGGGTAGGCCACATACAAAAATTTTGTACCGTCAAAATGTAAGCGGCAAATGCCTGCTCTGTACAATCTACACCCTATACAGATGTTGGTTATACTAATAAATCTTCATCGCAATCAAAGACTATTCCAGTCATGTCCGCCCTACATGAACTGGGTGAATTAACATTTTACCAGGGCCGCGTGAACGCGATTCGCGCTTCTGTTCTACGTGACTCCGGATGCACGACTATCGGCGTTCGACAGTCACTAGTCCGTCCAACACAATTTTTGGATAAAGATGTAACTTGTATTACTTTTGGCGGATCTGTAGAGCGATTCCGTCTTGCAGAAGTTTATATTGATACACCTTTTCTCACAGGTATTGTTACCGCATGTGTACTGCCTAATCCAGTGGCTGATGTAATCATAGGGAATGTACCTCAAGTAAATAAGTTTCCTATCGGTAACTTGGAAATTTGGACTCAGGATGAAAGTGTTGCTTGTGCGACAACACGCCTACAATCGAGTCGACGAGCAGACAGTGCATTGAGTAACCCTACTATTGAATTAAACATAACGTCTACTGCATTCCATGATGAGCAACATTCAGACCCCACATTGAAACATTTGTTTACTAAAGTTGATCCTACAGCGCCGGATACCTCTAAGTTTCTTATTAAAGATGACTTATTATATCGTAATTTTCGGAATAAGCGAGAGGCCATTATGCAACTTGTAGTACCAAGATCTTTTCGTCGCGACATTATTCGTCTCGCGCATGACACTTCCTTGGCGGGTCACCAAGGAAAGGCCAGAACTAAGTCTCGAATACTATCGCAATTTTTTTGGCCCAGTATTTACGCAGATGTAAACCGGTTCGTATCAACATGTGACGTATGTCAGAGACGTACGCCTAAAGGGAGAGCATCGCGGGCTCCTCTGCAAGAGATGCCTATGGTCTCCAGACCATTTGAGCGCGTTCCCGTAGATATAGTTGGGCCTCTACACAAGTCAGACAGAGGACATCGTTTTATACTTTCTGTCATTGACTACGCAACCCGTTGGCCAGAGGCCATCCCACTAAAAGACATTTCAGCCGATCATGTGGCTGAAGCGCTTATTACTATTTTTTCGCGTCTTGGATTTCGGGTTGAAATTTTATCAGACAGAGGTCCACAGTTTACCTCTGAGCTTTTTAAGAAAGTCTTGGAATTGGTCGGGATTAAACAAAGATTGACATCTCCATACCACCCACAGTCTAATGGCTGCTGTGAACGGTGGAATGCTACCATGAAAGCTATGCTTGCGCGAGTTTCGGCCGACAAGCCGAGTGATTGGGATCGACAACTCCCCGCTATTCTCTTTGCATACCGAGAACTACCGAATGCATCGACGGGTTTTTCCCCCTTCGAATTATTGTATGGTCGCAAGCCGCGTGGTCCAATGGCCATACTCCGTGATTTATTCGCCGGATCAGACACCGACGACAACGATACGCGGTCTGCATATCAATACGTTGTAGACTTGCGCCATCGAATTCTTAACGCATGTCAGCTCGCACAAAAATCTTCTGCGGCGCATGCGAGTCTTTATAAACTATATCGTGATCAAGGTAGCCGATTGCGAACCTTGGCCGTCGGAGACCAAACTCTTGTTCTCCTTCCGGAGACGAAAAATAAACTCCTTCTTACATGGAAGGGACCTTTTAAAGTCCTAAAGAGACTTTCTCGAGTAAATTATCTTATCAAGATTCGGGGACAGGACAAAGTCTTCCATATAAATATGTTAAAGCAGTACCTGTCCGACGATGATAATCGTCAGAATAATCGCCGAAATGTGATTGCTCAGGCCAATGCGGCCTTAGTTGCAGTTGACGATGATGATCCTATTAAGATAGAGCATTCAATCCCCGCGCTGCAATCTTCTGAAAATACGTCGGATGTAAATATAAATCCAGATCTGTCTGAATCGCAAAGACAAGATATAAGAGATTTACTTAACGAGTTTACTACGGTCTTTACTGATCTACCAGGTAATACTTCTTTGGTACAGCATGTTATAAGATTAAAGACGGATATACCCGTCTTTGTTAAACCATACCCGCGTCCGCTGCACGCACAGGAGACTATAATAACCGAGGTACGTAACATGTTTCACCTGGGAGTGATAGAGCGATCGACGAGCCCATATAATTCACCCATCGTATTAGTGAAAAAAAAAGATGATACAGTGCGTTTTTGTATTGACTATCGTAAACTTAATGAGGTTACGATATATGACGTGGACCGATTCCCAACCAGGAGAATCTTTTTGCGCAGTTAGCGAGGGCAACGATTTTTTCTAAAATTGATCTTTCCAAAGGCTATTGGCAAATTCCGCTTGATGAGAATAGCAAGCAATATACCGCTTTTCAGACCCCGTTGGGTCTCATGCAGTGGCGCTATATGCCTTTCGGATTAATTACAGCCCCTGCCACTTTCGCCCGTATGATGACAATATTGCTCCAGAATATGAATTCCGTATTGTCGTATTTTGACGACATTTGTATTTATGAAACCAATTGGTCGGGCCACCTCGCAGCCCTACGACAAGTTTTTATTGCTCTTCGTCGAGCTGGCCTTACGGCGAAACCCAGTAAGGTGTTTTTAGGATATAATGAAATTAATTTTCTGGGCCATACAATTGCCCACGGCGTTCAGACTCCTGATGACAAAAAGATAACTACCATCTTAAAGCTCCAACCCCCTCGAACTAAGAAAGAAGTTCGTAGTTTATTGGGCTTTCTTAATTATTATAGGAAATTCATTCCAAATTTTTCTTCGCTTACAGCTCCGTTGTCGGACCTCACAAGAAAGAATTTTCCTAATAAAGTGAAATGGACAACCGAATGTGCTGATACACTTCGTACCGTTCAACGATTGTTTTCCACTTCCCCCATTCTCATACTTCCAGATATAAACCAAATATTTATTGTCCGCACTGATGCGTCGGACAAGGGATTAGGAGCTGTGTTATTACAGGAACGAGACGATACCTTGCGGCCATGTCTATACGCCAGCCGCAAGTTGCTAGATAGGGAATGCCGCTATGCAATTATCGAGCGAGAGTGCCTCGCTATCATTTTTGCTGTAAACGCATTTTCGCGATATCTACTCATGTCCGAGTTTATAATTGAAACGGACCATCGTCCGTTGTTATTCTTGAAGGCTAACAGGGCTAAAAATGCTCGATTAACGAGATGGAGTCTTGCACTCCAGGAATACCGGTTTCTTATCCGCGCTATCCCTGGCGGTGACAATTCCCAAGCTGATGTTTTGTCACGTCTAATTTAGTTTCCTATTAAAGAGTTTTGTGTCTTGTATTGGGGTTGGATAGTGCTTTTCCCCCTCAATTCTAGACGGTGGATGGATTCACATTTATCCTGTTCATTACTTTATGAACCAGTTTTACAATCCTTTTTTGTGAATATCCTCTTTCCACCAGCGTCATTCCGGACTGTGACCTGAACTTCTGACAAACCTGACGCCCTTGTCAGCGGGTCAATGAGATGGAGACATGGCAAACCAAGCTACCAGAGCTACTGCTGCCATTGGATACCACAGTATTTTAATTAACAATATATTGTTTGTGAATGTGTATATAAGCAGCAATTATGTGTGTTGACTAGATAATTATGAGCCTATTCCTTCAGTAAGGCCTGATTGTTTGATAGTAGTTATACTTTAATTCAGCAGTATACAGTGATATACTCATTGTTATTATAAATGTTCGTGAGAAGTTTAATTGTGTGCAGTAAGAATATTTCGATAGACTAGATTCTATAGAACGTGGCATCAATAATTGTATGCGCTTTGTCCATCCAATATGCACGTTCTTAGTTAGATTTTTTGTTCTTAAGCTTAAGGCTGTCTTTTCTACAGTAGTACTTGAGCCCCCACCACAATAACTTTGAGGTTTCTTGGATCCTATCGTGTAAATTTTTCTTAAAATTTCCACTGGGGTGGGGGATGTCAAGGTTAAAGTTATAAATGTCGTGCTGGGTCACGATTAGAAGAGACTTGTTTTTTCACGGTCTCGTTGATTATAGCCAGCGTAAATGTCCTTGAACTGTTTTCGCGGGCAGTTTGTTTTTGTAACACTTTTTCTTAGAGATGGAAAGAAAGTGGGGCAAGATAGAATAAATGGATGGGTTAGGAGTGACGGTGCAGTTCTCGACCCCGTGATTTTGATGAACTCTTACGAGGGAAGAGAAGGGGTGAATAAGGTTAGATAGTTTAAGACGCTTAGTCGCGTTCAGAAATTCGTACATAAAACGTAGAAAGCACGAGGGTTTAGAGATTTTAGTAATGGTTTTGACATTTTAATTCGACCTTGTCTGTTTCTGGTACAAGGCCGTGACCGACTTCCATGCAGAATCTATTAATACTACGAGCTGGGCTCGATGGATGCACCAATCAAATCCAGGCAGTTGGACGGGAATTTGCAGCTGGCCGCACAGTATAAAAGCGTAGCCATACCTATGGTCTGGACTCCATACAGAAATTTCCATCTGTGCAGGCGTCGGCGTGATTCTGCCAGAAGAATCAGAAGACTGTTATTTCCATGTCTATGTCCATTATAGGCATTACGATGGTGCCATATGCTCAAGCATGATTTACCCACTGCTGTTGTCTACTGTTCCCTGATTCATTATCAGGGACCAAGTGTAAGTGTTTGTCTGTTGATTCAACAATGAACGAGGAGCTGAAAGTAATTTTTCCAGTAGGACAGGATTGCTGCATCTGCTAGAAGTGCTAACCAAGAATGCAAGACAAGATGTATATTAACTTGCAACTAGATCTAGTATGAATGTTTGGCATACACATATGTAAATTGAGATTGATTTGTCTGGATGAGGCTGGGGATTGCCAGCCCATCCTAGAGTAGATCTAACTTAACTACGTCAGTTTGTATTGACGAGCTTGATCCATTATAAGCGGTAGGCACAAATAGCTGAGATGACATTGTCGCCAGATACATGAGTATTTTGCTTGATAGATAGTAGGCAGACTATATCTGAGAGATAGATAATTCATACTTAAATTGTTAGTGAGTCAGAATGATCTTAACCTTATAGGAATCTAGAGGAGACTTCTAGTGACATATTATTGAATTTTCATTTGATGCTGCTGATGTTGTCTTTTTAGTATGTAAGAGATTTAGACAAAATTGTTAGGATATTTAAGGTAATTAAATTTGTGGCCCTGCAGGTCTGTTGATAAAAAAACTTATTCAGATTGTTATTAGTGTGTGGCATGGTACGAAAGCTTAATTAGTAAAATACCTCTCGATTTTAAAATGCAGTCATAACCCCATTAATTCAGAACACCCAGACCAGACTCGTAACAAGCGTGACACGAGTTATTATAAGTTTGCCATATTCGAATATAATGTTTTCAAACGAGGGTTTTGTAACATACAATCTTTTTTTTAGGGGTCCGCGGGTCCTTTGTTGCAAGCCCTGCTGAGGCCCTTACATTTTTCTCATTTTGCTTAAATTTCCTTTTTTTTAAATATTTCATCATCATGTAGGCCCAACTGCTTGCTACATTTATCCTGATGCCAATCTCACCACCTCGCACCCAGAACTTTTTTTTTTCACGGGAGACGTTCGTCTAGAGGCAAGCTGCCCCTGTCAGTGCAGGCATGTTGGAATTTTGGTTGGAAATTCCTGTCCCTGATCCTATGATATTGGTAGTTAGGATCGAGCACCTAGTCTTCTGGGACAAGAATGGAAAAGTCAGAGGGTCCGTGTGCATGTTGGGCACGTAAAAGATACCTTGGCAGGTGCAAATCGAGAAGAGCAGGCCTCGTAGGAACGCTGACCGGGCAGAATTTAAAAAAAAAAAAAAAACTACCACAAAACACACACAAAAGCATTAACAATAAAAACAGAAAGTTAGGTCTAAAAGCCAAGAGCAGGGAACCTTGTAAATAAGATAAGATAAGATAAGATATGTCTTTATTATCCTGTTTCCAGGAAATTTGTTGTCACAGCATTCAGTAACAGTACAGCAGCAAATACAATATCTAAGACCTACAAGTCTTTTTAACGCACACCGCACACACGCACATAGCTCACACAACATTACCAACAAGTAAGAACATTGCTCACACACACACACTGTAAGAACAATCCATTAGGAAAAACTAACAACAGCATACTACTACATCAAGAAACACTGCTACTTCGAACTGCGGATGGCTAAAAAGATCGTCTATAGCGTTCTCTGTTTGTTTGTAAATTATAGTATTCGTCCACTTCGTTGGGATCGGACTATCTGATGGAACAAGGGGTGGGAGCAATCATTTAGAACTGATTTTAGTTTCTGTTTGCACGAATGCACAAAACTCTCAAAGTTCACGTATTCACTATTAGTTAGATGGCAAGCTTTTTTCATAATAGAGTTGTTAATTTTGTTCTTGTCTAGTCGTAAAGAAGTAAAACCAACTGTCGCACAGATCTTTTACCGCAAATCGTTTTTTTTTTTGCACTTGAAAGGAAGGGCCTTGGGTCTGAAGATCAAACAATATCATCTATCCATTCATTTCATCGCACACACTCACACATACACATCTTGTAACATACAGACAGACCAAGAGACACACAGACCTGTGGCTGTATGCATGAACTGTGCGTAACTGGTTACCCGGTGGTGTAGGCTTTACGTGTCGGTGCACACTGTAGGTGTCACTACAGTTCATTTTGACTAAATCTGAGTTTATACTAAGGTGGCCGTACGCACTACTAAGCCTGCACCATGGTGCAAATTAAGTGGGTTTACACCAAGTTGGTGCATGAGGCCACTGGTTATTTACGAGGTTGGCGGTGCATTGTGAGGGCAGTTCTAACTGACAAATTTATCTCAACCCGAGAGTAACGTTCCATGTTCCCAGACAATGCCATTAAGGAGATTGGCGTTATGAGCTTTATCTTCAGTATAACTCAGTTTAACATCTCCCTGGGATATCAAATCCTCGCTCACACCCACCACCACCGCCCCCCCCCCCCACCTCTTCCACCCTTGTGACTGGTGTATCTATACCGTCTGTGTGTGTTGGTTTGTTAGTTTATTGGTATATTTGTTTGTCTTGGCTGTTGATATGATATCGCTGGCATAGAGCAAAATTGTTGTATCTCCAGGTTTGTGAACTGGGGTTCATAATGGCAATACTGTAATAATGACAAACTGCTTCTTCCAATTTTTTTCGTTATCTATATACATGTAAATATTTTGGTAACTCGAAACTTTGGTCACCTAAGGCTCAGGAACCGCATCACACTCAGGCTTCAAACTTTGCACAACAGCATAATTTTATTATCAATTCGAAATTAACATGGGCTATATTAGAAATTATGAAATGTTCAGGCTTCTGCGTTTCATTTTTCATTGTTTCGGCATCATTTAGATCGATTTCGAGTCATGGTTCGCCATTTTAAGGTTTCGTTATCACATCCTGCGATGTGTTCACTATCAAACACATTAACCCGTGCGCAAATTATGCTATTGTATGGGATATACGCAGGGTGTCAACTCACAAAGGCAGGGCAGTAAGACTTATTTAAAAACAAACAAACAAAAATAAAATAAACAAATAAGAACAGGCAAGATGAGACAGGTCCATATCAACCACCCAGAACTGAAACTAATATTCAAACCGATTTATCCCGGGCAGGGCCGGGGACCTCAGCTAGTTCCACTATATTTAACCAGTTCCAAGTTACAGAGAAGCAGTACTGTTGTATCTACCTTAAAAATGAGATCATTGAGACCAATATTTTGGTATTTCCGAGTAAGTTCCCATTGTTCACATCACTGGAGATATAACAATTTTGCTCTATACCCGCGATATGCACTGATATCATAGCTCTCAGCGATACTCACCTCACATGCCCTTTCTTGTGATTGGCGTCTCTCTGTTGTCTGTGTTTGTTTATCGGTTGGTCTGTTGGTTGGAATGTTCATTTGTTCGCTTAGTTGTCGAAGTCATCTGCACTGATTGATTTGATAGCTTGTTGTTGTGGCTGGCCGGATCCAGCATGAAATATTATAAAAACCACAGAAAAGACTGTGGGGTCGAAGCAGGGCTATAAGCAATGTCAAAATTGGGCAAAAATACAACCTTTTCTCTTTGCCCAATTTTGACACTGATCCAGCATGTCATCGATGGGATGGTGATATCATTGGTGTAGCTCGCATGGTTGATGGAAGCCTCTGGCAGAGTCACCTTTCTGTCCTAACATTCTGCTGTATTCTGTTTATCGTATTGCTGCTTCCTAGCATACTACGGTCCTTATCGTGCTGCTTCCTAGCAAACTACGGTCCTTATCGTGTCTACTTGCTTTCTTCGAACTCGTATTAAACTCATCGATGTTGTCGTTGCTGCTGCGTTGCGGTTGTTGTTGTTTCACTGTTGTTTTTATTGTTGTTGTTGTTGCTGTTGTTGTTTATGTTGTTGTTCTTTGTGCTGTTGTTGGTGGTAGTGCTGTTGTTGTTGTTGTTACTGTTGTTGGTGGTACTGCTGCTGTTGTTGTTGTTGTTATTACTGTTGTTGTTGGTAGTGCTTTGTTGTTGTTGTTGTTATTACTGTTGTTGGTGGTAGTGCTGTTGTTGTTGTTGTTGTTATTACTGTTGTTGGTGGTAGTGCTGTTGTTGTTGTTACTGTTGTTGGTGGTAGTGCTGCTGTTGCTGTTGTTGTTGTTACTGTTGTTGGTGGTAGTGCTGCTGTTGTTGTTGTTGTTGTTACTGTTGTTGGTGGTAGTGCTGTTGTTGTTGTTACTGTTGTTGGTGGTAGTGCTGCTGTTGTTGTTGTTGTTGTTGTTGTTACTGTTGTTGGTGGTAGTGCTGTTGTTGTTGTTACTGTTGTTGGTGGTAGTGCTGCTGTTGTTGTTGTTGTTGTTGTTACTGTTGTTGGTGGTAGTGCTGCTGTTGTTGTTGTTGTTGTTGTTGTTACTGTTGTTGGTGGTAGTGCTGCTGTTGTTGTTGTTGTTGTTACTGTTATTGGTGGTAGTGCTGCTGTTGTTGTTGTTGTTGTTGTTGTTACTGTTGTTGGTGGTAGTGCTGCTGTTGTTGTTGTTGTTATTACTGTTGTTGTTGGTAGTGCTGTTGTTGTTGTTGTTGTTGTTGTTGTTATTACTGTTGTTGGTGGTAGTGCTGTTGTTGTTGTTGTTGTTATTACTGTTGTTGTTGTTACTGTTGTTAGTGGTAGTGCTGCTGTTGTTGTTACTGTTGTTGGTGGTAGTGCTGTTGTTGTTGTTACTGTTGTTGGTGGTAGTGCTGCTGTCGATTTTGTTGCTGTTATTATTGTTGTTGGTGGTAGTGCTGCTGTTGTTGTTACTGTTGTTGGTGGTAGTGCTGCTGTTGTTGTTACTGTTGTTGGTGGTAGTGCTGCTGTCGATTTTGTTGCTGTTATTATTGTTGTTGGTGGTAGTGCTGTTGTTGTTGTTACTGTTGTTGGTGGTAGTGCTGTTGTTGTTGTTACTGTTGTTGGTGGTAGTGCTGCTGTTGTTGTTACTGTTGTTGGTGGTAGTGCTGCTGTTGTTGTTACTGTTGTTGGTGGTAGTGCTGCTGTTGTTGTTACTGTTGTTGGTGGTAGTGCTGCTGTTGTTGTTACTGTTGTTGGTGGTAGTGCTGCTGTTGTTGTTACTGTTGTTGGTGGTAGTGCTGTTGTTGTTGTTACTGTTGTTGGTGGTAGTGCTGCTGTTGTTGTTACTGTTGTTGGTGGTAGTGCTGCTGTTGTTGTTACTGTTGTTGGTGGTAGTGCTGCTGTTGTTGTTACTGTTGTTGGTGGTAGTGCTGCTGTTGTTGTTACTGTTGTTGGTGGTAGTGCTGCTGTCGATTTTGTTGCTGTTATTATTGTTGTTGGTGGTAGTGCTGTTGTTGTTGTTACTGTTGTTGGTGGTAGTGCTGTTGTTGTTGTTACTGTTGTTGGTGGTAGTGCTGTTGTTGTTGTTACTGTTGTTGGTGGTAGTGCTGCTGTTGTTGTTACTGTTGTTGGTGGTAGTGCTGCTGTTGTTGTTACTGTTGTTGGTGGTAGTGCTGTTGTTGTTGTTACTGTTGTTGGTGGTAGTGCTGCTGTTGTTGTTACTGTTGTTGGTGGTAGTGCTGTTGTTGTTGTTACTGTTGTTGGTGGTAGTGCTGCTGTTGTTGTTGTTTTTACCTATTGTTCTTGTTTTTGTTGTTTTCATGATTGTTGATGTTGTTACTGTTGTCATCGTCGTCGTCGCCGTCGTCGTCGTCGTCGTTGTTGTTGTTGTTGTCGTTGTTACCACCACAAACATGTTTTCCCCTATTTATGATATGCACGTTATATAGGGCACTACTTTTCTCCTGCGAGAGGGGAAGGAAACGTTGCTGTGTGTTGTTAAGAAAGAGTATTTATGAAGTGAGCCATGCGAACACTAGAGATTCATCAAGAATGTTCTAGCACGGAGTTGAGATGGATACGCTATTTTTGCTGGGATAAGGTGGAGTTGCCCAGAGCGGGAGGGGAATATTGTTGTCATCTCCAGCTGAGAGTAATGAGAATATGAACGACGAATAATAATGGACAAATTGAACATACCGTCAGCCTACCCGTCCACCCGTCCGTCCGCCCGTCGGCCACGCCGGTAGAACAGTCGACTTCCCCGTCTAATTAAAACCGTCTCTTCTATTATCTGGGTCCTTCTCTTGCCATGAAATGTGAAATCTGGACTGAGAGAAAAGGGAAGTAGGAGGAGGCAGCATGAAAACTGCGATTGTCATTAAGCAGAGATGTTTTTTTCAAATATGAGTGTAGGTGGCTTCAGGCAGGCTAAACGTCCTCTTGTGAAATACCAGGGGCCAGACTGATAGTGCTACTCAGATGAGACAAGGCTGAGACCAAAATGATATTAGGCTGTGACAAGACTGAGACTAGGCTTATACTAGGCTGAGAAAGTTGTAGGCTGATACTACGCTGGGACCAGATTGATACTAGGCTGAGACCAGCTTGAGACCAGGCTGAGACCAGATTGATACCACGCTAAGACCAGGTTGAGACCACACTGACACTAGACTGAGACCAGACTGATACTAGGAGAAAGTTGTATGCTGATACTACGCTGAGACAAGACCGATACTAGGCTGAGACCAGGCTGAGACCAGACTGATACTAGACTGAGACCACGTGGAGACCAGACTGATTACTAGGCTGAGACCAGACCAGACCAGACGGATACTAGGCTGAGACCAGACTGATACTACGCTGAGACCACACTGATACTAGGCTGAGACCAGGCTGAGACCAGACTGATACTAGACTGAGACCAGATGGCGATCAGACTGATTACTAGGCTGAGGCCAGACCAGATGGATAATAGGCTGAGACCAGACTGATACTAGGCAGAGACCATGCTGAGACCAGACTGATACTAGGCTGAGACCAGGCTGATACTAGGTAGAGACCAGGCTGAGACCAGACTGATACTAGGCTGAGACCAGACTGATACTAGGCAGAGACCAGACTGAGACCAGATTGATACTAGGCTGAGACCAGACTGGGACCAGACTGATACTAGGCAGAGACCAGACTGAGACCAGATTCATACTAGGCTGAGACCAGACTGGGACCAGACTGATACTAGGCTAAGACCAGACTGATACTAGGCTGAGACCAGACTGATATTACCCTGAGACCAGGCTGAGACCAGGCTCAGACAGGAATAAGTCTACCATTAGACCAATCTGAGACCAGTCTGAGACCAAGCTGTAAGGGGTGAAACAGATCAAGGCTATTGTAGGCACCAGACTGGTGGCTCGCCGCCCATAAGTTTTGCTTCACACTAGCACAATAGGCACTGCCGGCACCTAAATGAAGTCTGTCTCTATGGAGGCAATGATCCTGAAATCACCGCTACTTTTCTCTGGGCAGGTCATAACGATTGATGACCACCTCATCCCTAAACAGTTCCTATTTGCAGAGCTAACACGGGGTCACAGAAAGTGAGACCGCCCACGTAAACACTACAAAGACAGTCTGAACGACAGTCTTCAGTGGTGCGGCATACCTTCTGCTGACCTTGTCCAGGCAGCCAAAGACAGAACACAGTGGCGTGACGTTGTAACACACGGTTCAAGGACTTCTGAAGAGGGTGTCGCATCAAGGCCCATGATGCTAGAGAACATCGCCACCGAGCCGAGTTCATTTCCGCGACAACAGCAGACATCCAGTGCCCCCTGTGCTCGGGACTCTGCAGGTCCCAGCCTGGATTACACAGCCATATCCGTGTACATAAATGACCATGCAGACACGTCCTCCTCGAATACGAGGGGCTACCATGATGATGGCCAGGTGGAGACCAATATGTTGTACCTGGCTTACTGACACCAGATTGAGATCAGATTGAGATCAGACCGAGACCAGACTGAAACCATACCAAAACCAGTTTGGCTTAGACTAGGCTGAGACCAGGTTGAGACCTGGTAAATGCAGAACCACATTAATTTTGCCTAAAAGAAAATAACAGGATAAGGGGTGACCCCCACCAAGGCTAGTGAAGGCCCCAGACTGGTGGCTTGCCGGCTAATTATTATGCATCACACAAAAACACTACTCACTGCCCACACCAGGCCGGTATGGGCAGTGAGTAGTGTATCAGTGTGATGCATAACAATTAGGTAAGAGCCACTAGTTTGGTGCCCCTTATTAATTGGATATCCCGAACACGTACTGGAGATATTGTGGAATGGCGTTGAGGCCACCAGCTTTGATGGTGGTGGTGGTGGTGATGATGGTGATGGTGATGGTGATGGTGGTGGTAGTAGTGATGATGGTGGTAGAGGTGGTGGTGGTGATGATTGTGGTGGTGGTGGTGGTAGTGTTGATGGTGGTAGAGGTGGTGGTGGTGGTAATGGTGGTGGTGGTGGTAGTAGGGGTGATGGTGGTAGAGGTGGATGTGGTCGTGGTGGTAGTGATGATTGTGATGATGGCTGTGGTGGTGGCAGTGGTAGATACATTAATGCCTGACGGTGATCGTTTTTTGATGCGCTTTGATGATGAGGAGGAGGAGGAGGGTGATGATGATGATGATAGTTTTGTGTGAGTGTTTCAGTGCAGACCTCGAGAGAAGTAGAAGACGACGCAGAGGCACCACGCCACAAACAACTGCGGTGTTATCAATTTGTTATCCTGCCGGTTTTTGTTGTTTTTTTCACAAAGAGTTCTACGAGACAGACAATTCACTTCATAGGGTTACATCTCCTTGCCTCTGCTGGGAAGGCGACAGACGGGTTAGTTAGTGCTAATTGATTCATTGTCCAGCGGTGGCCGGGAAAATTCGGGGAAAAATCTTTTGCGTTCCTTCCTAAACCCCAGCGTACTTAGTCAAGTCCGGAACAGTTCAAAACTCCATCTGACATGTCGCAATATCCCTTTTAATTTGCCATGATATCCTTCCGTCCCGTCCACTCGCTCGATCAGGATATTTTTAGACCTCTCAATACACAGACAGCTTTTTGCCTTTGAAAAGAAATCTTATAAAATTATCATATCACTAGCTGAGTACCTGTTCGATGAACAGGTTTGTGTAGGTTGGGGTTTTTTTTGGGGGGGGGGGGGGGTAAAATTTAAGACGCCTGTGAGCTAAGAAAGGCATTTTAATGCTGCATAGATAGCTTATAGGCCGTGGGACCAAAATCCTAGCTAGTCTCTAAAGTAAAGTTCGTTACGCACCCCCTAGGGAAAATCTAGGTATGGTTTTAATATGTTCCCAGTAACCATCTTTGACTAAAAATCAAATGTTGTCATCCGTAACTGTGCACATTAATAACTTATTCTTAAAAAATAACAATGTTTATTGCTATGTAACATCTGTATTTTTGCATTTTTGTTTCGTTTTACATAATTATATATTTCACAAAATCTCCACCTTTGAATCGAACGCAAAACTGGCAAAAGGCTTTTTTATTAGACCACCTATACTAACCCAATTTTACATGTTCATTTCAAATACGGCGGAGGGTGCACGGAAGTTTTTATTATTTTGATTAGTTTGGTTCATGAATTTATAGAAAATGCATTGTTTCATCGTGCTGCCATTTTCATCCTCCATCTTGCCTCCATTCTGTTATAGTACCGTGCAGGTCACAAAAAGTAACCATAATTATCAAGCTTGCTGCGCAGTGTCCTGGCGCGCACGAGTTCTGGATCTAGATCATGTTTCTTAATGAAAACCCTTGCTAATGAACCTTCTGTAGTGTCTAAAGATGACCACAAACCTAATGATTCTCGAAATTTCATCCAACTTTTCAAAGAAAACTGAATTATATTGTTATTTACATCTTTCTTAGTGTACATACAGCATTCCATCATGGAGGCAGCCATTTTGGATTTCGCGGCGAAAGGCTCACTTCCATTGGTTGATTAGAATAGCATTGTTTAAATGGCAAACTCAATTCGCATCATTAATTATTATTTATTGGCACACTTTACATACCAATTGTACAAAAATGTGCAAGACTTGAAATGACAACATTGGTTTTTTGTGAAGGGGAGATGCATAAGAGCCTGCATGCAAAAAATCAGCTTATCCCCTGAGGTGCGTAACGGAATGACAAGCTACAAGTTTGGTCCCACGGCATATTATAAGAGAGATGCAACAACAAAGGACACCACTTCAGACCGAAAGGAATAAGAACAAAAGCCGAGGTGCGTAGGGCCATCCCCAAAACTCAGCGGTAGGCATAGATGGCGGTAGGACAGTACACTGTGTGCAGTGATGCGCACCGAAAATTTTCAGGAAGTGATGATGTCATCAAAATCTACAGCATGTCAATGAGCCTAGTGAAAATTGGGGAAATATTACATTTCCAATAAAAAAAAACTACATCGATTTGAGACTTCTATTAAAAACTGTGCACTCTTACATCCATTGTGATGTACCATATAAATTAAGTATGAGTGTTGAGTGGTTCAGAAGCCTTTTGCAACGAAAAATCTCAAGTCCACAAGTATATATAGAATAGATTAATGAAGCAAAGGCCTCCAAAGTAATCAGGAAAGGCTTTTTACCTGCTGAGCCTTGAGGTCTACAAAAGATCATAATTATACCTCATAGAAAGACCTAAAAGTGTTTAGGAGCATATTATTTCAAAGGAATGAAGTTCGCTATATTTTTAATACTTTCGTTGATTTTGAACCACAGCTGAGCGATATTTTGAGCCGGAAAAAAAAGACGCATTTTATTCTACTAAAAATAAAAAGTATGACAGGAAAATAATTTCGTTTTGCGCCCCAATTTGCACACCGGTGATTGAAACTGAACTTTGAAAAAAATCACATCTGTGTATTCCCAAAGCCAGTAGGCCAACAAGTATTTCTAGAAGAAAGAAAAGAGAGAGGAAGATACCGTTGCCGGCGTACGCCCGCTCCCGATGGCATTATCAAGTAGACTATCGTCCCTCGCCACCAGCCTGTTTCAAGCAAGAAGACCGAGAACTACACCAGCCAGGCCTGGATCAATAGTGTCTCGTGCGTTGCGCGCGCGGACAGATGAAAATACTGTGAAGGTCAGAACTTTTTCTCTAGTTAGCAAAGTCTAGTACACTTTCTGAAGGTATCTTAGACATTTAATTTCTGTTCTGTAAACCCAGAATAAAAACCCTTGCGAACTAGAATGAAAGACACCAGATCCGGGTCAAGAGGTAACACTGAGTTTCGATTATATTTAGATCAAATGTAAAGAAGACTTAAGGTTTTGTTATAAGTACGTACGCGCCCCAAGCGGATTGCCCTAGTGGCAAGTATATTTACGTACCTGTCCTTAAGCTCGCGCGTCCTTATCCTCAGCCCTAAATCTTATAGAATCCCTAACCCTGCCCCCTACCCTTTGAACCAAAATACAGGAGGGAAACAAAAAGAAAACCCAAAAGAATAATTAATAACGGCTGTTGTTAGGAGTATTTCGGGAGGAGCTCTCTAGCTCTGGAGTCACAAAAGGCTTTAAAATACGCACCCCTAGAGCAAAAAACTTGAGGGATGCACGTACTTGTAACATTCTTTTAACTTACTTTTCTCTCCGCAGAATGAAATCACTAGGTACTTGTAAAAGTGCTGCCGAGGGTAGTCCAGGATACTATGTCCTCCCTTCCTGGCTTCTTCTGGCTTCTTCCCTCTTTTCAATGTGCTGCATTTATCTATAATAGTAAGTTCTTGCTTTTTTTTTTCCTTCTGTGGTTTTTGCTGTATCTTTTACATCAATCCTACATAATTATGAGTGGATCTGGGAAAAATCGAGCTTAAGGGGAAATTTTTGGACTTCTTTAAAGAAAAAAATCAAAATAAAATATTTCTCAGACGATTTCTAGCAAAATATTTTAACTGAATACAGAAAATGGCCCATCTTTTATTTTATATGTAATTCTCAATTTCCACCGAACATTTTCCCACCTTTTTGAGAGGTTTTCTCAGGAATTTGGTCTTTTACTTAAGCCCGATTTCGCCAGATCCAGTGACATACTTATTGTATCCCCCCCCCCCCTTAATGTCTTATTACTTGTTTTAACTGGGACTCTAGAGGAAAACAGTCAACTAGTGACTTAAGGGATCAAACTCCTGAAAGGGACAGACGAGTGTCCTTGAACTGCACCACCTCCTCCAACTGTCTTGTCCTTGCTTTTCCTCCTTGGCGCTTACCATAAATTAAAGAAATAGAAAGATAGACAAGAAAAGACAAAAGACAACCAAGAAACACGAAGAAAAGAACAGAACAGAACGGAACAACAATCAAGAACAGGGGGCCAACAGCACTAGCCTGAGGCCCCCGAGAAACAAAGGATCTCATCCCCCCCCCCCTGCCCCTTGTTTTTCCTTTCCTCACTTGTCTTGCCTTGCACAGTCAGTATTTTCCACACGGCCAAACGTGCACCTTTCCCCCACACCCAGTCCCTCCCCAGGGAAAAAGCGTACATCTCGCTAATATAATAACGTAGAGCTTAATTACAGACTGATGTTACCAGGAAGGGACTCGCTGTAAGTTGGGAAGAAGGTAATCAACGTATACGGGAGAGAGATGGTCGGTTCACTGCAAGATGGTGATGTAATCTCCGTCTTTGTGAAAATAGAAATAATCCCTTCTTGCACTGAACGGACCAGATGGCCGGACTTTCGGATAACATTCCCTCCCTCCACCCCCTACCCCCCTACCCCTCCCCCTTGCTAGAATATTGTTCAGTATAATATTCGTCATTGTGCTAACCTTTTGCCCTAAGTCAGACTTAGGCCAAAACAGAATGTACCTGTTACGTCATTGCCCTATCCATGGTGCATCTATTGATGTAAAAATCATTCAAAAGTGCCAAGCCATTATTCTGCAAATTAAACTTTCTGTAATGGCCTAACTCATTCATAGACGTAGGCCATTTTGGTTCTGGGGTTGTTTCAGCCAACGTGGATGATGGCCACTTTTACCTAGAGTCATTCTGGCCTAAGTCTGACTGCATTGCAAAAGATAAATAAGTTGTTGTTTTTTTTGCGATTTTCTCAGAAGTGCAAAAAAATGACTTAGGCCAAAAAAGTCAGCACCATGACGATATACGGAGTCAGCGACCTCAAACTTCCAGTCCTCTCATTTCTTCTTCCTCCTCCACCTCTTAAGCCCTACTTTCTCTCAATTTCCTGCAAATCTATTTCTTTTGACAGGGAAGTTTCCCCCCCCCCCCCCTTTCTCTAGCTTCCTCTCCCTAATACACCTTCGCCCCGCCTCCCCGCCCCACCCCTCTGTCATATTATGGGAAAACATCGTATGTCCCCAAAAGAAAATCTTATTATAAAAAAAAATAGTGGCGGGAGTAATTCATTGGGGTGCAATTTTGCCCCTTTTTTTGCTCGACTCTACAGCCTACACGACAGTTTCAAAAATTATGAAATTAATTTTCTTAAGTGCCAACTAATCCAGTCCAATCGTTTTTGTGTCGACCGATTATGCTGATTCAAGTTTCAGGTATTTTTAAATTAAAAGTCGCAACAAAGTAAAATACCATGAGCTTTGTTTTGGCTCCCAGTAGTAAGCTCACTGCACCGGAAACGATGTATTAATACGCGTTCAGTTCGGTGCGGGCAATTTCCCTAGCAGAAATGAGTGCGTAGTGCTCTAGAGCGCATGGCATCTGTAGTAAGACCAGAGAGTATAGATGGTAAGACCAGGTAAGACTGTAGAATATATTATGGGAAGCTCTGTAGACCCAGAAGAGAGGGAGCTAGAGACAGAACCGTGGGTTCACAAGTTTATCCCGGATAATGCCGGGAACTTCATTCTAGTGTTACAAAAACAACAACAGCAACAACAACAAAATTGAGTTGCTCTCTACTTTACTCTCTCCCTGCTGAGCCTGAAGTTCTACAAAATATCATAATGATAACGCATATGATCTACCGGTCGATCTTCAAGTGTTTGGCAGTCGATCGCGGGATGAATGTAGGACACACCCGCGAGGTATATATAAATTTATTTTTTTTTTTAATTTGTCTTTGTATTTTGACGGGTCGTTTTTCTTAGATGTGGCGGGTTTGTGTTAGTTGTAGGTTAAAGTGAATAATGCCGATAGGCACACCAGCACAGGTTCGGTTTCTTTTATTTTTTGTTTCGGGGCTTCGCCAGACTGGTAGATCTCCAAAGGCTGGGAAATGTAAAAGTAGATCCTATGTCAATAAAGGTTGAGCACCCCTGGCATAGACAGACCTAACAGTGTATATGAGCATTATTTTAAAGGAATGGAGTTCTCCATATTTTTAATACTTTCGTTGATTTCTTTGCCATATTGTCTCTTCATGTGTGCCTGTTATTGACTTATTGAGTTTGTTCATATAATGATACATGATATGTGTGAACCATATGTGAGTGTGCATGAGAAAACCCACAATAAGTCGCCAGAACTGATTTTGAGAAAAACGGCTTTGAAGTGAAAATATGGGTCCGACACAAACGTCCAACTTGGCTGTTGTTTAGGGGACCGTGGCATGTTACAGAGTAAACTGTAGACGAGCAGTGAACACTACTCACTATGATATCTATAGAGGCTTTGTAATTAGACTACGGTCTCCTAACAAGATCCAAAAACTTCCGAATTGGCTGTTGTTTAGGGGACTGTGGCATGTTACAGGGTAAACTGTAGATGAGCAGTGAATACTACTCAGTATGATCTCTATAAGGGCTTAGTTATTAGACTACGGTCTCCTAACAGCAATCACTCCAATATTAATGGGTCAATATGTGTACTGATCAACACTCTGTGAAAAAGAATTTCAAATAGCGGATAATAAAGTGATTCTTATCTTTCTTATTATCTTATCTTTATTCTTCGTTTAATTCCTATTTTGTATGTTTTGACGACCAAAAGAAGCTGATAGGCGTATGAAATTACAAACCAGTCAGAAAGATAAAGCACTTTTATTTTTAGAAAATGATTCTAAAGGCTGAATTTTATGTGGGTTGGCACATGCGGTGTTTATCAATAGCACAGCTGCAGCCCTGTGGTTTTGACAGTGCTGATCTGTGGAAGGGAAGTAAATGTGGATGGAGAAAGGAAATGAAATGCCTTGGCCTGGCATCCAGGCGGCTACACGTGGAACAAAGGCGGAAGGGGGGAAGGGGGGGGAGAGAAATAAAGAAGGGAAAGATTTATGAATTGATTTGTGGAAGCGCATATCCGTACCGTACAACATGTTGTACGGCATGTTGTACGGATAAGGACAGTGCATATCCGTACAACGCACACAATTTGATGACGTAGAACACACACCGGAATACTATATTACTGGCCTTGTTAATTTGCATAGTTTTTAAAAATATGAATCGGCTTAGTAGCCAAACAATCCGACTTCTGCTCGGAGATTGCGTGATCTGCGCTAATAATATACTTGAGTGTACGTCGATCACCTATGGCTACCCCAACCCCTTTTCGCCTGATTAGTCAATCTGACTACCGCCCATTGATACAAACTGACTAGACCCTCACGCCCCCCAGGTCCATCTGACTATTCCATGTGTTGTCACTTTAAATTCGCGAACACCATACCAAGTTTAGTTTCAGCAAACCTTCACCAGTCGCGCTTTTGGTAAACATGTTGTACCAACACTGTCCATATCCATACAACATGTTGTACCATATCCATACAACATGTTGTACAGATATTATACACTTCCTTGAGTTGTGCAGTTTTCGGTACCGGAATGAAGAGGGCAGAAGAGGAAAACGGAAAGGGAGAAAGTGGGGATGTGGTTCTGACATCCCGTGACAGATCATGAGACCGGCTAGTTGAATAAGAGCAGATTACATTGTGTTAGTTTTGTCATATTTTAGTGGCAATTTATAGCGTTGGCAAAATGTGTTGTGAGCTGTGGACCTACAGCGGACTGTCGTCATCGACATAGATATTATGTCTTAGAGACAGAGAAGCACATAAAGAGACCTAGGGACACATAAATAATGATAGAGGGACATACACAGACAGAGAGACATGTACTGGGAGACCGTACAGAGACAGAGAGAAAGAGAGAGGGGGGGGGGAGGGAGAGAGAGAGAGAGAGAGAATACCCTCTGGTCCTAATTGTTTAAAAGGAAGGAAGACAATATCAACAGCATCATTATCATCTTTGCTATCGTCTACAAGCCCCCTGCATTCCGCTATCGCCATTACCCCCTCAATTATTTCCCCCTTTAATGCACAATTAGCACCTAATTATAGGGTGAAAAAATCACAGGCAGTATGTAGAACAGGGGATAGAGAGACGAGATAGAGGATAGAACAGGGTGTCACAAATCCCAGACTGGGAGATGTAATAATTATAACAAGACAACAATCACGAACGAACAAGTATAACACTTAACCGAACAACCCATCAGACTCACACATTTATTATACATAAACATAAAGATAAAGCGCAACTACATACATTATATTATTCAAGTTACTGCCGTCCAACGGCCTTATTCCCACATGCACTCTTCTTCGGGTCCACAACCCGGTAGTTACTTCCTAAAGACACTTCGGCCTCAGCTTCTCCTCTCCCTGTCTTAATAGCACATTAATATTTCACTGGCACCGCAGTCTCCCAATAGCCCCTTCCTATTGCCATAACACATTAGCATTCCAATAACACATCAACATGGCAATAGCACATTAGCATTTCAATAGCACCTCAACATGGCAATAGCACATTAGCATTTCAATAGCACATCAACATGGCAATAGCACATTAGCATTTCAATAGCACATTCCCGATCACATATACGTCCCTGTCGTTGGCCAGACTGCCACGACTCATGTGCCTCTACTGTCCTGCACGACAGCTTCCTTCCTGGCCTAGGTGTGGCCTCCGGCCCTATGCTGGCCTATCCCCTGTGCTCACCGTAGGCGGCTCTTCAGCCCGTCCCCGGCACCTACAAGAATAACATTACATTGGTATAATACCCTACCACTTCTATTCACTTCACCCCTCATTACAACTCATGAAGCGTACACACAATAGTTCACATTCCACTCACCAAACATCTTACGGTAACACACCTCCACTGTAGTACACAATACTCACTCTCGCTACAAATCCATGAACTCAACTTTCATCTATCGCTCATGGCGCACATTGCTATATACAGTATCAAGGACTTCCACATTCCTCACATATACTTACTTACATCATGGTCATAGACGAATATTATACATCAATCATAATTATCAATCATCGTTTCACCTACCAGTCATCACTGGAAAAACACTACTCCCAAGTCTTCCGACTGCTCTCCTTATGTTCGCCCTCTGGGGCTTTCTCCTGCGTCCGCTTTCTTAGACGTCTTAGTGTGCAGTGATAGTAATACAGCGCTCTCGCCTCATTCAGACCCCCCCCCCCCACTCACAACATGCACGCTTTCCCCTTACCCCGTAGCCCGTGGGTTAACTTTATTCTAACCCTCTTCTCGTAACTACTGATCCTCGCTCACTCGCTCGTGACACAGGGAAAAGACAGAAGAGACAAGAGGGTAGATCAGGGGATAGAGAGAACAAACAGAAGATGGGAACGGGATGAGAGAACTGACAGAGGGTGGAACAAGTGATAGAGAGAACGACAGAACGTAGAGCAGGGAATGTGGAGAATAGACAGGAGTCTAGGGATAGAATAGGGGATGGGGAGAAGAGAGAGAGGGAGGCCAGAACAGGAGATAGAGTGAACAGAGGGACCCTCAGAGGTTTATCAGAACCATATTAATCCTGGGAGCATTGGCCAGATGATGGGAGAAATGCGTGAGCACGCTTGTGTTAATATAATAAGCAAGGCGTTATTTACAAGGCATACCTTGAAACTAACTCTAGTGTTATTTTCAAGGCATACCTTAACAGCTTCTGATTGGTCAATGAAACATGCCTTGAAAATAACGCTGGCGTTAGTTCCAAGGCATACCTTGAGTCCAATAAACAATACATAGCTACCCCGGCGGCTTTCCCTGATATGTCAATCTGACTACTACCCAGACGAACATCGGCCTACGGCCTCGATGATACAAACTGACTAGACCCTTACGTCGTTACATATTAGTCTGACAATGCACAGTCTAAGGCTCCACGTTTAGAAATACTGAAACAGCTTCTGATTGGTCAATGAAACATGCCTTGAAAATAACGCTGGCATTAGTTCCAAGGCATGCCTTGAAAATAACCACTTCGATATAATAAATGACCCCCAACATCCTCTGAACAAAGAATACATAAGATCTGTAAGAAGTTTAAGGCTCTTGTCAAAGAGAACTAAAACTGAGCGCTACTTTAAATTGTTTATTCCATCATCAACTAGGATGTTGCAATAATGCCATCATCTTGATCGTAATCTGTGTACAGTTGAATTGTGTCCTGCGTGTCAGGTCAATGTGTTTTAGTAACGGAAGCATAATTATTGTGTGCACTGTTAATTTTGTTTATTTATTTAGTGCGTGTATATTATATATGAGTGTGTGTGCGTGTGTGTGTGTGCGTGTGCGCGCTATATATCATAATTTCTGTTTCTGTAACTGTATTGTTATGTATTCAATGATCAAAACAAATTTCCTTGTACAAGGACGAATAAAATTTATCTTCTCTTATCTCTCTATCTTTTTGCTCTGCTGGGTGTAC
This sequence comes from Onchidella celtica, assembly GCA_963931925.1. Classification (NCBI taxonomy): domain Eukaryota; kingdom Metazoa; phylum Mollusca; class Gastropoda; order Systellommatophora; family Onchidiidae; genus Onchidella; species Onchidella celtica. The sequence goes on along the minus strand of OZ007580.1, from coordinate 11,729,445 downwards.
ACCAGTTGTGTCCTTGCAGACAGACAGTGGGAGGACAAACTATGTCACAGACAGAGACGGGGAAAAGGCAAACAGGAGGGCACAGTGATACCAGACAGATTATATTGAAGTGGAATGAAAAAACAGATGAACATGAGCGTCTAATGCCTTTCCCCTGTTGCTGTTCCTCTCAAGTGAACACTGCCTCTCCATGCAGAAAGCCGGTTCATATGAGTTGGTGATTCATGTGGCACGCTATGCCCCACGCTCTGCAAAAGAACCTACATTGCTGCGAATCATAGACTACACTAGTAACAGCAGCACAACAATAGCCTGATTCTGCTGAAGTTTTAGCGGTTTTCGTAATGAATTAACTTTCATAATAATAATAATAATAATAATAATAATAATGAGGAGTATTTGTATAGCGCCCAATCAAAAAATTCCTTCTAGCTACTCTACAGAAAGTCTTGTTCTCTCCATCTGCATCTGACCCCTCCCCCTTTCTATCTTTCTCTCTCTCTCTCTCTCTCTCTCTCTCTCTCTCTCTATCTTTCTCTCTCTCTCTCACACACACACACGCACAATCTATACACTCTTATACTTGACACACATAGGCCTACATAATACATACACACATTAACATAGGCAAATACGGTAGAAACAATAAAACAGCAAAAATAAAATGTATTGAGGAACTAAATGCATTGGGAATGAGACTTCAGAACTGAAAGTGTTTTTGGAAAAGCTCAGTCTTTACACCGGTTATGAATTTTGACTGGGTAGATGCCTCTCGCAATGATTTTGGCAGCGAGTTCCAGATATATGTGGCACAGGATGTAAATGCTCTACCCCCTAGTTTCTTTGAATTGCAGTTTAAAATCTTAAGAAGGCCCTGATCGCTTGATCTTACAGAAAGAGATGGTGAATAGGGCTCAATCAAAGTGGAAAGGTAAGGTAAGCTCGCGATTTGGTCAACCAACATTCTTCTATGCATTGCAGGCCAATGTATTATTGAACCTGTAACTGACAGTAGCAGTTTGGTCAATTTTGGTAAGGAAACAATGTTGAAACATGTTAGCACACACGGCAAGGGATCCAGAGGTGAAAATTACTTGTACGTGTCAAACATCTTGACCTACACAGTCATGGGTTGACAACACACAGCGCTAACGGTGAGGATTTTCAAAAATCCCAAGAATGCACTGTCACAAATCCCAGACTGGGAAATGTAATAGTTTATGACAGGACGACAATCACGAACAAACAAGTTTAACACTTAACAAAACAACCCATCAGACTCCCACATTTATTAAACATAATTATACATATAATAGCGCAACTACATATATTATTGAAATGACTGCCGTACAACGGCCTTATTCTCACACACACGCTCCCTCGGATCCACAATCCGGTAGTTACTCCTAAAGGCACTTCGGCCTCAGCCTCTCCCTTCAGGGTCTTAATAGTACATTAATGATTCACTGGCACCGCAGTCTCTCAATATCACCTTCCTATTGTCATACCCCTTAACACTCCCCTAGCACCTCCGCAGGGCAATAACACATTATTATTTCCATAGCCATCAACATGGCAACAACATAATATCAGTTCACTAGCCTATCAACATGGCAACAGCATAGTATCTCATTCACTCTCATATCTACGTCCCTGTCCGTGACCTGACTGCCACGACTTTATGTGCCTCTACTGTCCTGCACTGACAGCCTCACTTCTGGCCTATGTGTGGCCTCCGGCCCTATGCTGGCCTATCCCCTGTGCTCATCGAGGTGGCTCTGCGGCCCGTCCCCGACACCTACAAGAATAACATTACATTGGTATAATACCCTACCATTTCTATTCACTCCACCTCTCCTTACAATCCATGAAGCGTACACACACTAGTTCACCTTTCACTCACCACACATCTTACGGTAACACACCTCCATCGGAGTACACACTACTCACTCGCGCTACAAATCCATGAACTCACTTTCATCTATCGCTCATGGCGCACATTGCTATATCCAATATCACGGACTTCCACATTCCTCACATATACTTATTCACATCATGGTAATAGACGAATATAATATAATACATCAATCATAATAATCAATCAACATTCTACGTACCAGTCATAACTGGAAAGACTCTCACTAGTCTTCTCGACTGCTTCCTTTTATCTCTGCCCGATGGGCTATTATTCACAGATCCGCTCCCTAGGACCTTCTAACTTGCAGTGATAGTTATACAGCGCTTTCGCCTCCTTCAGACCCCCCACTCATGACATGCACGACTTTTCTTCCCTGTCTCCGTGCGTTAATTTTACTCTCCTCCTTTCCCCCCGTAATTATTAACTATCGCTCACTCCACTCGTGACATCATCCCCCACCCCAAAAAAATTAATGCAATTAATTTCAAATCGCATCAAGATGACTGTCAACGAGTGAGCCTGAGCAATACCTACATTAAAAATGACCTACCAATGCCCCCAGCACATAAAATACCGGGATCAGGGGAAAATATGGGGATCAATATGCCATGCATTATGCATATATGTATCACATCATCAATAGCTAACTAAACTTAATAATACAGAATCGAAAACCAATCAACCTATCAACCATTCTTCATATCATATTTATAATGTCAATATTTTAAAGTCGACTCATTCACACAGATCCTGTCAATGTTCCTGTCCTCCGATGTATAAGCTCCTGAAATCTTCCCCTAGGCTCGACTAAGGTAGTCGGCGATATGATTGCTGGTTCCTGGAATTGGTTGAATAACGAAGGTATACGGCTGCAAAGCCAATGCCCATCTAGACAAGCGTGGGCTGGACGAACGATTCTTCGACAAAAATGTCAGTGGCTTGTGGTCTGTCTGGATACAAAATTCTCGTCCCATGAGATAACGTCCTAGTTTCTGGACGGACCAGACAATGGCAAGACACTCACGCTCTATCACAGAATACTTTCTTTCTCTCTGCAATAACTTCCTACTGACATAACATACAGGATGGAGACATTCGTTCTTCTCCTGTAGAAGACAAGCGCCGACACCAGAGTCCGACGCATCCGTTCTGAGGATAAAATTAGATCGAAAATCGGGTAATATCAGAATGGGTGACGATGATAATGCTGTCACCAAATTATCAAATGATGTCTGACATTCAGACGTCCACTGGACCTTATCGGGTTGTCCCTTCTTAGTAAGGTCAGTAAGAGAAGATGACAAGGAGGAAAAATTTGGAATGAACTTTCTGTAATAATTTAAAATTCCCACTAAGCTTCTGACTTGTTTCTTTGTTTTAGGGATTTGCAACCCTACTAACTTGTCAATTTTTGTTTCTTCAGGTCTCTGAACACCTCTACCCACAATATGTCCTAAGAATATTATCTCTGGACATGCCAAATCCATCTTTGCGGGTTTAGCAGTTAACCCAAAATGACGTAATCGTTGAAAAATTACTGTTAGTGTCTGAATATGATCAGACCATGTCGACGTATGGCATGCTATATCGTCAAAGAATGACACGACATTAGGTATGTCCTTCAACACTAATCTCATTAATCGTGCAAACGTCGCTGGCGCGTTTACCAACCCAAATGGCATGACCTTAAATTGGAATAATCCAATGGGCGTTTGGAACGCCGTGTATTGTTTAGACTCCTCAGTAAGCGGGATTTCCCAATAACCTTTCGTTAAATCTATCTTGGAAAACCACGTGGACCCGGCCAATGAAGCTATTAATTCCTCCTGAAACGGAATAGGCTCCCTATCGCCTACCGTAATAGTGTTCAGTCTTCGAAAATCAATACAGAACCGCACCGATCCATCAAGTTTTTTCACGAGGACGATGGGTGATGAATACGGCGATGTTGATGGTTCTATCACATCTAACTTCAACATTGACTCAACTTCCTTTATGACTCTATCTCTCGAAGAAAAAGGCAACGGATACGGTCTAAGAAATACTGGCTTATCCGAAGTCAACTTTATTTGGTGCTGGATCACCGTAGTGCGACCCGGCAAATCCGTAACAACATCCGGAAATGACGCTAACAGGGTCTCAAGTTCCCTACTCCTTGAACTCGTAAGGTCAGGGTTAATTTTTACGTCCCTGTAACCTTGTGTCGGAGTTAACTCCGGCAATTGAATTTGTAACTCCTCCTGCGCCTCGGTGTCGCTTACGTCACAGTCCAACTGGTCTACGACCCCCGTACAAGCAGTAGAGAAGACAGTCTCCTCTGGTCTTGTCTGTGCACACAGATACTGTGGTCTCTCATAAAATCTCTGTAGCATATTAACATGGAAAACCTTACTCGCTCCATCAATGTGGATAGCGTAATCTACCTTTGAAACAACTCGCTCAATAACATAAGGACCTTTCCATGTCATCAATAACTTATTATGGTCCGTAGGTAACAACAGCAGAACCTTGTCTCCTGGCTTAAAAATTCTCAGTTTGGACCCTCTATCTTTATAGTCTTTTGCTCTTTTCGAAGCGATACTAGACGCTTCTTCTGCTATAGTGCGCGCTGCAGATAGTCTTTCTCTTAAATCAACAAGGTACTGAAACACCGAAATCTGCTCATCGTCTCCCGATGATGGCGACGTCATCATGTCCCGAAGAACATCAGTTGGGCCCCTAGGACTACGACCGTACATCATTTCGAACGGCGAGAATCCCGTTGACTCCTGCCGTACCTCTCTGTACGCGAATAATACTGCAGGGATATATCTATCCCAATCTTTAGGGCGATCAGCAGCTACCTTACGCAGCATCGACTTTAACGTCGAGTTCAATCTCTCGCACATGCCATTAGCCTGCGGATGATAAGGGGTGGTAGTGATGGGTTGTATGCTGAATAAGCGGAACAATTCCTTCATCATCTGCGACGTAAATTGCGCGCCCCTATCAGACAGAATTTGCTCTGGTATTCCTACCCTAGCGAAAATTGCAAACAACGCTTCCGCGACTGCCTCAGACGTTATGGTCCGCAGAGGAACCGCCTCTGGCCATCTCGTAGCATTACATATGACCGTTAAGAAAAATCGATTCCCCCTATCGGTCGCTGGGTGAATGGGGCCAACAAGGTCTATCGAGACCTTTTTAAACGGTTCCGAGACCGTGGGGATCTTCTGAAGAGGGGCCTGGGGTGTACGACCCTTATGCGTCGTCTTTTGGCACGCACTGCACGTCTTACAATAGACTTGCACGTCTCTGTGGATCGATGGCCAGTAAAAATTTTTAAGAACCCTTTCTTTGGTTCTAGCTATCCCCATATGACCCGCTAATGGGACATCATGTGCCAAATGCAATACTGTTGCGATCAGCAACGCTGGCACAACGACCTGCTTTAAAATTGAGGACACCGTTACATACTTACGGAACAGAATGCCCGCCTGAACAAAAAAAGAAGATGACCCGTTCTTATATCTCCTCGTTTTCTCGGTTCGCGCTTCCCCAAAGCATGGGTTTAATGATGGGTCCTCCCTTTGTAATTTCGCCAAGCGCTCTGGCGTGATATCTAGGTTGACCGCTGGCGTAGCCAAAGGTCTAATCTTGTCTTTATCGGCTACCCGTCGGCGTGTTTCGACCGCGGCGCAAAAGTCAATACCTTTTGATTGCGACCATGCTTGCACGTTCTCATCGGAAGGGGAAACTACCCGTGATACATTCCCAATGATGAGCTGGGCGCCTGGAAAACAACCAACGACTGCTTCGACTTCCCCGCTAAGGAAAGGTGTATCTATCATTATTCTTGCCATGGGTAATTTCTCAATGGCCCCCGAAAATTGGATGCACGGGACAGTCTCACCTGTAAGCTGTGAATCCCGAATGCAGTCTCTATGCACTCCCACAACGGTAGATCCCGTATCTCGTAAAACCGAGACCGGTTCGTCCCCAACAAACCCCGGATAAACCCTAAGACCACCTCCTGTATGACATGAATTTATAACGGGGATCTTTCTCCCACAAGGTAAAACACCGGAAGATAATAACTTCTCACAACTGGGACACTTAGAATACTGTCCGCCTCCGTTGTCCGATGTAACACACGCAGCCGCATGATGAAATTCATTTGGGGAACATGGACTGGAGCTACTGTCCACGTTCGCGGCTATCCTACCTGCAGGGCAGTTCACGCTGATGTGATCTGCTCTTCCGCAGTTCCAACACTTCGCGGCCCTACACTCGCGCGAAAAGTGACCCACGCGTCCGCAAGTCCAACACTCCGCTCCCTGTGCTGCTCTAGGCCTGGGTCCCCGTGACCCCTCGCGACCGGAACTAAAGTCCCCATGCCGTCGGTCATCGGCAAAGGTCACAATTCGCCCCCGGCCATTACCGCGACCTAGCCCTCCTGCTCGGTCAAACTTACCGGATCCATATGCCGGTGATTGGTGATATCCCCTACGCTGCCCCTGGGCTTGCCCGCTATAGGCACCACGCTGACGCGACCTGTCCCTAAGTCCTGCCGGCGACCCCTCGACAACGGCGACGTATCCAGCATCTTGGACGTACGCCCTGGCGACTGGTTTGGACGGATGCGCCGTACGGTATGCCTCCGCCCGTATAATCAATTACAACGAAAACAGCAAAAACAGGGAAACAGACAGATGAAAAGACAGCCCTTAATCCAGGGTACAAAATTTTAGACTTTTACTTAACTTTCAATTTTTGAAATTTTGAGTAAACTCCTCCCTTTAATCGGAGCTCTGGCTGCTCGTCTCCTCAGGCTGCACGCACACACTCTGGAAAGTTTAAATACAAATTAATACCTATTCATAGCAATACATGCATCAATATACATTCATTATTATACATAAATCATATCATGAAATGTCCATTCATCCAACGAACAAGACAGCACAATTACCTACTAACTAACTACAACTAAATATTACGAAAATGGACGAGTCACAATGGACGAGCCCCCAATGTCACAAATCCCAGACTGGGAAATGTAATAGTTTATGACAGGACGACAATCACGAACAAACAAGTTTAACACTTAACAAAACAACCCATCAGACTCCCACATTTATTAAACATAATTATACATATAATAGCGCAACTACATATATTATTGAAATGACTGCCGTACAACGGCCTTATTCTCACACACACGCTCCCTCGGATCCACAATCCGGTAGTTACTCCTAAAGGCACTTCGGCCTCAGCCTCTCCCTTCAGGGTCTTAATAGTACATTAATGATTCACTGGCACCGCAGTCTCTCAATATCACCTTCCTATTGTCATACCCCTTAACACTCCCCTAGCACCTCCGCAGGGCAATAACACATTATTATTTCCATAGCCATCAACATGGCAACAACATAATATCAGTTCACTAGCCTATCAACATGGCAACAGCATAGTATCTCATTCACTCTCATATCTACGTCCCTGTCCGTGACCTGACTGCCACGACTTTATGTGCCTCTACTGTCCTGCACTGACAGCCTCACTTCTGGCCTATGTGTGGCCTCCGGCCCTATGCTGGCCTATCCCCTGTGCTCATCGAGGTGGCTCTGCGGCCCGTCCCCGACACCTACAAGAATAACATTACATTGGTATAATACCCTACCATTTCTATTCACTCCACCTCTCCTTACAATCCATGAAGCGTACACACACTAGTTCACCTTTCACTCACCACACATCTTACGGTAACACACCTCCATCGGAGTACACACTACTCACTCGCGCTACAAATCCATGAACTCACTTTCATCTATCGCTCATGGCGCACATTGCTATATCCAATATCACGGACTTCCACATTCCTCACATATACTTATTCACATCATGGTAATAGACGAATATAATATAATACATCAATCATAATAATCAATCAACATTCTACGTACCAGTCATAACTGGAAAGACTCTCACTAGTCTTCTCGACTGCTTCCTTTTATCTCTGCCCGATGGGCTATTATTCACAGATCCGCTCCCTAGGACCTTCTAACTTGCAGTGATAGTTATACAGCGCTTTCGCCTCCTTCAGACCCCCCACTCATGACATGCACGACTTTTCTTCCCTGTCTCCGTGCGTTAATTTTACTCTCCTCCTTTCCCCCCGTAATTATTAACTATCGCTCACTCCACTCGTGACATGCACTTTAAAGAATTCTAAGCTGAGGGACAAAAATGCCAAGATTTTTTTTCTTTAAAAAAAAAAAAAAAAATACATTGAAAATGTACAATTTCGTAATGCACTGAATTTAAACTAAACAATGGCAGTGATTAGCTCGCGGGTATGCAAAAAAATTTTTTTTAATGTAGGCACACAAGCAATCTCAAACCACCCCTTAGCCCATTGGACTTTATTCCCCCGTTAAGACGCAAACAGCGTTGTGAGAAGGAGAGGAAGGACAATTTTGTGACTTTATTTTTTTCAAACAAAGAAATAATGACAAATACACAAAGCCCGAAAAAATTAATATCAAGATCTTAAAGAAAATGCGAAGACCCTAAGGTAACTTCCCAAAATCCCAAAATCTTGGAAAAAATTCACAAGGACCGGCAACGCTGACTGGATACTCCACTGCAAACTATTTTGGGCACAGCTATGGCACGACGTGGACGTCCTCAGTCGGGCGCGGTTTTGATTGGACAAAGTGCTTGGAAATGTAAAATAATTATCAAGCTACAGCAAATTACTAGTGACGCCGAAAATCAGCCATTAAAAAAAAGAACAAATCATCATTCCATGAAAGTAGTTTTGTCTAAAACATTTGAATATTTCAGTATTTCCATTTGCTGAGCATTATACTGTGTACGAAGAAAAAATCCATTAACTGGAATAATAATTATTGGGAAATTTTGTGGTGTTTTAATTTTAGAATGTCACTGTAACAGCTGAGGTTGTTCTAGCACGTTATAGTAGGGGGGAGTTAGTTGATCTAACTACAACCCTTTAGAAAACGAAACTATTACAGCTGTAAAATAAATAAACACGAGATCCGACGATAGATTAAATAATACTAAAGTTTAATAACTGTATAGTGAACAATAAATTACTAGGAAGACGCCAGCGAAACTAAATATCTACGCCACACAAAAGGAAACTCACTTACTCACCCCAACCAACCACTCACACAGGTCTATATATATAAACATTCCTACAGAAAGTTCCCGAAATAAACGTTACCTTTGCCCTCGCACAAACTAACCAATCACGCATCAATACGTCATCAGGTTACATCACTCAAGGCCAAATCTGGCGTAAACATCCTTATCCACAGTGTTATCGAATGTTCGGGAACATACTAATATTTACTGAACGAGTCAAAACACCTGACAACAAGCGAGCGAGGAAAAAAACTACTCACTAGAAAAGAAGGTCAGGTCACGGAGTACAGTACACTCTGGCGTCAACAATAAAACGAAAAAAGTAGTGGACACATGCTCAGCCACCAGCACAACAACAAAACCGGGGGAGGGCAAGGGGTAGCCCGCAGACGCTACACAACTCCCCAATTTAAGTTGAATATCTTTCAACTCCAAAAACATTATACAGCGTCTGCACTATCGTGAAATAATCTTATAGCACTCCCAATCTCACAAAGGTAGTTGCTAATTCTATTACAATTAATAACAATTTCAGTGTCTTCCCGAATGTCATCACAAATACAATACAATGCAGTGTACTTTGCATCACTTATACCATAACTAATACAATACCGTCATCGCTTCCCAATAGTAAACAGTAGGCCTACTAGCCAAAATAACACAACGCCACCACTGTGGTGAAACAATGGTCAATGATATTATTACAAATCATATATGGTGAAACGATGGCCCATCGTTACACAATGCTTCGTGCACGAATCATAGCATATAACTTGTTGTACATAACATGGTTATCTCCAAAATGTATAACTCATACGTACAATGGCAAAAATACCAATACATACCGACCACTGATTAGGGTCTTTTCTTCATCATATTAGGTCAACACAAGTTACAACAATGCAATATAACACAAACACTGCTTGCTCGCAGTCCCCATTTGGGTTACATTTTCCAAAAATTACACAAAGTTCCATTGGTAACTAATATGACATAGCATAAAACCAAAATGTGACTAACACATCATGACTCCATATCAGCCATCAATTCAATATTCAGTTACAGATGAACTATGTCCCCAATTACAGTACAATACTGCCGTCCTAGCAATTCATCTAGTAGGCAAAAGTATGGGTTACAATGCATTTCACTGATAGTGTACTACTTTAAAATACCCTGCTCAGGAAGTCGGCACAGACATTTTCTCTGCCTTTTACGTAGTGAATCCTGAATCGATAAGACTGTAAAAATAAACTCCATCGTAATAACTTTGGACTGTCAAACTTGGCAGAGTTCAAAAACTCTAATGACCGATGGTCAGTTTGGAGCACAAACTCCTTTCCATACAAATACAAAGTAAACTTTTTTACAGCCCAAACAATAGCTAAACATTCGCGCTCTGAGACCGAATATTTTGTCTCACGAGGCAATAGCTTACGACTAGCATATGCCACAGGATACAACTTTCCCTCGTGTTCCTGCATAAGACTAGCGCCTAATCCGCGATCTGATGCATCAGTTGCTAAGACAAACTCTTTGGAAAAATCTGGCAAACATAACACGGGTTTGGAGATAATGACATTCTTCAAAGAGGTGTACGCTTTCTCCTGCGTTTCATCCCACTGAACTATATTGGGCTGACCCTTTCTAAGTAAATCAGACAATGGTGATGCAATCGCTGAAAAGTTAGGAATAAATTCATGGTAATATCCCACTAATCCTAAGAATGCTTTCACTTCCTTCTTAGTGGTGGGTCTGGGTGCGTCTCGTACCTTACATACATTCTCTTCTAACAGGCCAATCATACCTTCTCCCACTAAGTGTCCAACAAAGTCTACTTCAGACGTTCCAATCAGACACTTCGATGGTCTTGCAGTTAATCCAGCTTGGTCCATCCTCTGCAGTAAGTCCTTGAGAGTCTTCACATGCTCGTCGAATGTCTCTGTATGAATCAGCAGGTCGTCCACGTATGCTGTCACATTGTTCATTCCACGGATCAATGGCTTTACGATCCTGTTCAGCGTGGCTCCTGAGTTCATCATCCCAAAAGGCATCCGAATGAATTCATAGTGCTCGCCCATTGTGACGAACGCCGTCTTGGGAATGTCTTGCTCTCGAACTTTCACTTGCCAGTATCCCTTGCTCAGGTCAATCCGAGAGAATAATTTTCCTCTCGAGAGACTCTGAAACACTTCTGATGGCGCTGCTGTCGGATGAGGGTCGAATACTGTGATCTTGTTTAACCTCCTGTAGTCGATGCAGACTCGGTTGGATCCGTCCTTCTTCTTGACGACAACAATAGGTGAAGCATAAGCTGTTGAGCTCCTTCGAATGATGCCCAGCCGTCCCATGGTGCTAAGCTCCTCCTTCAATGAGTCGCGCATAGCGTAGGGCACCGGGTATGGTCGTTGACGAACTGGTACTTCTGTCGTCAGGTCGATGCGATGTTCACCCAACTGACAGCATCCAGGGAGATTGGTGAAGACGTGTTGGTAATTCTTCACCACATCGCAGAGTTCTTGACGTTGTTCCGACGTCAGTTGCGTTCCATACTGGACATCTTTGTAGCCTTCCTTCTGGTCCCAGCTTCCTAGGTCGGCAAGGTCCTCCGTCGTTCCACCGTTGTCGCCTTCCAGGTCGCAGTCCTCGATGATTGTCATGCCAGCTGACTCCACGGGTTGACTCTTGTCCATCATGTCGTCCTCTGCCAGTACAGTCTCAGCACTATCACCGCCGCCGTCCTTTATGGCGTTGACATGTCCAGGCCTGATATCTCTCCTACTGTTGTCCATCCCACACATCTCGGTCACAATAGGTCTCGGTTCCATTGCCACTGCTGCTGCTTTTGACGTCCTTGGAATGTATCTCTTGAGGAGGTTGGCGTGCAAGGTCTTTTCTTTTGCACCCATCTTGATTCTATAGTCGTTAACACCGACAACTGAGACTACCTTATATGGTCCCTTCCATTGGACTAGGAGCTTGTTAGTGTTCGTCGGCAGTAGCACCAACACTTCATCTCCGGGGCGGAACTTCCTCTCTCGCGCCTTCCGGTCGTAGTAGGTCTTCTGTCTACCTTGAGCCTTGGAGAGTTCTTCCGTCGCTAACTTCCATGTGTCCTCCAGCCTCTCACGTAGTTCCATGACGTACTGGTAACTGGTCTTCGTTTCCGGCTCCTCTACGTCCTTGGTCCATAGTTGTCGTAAAATGTGCATTGGTCCTCTCACAGTTCTCCCATACAGCAACTCGAATGGGGCAAACTTGGTCGACTCTTGGGGAACTTCACGATATGCGAAGAGCAGCGGGTTGATGTATCTGTGCCACTGCTTGGGTTGCTCTGCGCACAGTCGTCTCAATGTTTTCTTCAGCGTGCCGTTGAATCGCTCCACCAACCCGTTGCACATAGGGTGGTAGACTGTAGTGGTCGACTGTCGAATTCCCAGTGGTCTATTCGTTTCCTTCATGACATCTGACATAAACTGGGTCCCTTGGTCCGACAAGATCTCTTCGGGCACACCCAAACGGCTGTAGATGTTCACTAAGGCTTCTGCTACCGTTTCTGCGTCGATCTTCTTCAAGGGTGTGGCTTCGGGGTAACGAGTAGCGTAGTCTATATACACCAGGATATACCGATGTCCACCTTCACTTTGGGGGTCGATAGGTCCTACTAAGTCCACGGCCACTCTCCTAAACGGTACGTCCACTACTGGCATACTCTGCAGGTGCACCTTTGGGGTCGCTCCTTTGTTCACCGTCCTCTGGCATATGTCGCATGAGCGGCAGTATCTCGCGACGTCACCTTCAATTCCAGGCCAATAAAAATTGCTCATAACTCTGTCTTTGGTTTTCTTCACGCCGAGGTGTCCTCCGACGACCGAGTCGTGGGCTACACTCAGTACATACTCTCTCAGTTTTTCGGGTAGTACCACTTGCCTTATAACCGTCGCCTGTCTCAGGTCCTTGTAGATCCGGTACAGTACTCCTCCATGTTTCTCAAAATGAACAGATTTATTGCCTCTATTAGTTGGGATCTTCTTCTGCTCTAACTTCCTAATGACTTCGTCTTCTTCTTGGAGTCGGATAAGTTCCTCTCTATCCACTCCCGCGTGCCGTTCTGCCCTCGGCACCTTCAGCGACGTAGACCGGTCCTTCCTCTTCTCCTGGGCCCTCGTGGTCACCGCTCCTACCATCACCTCAGTATCAGGGTCGTACGGATCCTTCGCTCCGTCCACGTTCCCGACTACTAGGTCGCAGATGGTCTCCGGGAGACACAGCGCCGTCACTTTGCCCGTCAGGTAAGGCGTCTTCACGTCGATAACGGCTTCCTCCGCCGCTAGCAAGGAGTTATCGATCCTCGCGATAAGTTTCTTCCCACCGGTGAGCTGTCCGTCGTCCACCAGTGCTCGCCGCACCACTACACCTTCACAGCCGGTATCTCTTAGGACATCTACCGCTCGATTTCCAATCAAGCCCTTCATCACTGGTAACTTCAGCTTCTCCACGGTCCTTCCGTCACTGCATCCTCCGCACGTAACAGGCACCGCTAACTGTAGCTTCCCGTCCTTCATTACCGCTTGAACGTTGATGCTGGTGTCAGCCGTCGTCACATCTTGTCTTGACGACTCGTCCGCCGCTATAACTACGGCCGCCGCCGCCTTGTTCGGCTTGCCTCGTCCCATTTCCTTCTGGGCTGGACACATCCTCCGAACGTGGCCTGGCTTTCCACAAAGGTAACATTTCAACTCACCTTTGTCGTTTAACTTTGCACGACACTCCGTCGCCTTGTGTCCCGGCCTCTGGCACCTATGGCAGACCTGTGGGCTTCTGTCTCCGTTGGGCCTCTGTCGCACTGGCCGGCTCTGCAGTCTGGCGCTCCCGCTGAGCGTCCGGTTCCTCGCTACCAGGTACGCCTCCGCTGAATCTGCGATGTCCTGTAGCGTCTTTGGTTTCCTCTCCCTCACATGGGTTGCAAGGTCTGGTGGGCAGGCATCCATGAATTGCTCTCTGACGAATAGATCTCTCACTCCTTCGTAGGTCTCCTCCGTCTTCGACAGCTTTATCCACCTCTCTAGATAGGTCTTGATCCTGGTCAAGAACATTCCAACATCTTCTCCATCTTCAGGCTTACCTTGTCTGAACATGAGTCTGTATCCGTCCTCTGACAGGTTGTACCTCTTCTGCAACGCTTCCTTGACCTTGTCGTAGTCCTTGGCTTCGTCGATCGGTAGTCTGCAGAAGCACTCCAAAGCTCTCCCGGTCAGCAGGGCAGACAGTGATGTCGTCCAGGTGGATCTGGGCCATTCAGCTGTCTCAGCAAACCTCTCAAACCGCAGCAACCAGCTATCCAGATCGTCTTTCTTGTCCTGAAATGCAGGTAGCTTGGGTCTCTTGGAACTGGCGTGGTCGCTGGTCCCCTGCGTCGACTCGCCTCCACGCTGATGGCGGATCCTCTCCATCTCCAGCTCGTGTTGTCGTTGAGCCTCCTTCTCTTGAGCCTCTATCTTCAGTTGCTCCATGCGATCTTGCCTCTCTCTCTCCATCTTCAGTTGCTCCATGCGCTCTTGCCTCTCTCTCTCTCTTTCCTCCCTTAGGCCTTCACGGATGTAATCCTGTCTCTCCTTCCCAGTGAGCTCCAAGGCGTCTGCTTCCTGGCTAAGCCTTCCAATAGCCTCTGACATGTTGTAGATAGCTTGTCGATGATATTCTACAATAAACTATGTAAATAAATCTAGTAATTTTGATCTGGTCCGCTCGAATATAGTCGGATCCCGGACGAGCCCCCAATATGTAACAGCTGAGGTTGTTCTAGCACGTTATAGTAGGGGGGAGTTAGTTGATCTAACTACAACCCTTTAGAAAACGAAACTATTACAGCTGTAAAATAAATAAACACGAGATCCGACGATAGATTAAATAATACTAAAGTTTAATAACTGTATAGTGAACAATAAATTACTAGGAAGACGCCAGCGAAACTAAATATCTACGCCACACAAAAGGAAACTCACTTACTCACCCCAACCAACCACTCACACAGGTCTATATATATAAACATTCCTACAGAAAGTTCCCGAAATAAACGTTACCTTTGCCCTCGCACAAACTAACCAATCACGCATCAATACGTCATCAGGTTACATCACTCAAGGCCAAATCTGGCGTAAACATCCTTATCCACAGTGTTATCGAATGTTCGGGAACATACTAATATTTACTGAACGAGTCAAAACACCTGACAACAAGCGAGCGAGGAAAAAAACTACTCACTAGAAAAGAAGGTCAGGTCACGGAGTACAGTACACTCTGGCGTCAACAATAAAACGAAAAAAGTAGTGGACACATGCTCAGCCACCAGCACAACAACAAAACCGGGGGAGGGCAAGGGGTAGCCCGCAGACGCTACAGTCACATTATCACTGGAGCACCACGTGACTCTGGAAAAAGACGAAAAACACAAAAAGAAATAGTTTTACTGTAGCCTTATGTTGGATAAGTCCACAATGTGATCTCCTCTGCATAAAATCAGAAGCTACTAATAATTTGTCACCCGACATGACTTGAAAGTGGCGTAAACTTCACCACGGCGGTACCGTAATATCTGTTTCATCATTTGACCAATTCGCACATGGTTTTGATCTAAGCCTGTATTTTCTAATGTTACTGAATATTTCCGTGATTTCTTTGTCCACATCTGTAGATGACAGCAGTGGAATAAGACATAATTTGGACAGTGTTTGCACAGGTCATCAATATTATGTCGTCCCTCCCCCCCCCCCCCCCCCACCCACCCAGAATTCCCAACCCTACCCACCCACCCCACCCATCCCCCGTGGGTCGTTGGTGGACGCGTCTGGTAGAATCTTCTTCTGCCCTGTTATTCTGTTGTATTCTGTCAAATGATGTGCAACGAAGCGGAAAGACTTGGAATAATGTAAAGAGGCTGGCCCATGATAGAGAGGGGTGGAAAGTGTTTGTTGGTGGCCTATACCCTGATCCAGGGTGAGAAAGGCAATGATGATGATGATGATGATGATTCTGTCTATCTTCTTGCTTCTCTTTGGCACAATGTGACCGTTATCGTGTCGACATGGTTACTCCAAATTCAGATTCAGACCCCCGCAACCAACACACACATGTACGTATGACAAACTACAGAAAGACGGGACATTCAAATTTCTAAAAGTTAGCTCCAAATTTCCTGTGACCTGCAGTTTTCTTTTTCACACGTACATCTCACTGGGGGGGGGGGGGCGGGGGGGGGCAGCTCAACCAGTTATTCCTTCTTGGCACAACCTATCGCATACATGTACTAATATAACCTTCAATTTTTTCATTACTGGTTGATAATCATCAGCTGTCCGTGTTCCCCAGTCGGGGCTACGTAATAAATGATGCCACGATAAATGAATTATCAGTGATTTAACTGGCAGCAGCTTATTTCCCAGGTTCTCCTGTGAAATTAAGCCCACTGTGATTATCATTTACAGATTCCACAAACTACAGTTTGATCAACACAGACGAGAAAATCCTTTCACAAGTCTCACCACGACAAACACAAACTAGCTGAGTTACCCGGCCCTGTCCGGGAGAAATATCTTTATTACTTATAATGATCTAGATCTAGGACACAAAGTAAAGTTCCTTCCACAGACAAAGAAATACAATGACAGAATCAGTATCAACTCGGATTCCGCGCCAACTCTGGAGTTTGTTTACCCTTTTTCGCTAATGTTTACAGTCGATCCATGTTTTTGTTAATCCACAATTTTCTTCCTTCAGCGAATGAACGATGAGAGAAACTGCGTCACGGAACCAAAAATAGATCATAATAGCGTGTCCCTGTTCTAAAAGCATGGAGTCGGAAGTGTTTGATGCGAATTTTTACGTGTGAATTACGTAAAATGAACAAATTACCCAGAATGTGCAGCATTTTTATATTATCCCCTTGCGTCACAATAAGTCGAGTTATAGGCGATGAGAATGCTTCCAGAGTTTTGGAGCCCTCCCAAAAGGGCCTTTGAGGGCAGAAGTTTCACCCTTAGTTCCATTATAGTTTGATGACATAGCTCACGATGTGAATGTTTTTCTTGGTCTTACATTGTCACAGTTGACACACACAATACAGTAAAGGCGTAGAGCTTATATACCTAAGCCATACGGAAGTGACGACATAACATAGTTCACAACAAAACAGGGGAAGTCTCAGTTTTAGATTAGTGTTCACTGCTCAGTTCAAAGTCACAACAGGAGGGAGCTACAATAAGACCGATGATCAGCACTGCTCAAGTCGTCACCAGCTCCAAGAAAGTTCTAGTCTAATCACATTCACTTCTAATACTTTGATTTCAGCCTTGTGCGGATTTTGTGATGGGGACAATCTGTGTCAGTGTGCTGGTTCAGCGGCGTAGCTTGGGTTGCCAGCGCTTTTGCCCTTTTGCTCTACGCGAGGTTTCCGTCCTCGCTGAGCTCGCCTTACCACACCTGCGTTGCCAGGGGCAAGGCAAATACTAAACTCCCTGGCCAGTGGACCGTAAACACGTGACAACGTTTATTTGCCTCGCCATGCTGAAAAACTGTGTAGAATGTTCGAACATTTGGAAGATTTTTGGGGGGGTGGGTGCGTATGGAAAGGGGGGGGGGGGTGCCATTTTTTAAAAATTGATTATTTCGCCTTTCACCCGGGCATTTTCAATCCACTGCAGGATACAGACCTCCGACAATGACTTCCATTCCCTTCTGTTTGATACTTTCCTCATCCATGTTTTTCGCCCCTCTCCTTTTAATATCATCCTGCCATCTTCTTCCTGGTCGTCCTCGTGTTCTTTTTCCTATCCGTGGTTGCCATTCAGAGCAGCATTTTTGTCCCATCTGTTATCATTCATCCTTCCCACATATCCAGCTCAGTTGCACTTTTGTTGTAGCATGCATTTTACAATGTCCGCCAGCTTTATTTGTTTGTGTATTTCGGTGTGAGGAATTTTATCTTCTAGTCTGATGTTAAGCATTCCTCGTTCCATTGCCCTCTGGGTAGTTCTTAATTTGTTCGCAAGTTATTGATTATTACTGATTTATGTTTCCTTCTTTTGAAATTTTGTCCCCCTGGCAATTTTGCGCTCTGGGCAACCGCCTCTCTGGCATCACGTACGCTACACCACTGCGTTGGTCAATACCCCGATTCCTCCTACATCTGTTTCATTTATCAAAACAAATCTTGTGGAGCCTGTTATTGTGAAAGTATCTGTCTCTCCTGCCAGTTTATGGCAATAATTTGATCGACGACAATCTATGTCAACAGCCTGGTTATTTCCATCATGGTCGATGGAATGAAGACATCTTAAAGACAAAAAAAAATCTATAGCAGCATTCTTCGTCTCAAAGCAAAGTCAGGCAAGATATTCACGTAGCCAGCAGTCCCGCGTCAATAGCGTAGCTTTGTGTATTTCGAACTCTGGTATTTCGAAATTCCGAATTCTGCCCAATGAAATACCCGTGCCCTCCAAAGAGTTTGGATCAAAACCTTGAGAAGAGTTCCGTGCATCCCGACCACCAATTCATGTCCTAACCCTAAACCTAGTCCTAGCCCTGTCCTTCCCCTTTTCTCCCAAACCCTAACCTTTACTCTTCCAACCAGAAAACAAAAGGGAACTATTTAGTCAGACTAATGAATTGTAAGACCTCAAAGTGGCCGGTGTCTACAGAACTCTTTCCAAATCTTAATTTATTTTATTTTCATCGCAAAATTCCCCCTGTTGTCTTCATAGTTTGTTGGTTGCCCAGATCAGTATGTGCCCACGTTCAAACTCTCGTCTTTCTCTATCAGGCAGACAAAGGCATGAAGTCAGTGAAATTTTTCAGTTGCAGATTAAACATGCGCACACAGATCACATATACGCAGTTTTACATTGATCAATTTCTTCTCAACACACTCGACATGTTCTTTGAAAAAGGTCCATATTTATTTATTAATTTATTGTTAATTTATTTATTTATTTATCACGTTTCCCTCAGAACCAAATCACATCTTCTGGTTATAAACTACATAAACTCTTCTTTGAAGTGAGACAATACGATTTATCATGTCTTTGTGATCAGTAGATTTCTCATCAATGTTCACTCAAAAGTTGCTCTGTCCAGTTATGACACGCGATCTTCTATTGTCGTCTGAGACAGATTCTCAGCTGAGACAAAGACAAAGCAAATTCTGTCCATGGAGTCAGTTTATGATCGGCAGCTTGTAGTAATGTTGACCAGGTGGATGTGGTATTGGTAGTGATACTGGTGTTAATCAGTCACTCGAGCAAGTCACCGAACGTCCAGACCCATGGAAACTGATAATCATCAAACTCCCGGATGTCCGGGAGTTCCGCAAGCCAGAATTGTTACCAGATCCAGAGATGTTAAAAGCCGAAAACGCTGAAAGTTATAAATATCCGCCGCCGCCCGCCAGCGACAAGACGATAAAACACAGCAAACCAGTCAAAGCTGACAGTGTTGACCACGTGGCCGTGTTAGTTTTATCATCTGAAATAAGAAACAGAACACGGCATACAGTTATTAATATTCCCTATTTAATACTAATAGGCGGATAGATAGATGGATGGATGGATGGATGGATGGATGGATGGATGGGTGGATAGACGGATGGATGGGCGGATGGGTGGGCGGATAGATGGATGGATGGATGGTTGGATGGATGGATGGACGGATGGATAGACGGATGGATGGGAGGATGAGTGGGCGGATAGATGGATGGATGGATGGTTGGATGGTTGGATGGTTGGACAGATGAATTGATGGATGGATAGATGAGTGGGTGGGTGGGTGATGGATGGATGCATGGGTGGATGGATAGAAGGATGGATAGAAAGATGGATAGATGGATGGGTGAATGGATGGATGAATGATTGGATGGATGGATGGATGGATAGACGGATGGATGGGAGGATGGATGGATGGATGGATGGTTGGATGGTTGGATAGATGGATGGATGGATGGATGGGTGGGTGGGTGGGTGATGGGTGGATGTATGGATGGATGGATAGAAGGATGGATAGAAAGATGGATAGATGGGTGGTGAATGGATGGATGAATGATTGGATGAATGGATGGATGGATGGATGGATAGATGGGTGGATGGAATGGTGGAATGGATGGTAAAACAAAACAGGCTTGTGATCTCGCCAAATGACACCCCAATCAAATCGATGACCTTTCCGCTAGAGCATTAATTTCATCCCTTTACTGGTAAAGCAAGCATGAGTCTGAAAGTACACTAACATTCTGCTAACACCAAACGTTTGCCCGGCTGCAAAATGACTACCCCCCCCCCCCCTCGCCATATAAAAATTCAACGAACAGTTGTCAGTAAATAGTACCAGAGGAAGGAGCTGTGCACTAACCTCAAACCGCGCTGTGTTCGGTGCTTTTGATATTGATTTGTTACCAGTATACGTTGTTTCATCTTCAGAAGCTTCAAAATAATGTAGATCTAATGTTCTAAAACCTGGCCTTCACTGTCAATGAACCTTAGCAGATCAAAACCCAGTTTTATAAATTGCTGTGGGTGTGGTGGTGAACGGAAATAACACCAGCTGATTCTTGCGCCATTTTCGCATAAAACCGGAACATAACAAGGAACCGCCGGGCGAGAAGAAGGATTTAAGTTTATGATTAAACCTTTTGAAAATTCCAGTGGGACCAATGGCACCAGATGCCCAGTTAACCATATAAACCCTGACCCCCTGAACCTTACTTGACCCTGCACCTGGGTTCCTGAGCTAAATCCTATAACCCTCTTCATAAGGTCATTTACAAAGACATCATGCATAGACAGGACATGTAAATGGTATGATAACATCTATAGGTATGCTTTGACATCAATACCCAAAACGACGTAGAGCGTGCAGCCGGTATAATAATTATATAGTCAGGTAAGGCGCCGCGACGCACAGGTCGTGCTTGGGGTCATGGGCTTAACTCCTGCCAGAAATGGCGTGTTTATTAATTTTATATTCAACCCAATATTCTTATCACGTGGAGGCAGCGGTTTTCCTAACATGACCAGTCGATTATCCCACGCTTTTATTGATCTTAAGGGCACTTCACGTCTCTACCGGTCAGCCAAACTGGGGAAAAAACAGTGGAGTCCTGATTGTGAAGAGAGCTCTTTCTTCTACCAGCAATTTCTCTCGGCGATATCAAGAGGAAAATTCTGCCCTCTGGCTGGCTATTTCTCTAAGAGACGTTATAATGAAAAGTCTGCCCCCTGACTAGCTATTTGTCTAAGAAGCGTTGTGAGGAAAGTTCTGCCCTCTGACTAGCGGTTTCTCTAAGCGACATCGTGAAGAAAACTCTGCCCTCTGACTAGCTATTTGTCTAAAAAGCGTTATGAGGAAAGTTCTGCCCTCCGGCTAGCCATTTCTCTAAGCGACATCATGGGGAAAAACTTACTCTTCTAGCTATGAATTTTCTGTAAGCGACACCTTGAAGAAAACTCTGCCCTGTAGCTAGCTAGCTATTTCTCTAGGCGACACCATGAAGAAAAGTCTGCCCTGTAGCTAGCTAGCTATTTCTCTAGGCGACACCATGAAGAAAAGTCTGCCCTGTAGCTAGCTAGCTATTTCTCTAGGCGACACGATGAAGAAAAGTCTGCCCTGTAGCTAGCTAGCTATTTCTCTAAGCGACACCTTGTAGAAAACTCTGCCCTGTAGCTAGCTAGCTATTTCTCTAGGCGACACCATGAAGAAAAGTCTGCCCTGTAGCTAGCTAGCTATTTCTCTAGGCGACACGATGAAGAAAAGTCTGCCCTGTAGCTAGCTAGCTATTTCCCTAGGCGACACCATGAAGAAAAGTCTGCCCTGTAGCTAGCTAGCTATTTCTCTAGGCGACACCATGAAGAAAAGTCTGCCCCGTACCTGGCTCTTTCTCAAAGGAGCCATTAAAGTTCATATTCCTTTATTCTTTAGACTAGAATGGCGACATCTGCGATTCAAAGACACTTGCAAGGTCACGATGAAAGCATTCAACATCGACCCCAATGAATGGGAGAACCTTGCAAGTGATCGAAGCAGATGGAGACAAAAATTGCGCAGTGGCACGCTCGCAATAGACTTCAAGGCAAAAGAAACATACCTGACAAAACGACAGAGGCGGAATGAAAACACTCGCCAAAGTGAACCCAAAAGACTGACCTGCAATCATTGCCATCGCACTCTCGGGTCAAACATTGGTAGAATAAGCCACGAGAGAAGCTGTCAGTCAAAGTGAAAGTGAATATTCTAGCTGCTAAGACCGTCTGTAAAGACGCTAAAGGCCATATATAGAATGGCGACCACAATGGTTTTTCAGAAAGAATTTATATCTATAGATAATTGTCAGTAGAATCGGCCTTAGGAGCTGCGGGGCCCAGTAATTATAATCGGTGTTGTTCTCAGTAAAATCTGTAATGGCATGTTTAGCGTATGTTCCAATGTGTTATTGTGTGTATCTGACAAGACTAGATTACCCTAGTATGCGGCCCCCCTTAAGGTTGGGGAACAATTTTCCAAGCAATAATTGTTTCAGTTGGCTCAAAGCCGGCTCGGGTAGTCAGTCAACAGAAACAAAGGTAATTCAGTTAACGGAGTTGACCATCAAAGAGCAAGAGAGATGCAGTCTCAAGACCAAGAGGTGGTCTAGAGGCAAGGTGCTCGCCTCTCATGCCGAAGGTACGGGTTCGATCCCCGGTCCGTGCAGGCATGTTGGAATCTTTTCAGAGGGAAAAATTCATGTCCCTGATCCTGTCGTAGGTAGGTTCCAGCACCTAGTCTTCTCGGATAAGGAAGAAAAACTCGGAGGGCCAGTGTGCACGTTGACGATGCTTTGGCACTTGGAAATCGAGAAGAGCAGGCCGAACAAGGCCGCTGCCCTGGCAAAATTCTTACAAAAATTAATCCTTACCACAACAAGAAACATAAAACCAAGAAAAGTGCGATGTAAATGCCAATGGCAGAAAACCTCCTAAAACAAAGACCCAGACAGAGTCTCAAGACCAAGAGCAAGATGCGGAGAACAAACAACAAAAGCTACCTGTGTCCGCCGATTGACATCTCTGATTATATTCCAATTTCGCTGCCTCTAACATTTCCATCAAGCCCGAGACCATGGCCGGTATATCAGTGTGAGGTTTGGTCTTCCCGCCGGAATCCATGGCCGTACCGCTCCCTGAATGGACGCCTCTGTCTTGTTGTCCAGGGGCGGACTTACTATGTGGGTTGGACTCAAACTGTCTGCTGGACGGGCTACTTTCATGTTCAGTGTACACGCCATTACTTTTTTGTCCAGGTTCTGAATGTGCCCAATTTTTTCCTGGCGCCTGTGTGTTGACACCGCAAAAAGCCTCACCACTGCTATTCAGACAGCTGATGGCGTCCTCTAATGTTCTGAAAGATACATAAAACAAGAATATGGATCTATGTTCCATGTTCCATATTGTACTTAAAAACAGAGAGAGTTCTAGGCGATCTTTTTTGCCATTCGCCATTGGAAGTAATAGTGTTTCTTGATGTGGTATGCTGTTCTGAGTTTTCCTAATCGATTGTTCTGACAGGGTGTGTGTGTGTGTGTGTGTGAGTAAGGTTCTTAGTTGCTGGTAATGTTGTGTGAGCAACGTGCGTGTATGCGTGTATGCGGTAGAGACCCGTGTGCCTTGGATCATTGTATTTACTTTTGTACTGTTACTGATGCTGTGACATCAGATTTCCTGATAATAGGATACTAAAGTTATATCTTATCTTATCTCATCTTATCTTATCGAGAATAGACCAAGCAAATGACAAAAACCCCCGATATCACTCAAATGAAGAAATGTCAAATGTAATGGTTTTGTACAGCAAGGCAAAGGAGTCCTGAATCGACAAAGAACGTGGGCAAAGAAAAAAGAAGGAAAAGGACGTCGGGATCAACAAAATACGAACTTGATAACTTTTACATCAACAACAACTTGACAACGGCACAAGCAACAATGTAACAAGGAGAAAACAACAAAATACGAACTTAATAACTTTACATCAACAACAAGTTGACAACGACACAAGCAACAATGTAACAAGGAGAAAACAACAAAATACGAACTTGATAACTTTTACATCAACAACAACTTGACAACGACACAAGCAACAATGTAACAAGGAGAAAACAACAAAATACGAACTTAATAACTTTACATCAACAACAACTTGACAACGACACAAGCAACAATGTAACAAGGAGAAAACAACAAAATACGAACTTAATAACTTTACATCAACAATAACTTGACAACGACACAAGCAACAATGTAACAAAGAGAAAACAACAAAATACGAACTTGATAACTTTACATCAACAACAACCTGACAACGACACAAGCTACAATGTAACAAGGAGAAAACAACAAAATACGAACTTAATAACTTTACATCAACAACAACTTGACAACGGCACAAGCAACAATGTTGTCAAGAACAGATTTAATTCATAAATGTTTCCACTGACTAAATTTTTGTGAGAGAGCAGTGAGTAATTTTTACAAACGTAATTATTGTGCGAGCCAGCATAACTTGGTCTCGTAAACAAGTTGTTTTGAACAGTTTTTTTTTATAATAGATAGACAGAAGATGTGGGGAAGGATAGACGGACAGCGTAGGTGTGCATGACTGAGCACTTGTTATATCTCGTGTTTTGAACCAGGTTTAGTAAAGAGGGAAGGGGTGAGTAGGAATTAAATGTTATTGAGACGTCTGTTGACGTACAGAAAATACCGTGATCCAGAGTAAAAGCTCGGGGTTTTGAACATGTTAAGAATTTATTGCTATAAAATTTATATTATATTGTATTGAAGTAATTCGACCTTTAATGTCGACCCAAGGTCGTTGCGTAGGGCTGTTACTTAAAATAACTCAGTTCGGCAGCTGAGCTAGAAGTGGTTGCACCAATCACAATCCAGGAATTAGACGGTAAGCTGCAGATGCAGTCCAGTATTTAAGGCCATACAGAACTTAGTTCTGGGCCACATGTAGACAATCCATTTACAAGGTGGTCGGCGATAGTCCTCAGCCAGATGAGAGACATAGAGACGCAGTTGAGCAGTCCATTGTGAGGGGCCTGATTTAAAGCTCCAGAGCCTAAGCTACTTGGTTTGATATAAACCCACAGCGTTTACATCCAGCGCTCTCACTCCTAGTGAGGGCCGCATGGTGAGAGTCCATACTAATTTGTAATGATGAAAGTGAACCGTTCTACTTACTTTTGAAGACAGTTTCAGAGCTACCGCCAGACAACGCATGGTTGTACAAGCATTCTCCATGGCGTGTCTAGAGGAAATGTCCATATCCTAACATGTCTCATTGAATTAATAGAATTTAAACTGTTAGATCCGTCGCCACGTGCGCGGATTCTATTTGCCATATAACTCATATGACCTGCAAGTAGTTAGATTGAATACGTTAGTCTTTATAGAAAGCGGTAGTTTCATTAGTTAGATTCAGTTGCCTTTGAATTGATATATATATTTATAATTATATTTGTTACATTAATTCCTGTAATTAAACTGCCCTTCAGTTCTGCTAAAATTGAAAGCAATTGATTTATTTAGTTTTTAGAGTGCAAGTATTTATTTTTGTGTGTTCGTCGATTGTGGGAGCGGACCTCGAAAGAGTGTCAGTCGAAATATCCCCATGTAACCCACATTGCGACAAATGTAACAAGGAGAAAACAACAAAATACGAACTTGATAACTTTTACATCAACAATAACTTGACAACGACAGAAGCAACAATGTAACAAGGAGAAAACAACAAAATACGAACTTGATAACTTTACATCAACAACAACCTGACAACGACACAAGCAACAATGTAACAAGGAGAAAACAACAAAATACGAACTTAATAACTTTACATCAACAATAACTTGACAACGACACAACCAACAATGTAACAAAGAGAAAACAACAAAATACGAACTTAATAACTTTACATCAACAACAACTTGACAACGACTCAAGCAACAATGTAACAAGGAGAAAACAACAAAATACGAACTTGATAACTTTACATCAACAACAACTTGACAACGGCACAAGCAACAATGTAACAAGGAGAAAACAACAAAATACGAACTTGATAACTTTTACATCAACAATAACTTGACAACGACAGAAGCAACAATGTAACAAGGAGAAAACAACAAAATACGAACTTAATAACTTTACATCAACAACAACTTGACAATGACAACAGCAACAAGTTAACTGCGATACTAATCTGAGAATATCAAGAATAATTTCACAACACTGAGAACAATAACAAACACATCTTTGGTAGGACCATCTTTACAAACTCACAAACACACACACACACACACACACACACACACATATACACATAAGGAAAATTATGAAACAGTCCCACAAATATCCGAATTCAACATGGCCCTTATAATAATTATAGAACTGAGCATCAGGACAGAACGGGTTGTTGCCACAAACTATAATTTTTAACATTACAACAGGCATTGTAATATCTAGATAGTCATGTGTACTGTGTGTGAACGTGTGGCCTGACTATCTATTTACCTATCCCTCTGTCTGTCTGTTTGTCTGTTTGTCTATCTATCTATCTATCTATCTATCTATCTATCTATCTATCTATCTATCTATCTATCTATCTATCTATCTATCTATCTATCTACCTATCTTCTGTCTATCTATCTATTTATCTATCTATATATCTATATCTATCTATCTATCTATCTATCTATCTATCTATCTATCTATCTATCTATCTATCTATCTATCTATCTATCTGCCTGTCTGTCTGTCTATCTATCCATCTATCTATCTATCTATCTATCTATCTATCTATCTATCTATCTATCTATCTATCTATCTATCTGTCTGCCTGCCTGTCTGTCTGTCTGTCTGTGTCTATCTATCTATCTATCTATATGTCTGTCTGTCTGTCTGTATATCTATCTATCTATCTATCTATCTATCTATCTATCTATCTATCTATCTATCTATCTATCTATCTATCTATCTATCTATCTATCTAGCTATCTATCTATCTATCTATCTGTATATCTATCTGTCTGTCTGTCTGTCTGCCTGTTTATCCCTCTGTATATCTATCTATCTCCCTGCCTGTCTGCCTGTTTGTCTGTCTGTCTGTCTATTTGTCTGTCTGTCTGTCTGCCTGTCTGTCTATCGACCTGCCCTTCCGTCTGTGTGCTGCATCTTATAAACTTGAGTATGAGTCACAAAAGTTATCGCGTGGCGCGCGCGCGCACACAAACACACACACACACACACACACACAGAAACCAGCAGTCTAGGCCCCGAGGTACTATCCTATGAAACAAACATTCTATGATCAGCATCATCACTGACATAATTATTGTTCAATCTTTTGTTTCACAAATTTTAATCTCGCTTCTTAATTGTCCAAAATTTTGTCAAATCAAATAGATTTCCGTGACTTTAGACATTCATGATTCTCTACGCTTAACTCGGGCCCAACAGAACTAGTAATAATGGAGAAAATTCGACTAGGCTTCACAATATGGCCACCGTTTAAGTTGGTATTCCACAGTGCCATGAGACAGGAGGACGTGGAGGAGAGAGAAAGAGGGTGAGACAGGGAGAGAGAGAGAGAGAGAGAGAGAGAGAGAGAGAAAGAAAAGAAAAAAAGAAAGAGAAATGAGGGAGCTTAAGTTTCTCCCAGTCCCAGGTACTGCCGGGTACAGCCTGCAAATTGAGAACTTGGCTAACAAGGGACGATACTGTGTAATCCCATAAAGCAAAATCAATTTGAGACAAGTTGCTTCCCGTGTAAAGGCATGTTTCCGGATCATTCTACAGAGCATGATTTCTCAGGCAATATCGTCTCTTGGTGTCATTTTGTGAATTTGACATAATTATGAGGGGGCTAATAGTCGTTCAATCTAGGCACACGCTGGCCTAGATGCAAGATGCTAGCCTCTTATGCCAAAGGTACCGGGTTCGATCCCCGGTCAGTGCAGGCATGTTGGAATTTCATTGGGAGAAAAAATTCCTGTCCCTGATCCTATTGAAGGAAGGAACGCGCACCTAGTCTTCTCCGATAAGGACAAGAAGCTGGGAAGGCCCCTGTGCGCATTGCACAGGCCGAGCAAGGCCGCTGCCACGGCAAAATTTTTTAAAAAAACGTCATCCCCACCACAAAAACACGCAGAAAGAAGAACAAGAAACATAAAAACAAGAAAAGTGAGATGTAAATGCCACGGGCAGCGAAACCTCCTCAGGCCGTTCAATCTAGTCTTGTAATCTCACCTTGCCAAGTAGCCACAACAACACACTGCAACATATGCCTGACATGACATTCGAGGTTTTACAGAGAACAGCAGGGTCGGCTTCAAATGAAAAGCGGCACTGGCCTATTCTACCTATGAGCCCTTTCCCAATTCCCCCTTCTTTACACCTAGAGGAAGATGACTGACTGATTATAGATTGAGTGATGGGGATCAGGATCCAAGCACATCGGGCAATCCCATAAGTGCTGCTTTCCCCATTCCAATGTCTATTTGAGGGTTGTCCTACTAATCATCGTCATCGTCACAGATTCGTATAGCATGCTGCGGAAAGTGGACAGCAAACATGTTTGGGCGCGAATGGTTTGATATCTTTCTAGGCCTCACCCTGTCCCTCACATGGACATATATCGATGGTGTACGGCGCAATCCAGCCAAGTCAAGATAAGCAAATTTTCCAGGAGGAACAAAAAGTTGCCGATAACACAAAACGGAAATGTACATGTCTAATTTGAATGTTTCTATTGAATTATGGTGAGAGCTACTTTTACAGATGATGCGGGGTTCCAATCTTCATAAATTGGTAGGCCCTACTATAAAAAGAAGTATGAAATTTTCGGACTTAGCTGGTTTGCGCCCGACACCATCGATATACTGCCCGGGCCTGTTGGGTTTAGGCACACCGAGGAAGCGGGTCTGCTTGCCGGCAAACGCTACTGTCCGAGGAGACCTGCAGCATGACAGGAATGAGCCCATGCAGATGACCACCCACCGATTACGAGCAGACGAAGACACTGAGGTGCCCCACATAATCAGAATGATGTAGGCGGGACACCAAAAGGGGGAGGGAAGAAAATTGTGCGACAAGGCTTGACGAACCCGACAGCTGGCCACGGGGACAACTAGTAGAACTCGAGGAATATAGAAGTGTTTTAAATAATTTGAGTGACACCAATGGCGGTGCCCCCTGATAAGTGTTTGAAATTCCGCATTTTTTCGCAATTCCTCCTCCGAACGGACATAAAACATTTTTTTCAATACTAATTTAATTGGTTCTTTTTGTCTTGGCAGACGGTCAGCAGCTAAATAGTTTTTGTGCTGCATGCCTGGGCTGTGGGTATGGAGAAAGTGCCTAGCCCATGGTGCACTTTCCCCCTCTCGACAGTGTTGACTTGATCCATTGGAACGACATGGTCGATACGGGTGGAATCAACAGTGTTGCAGGAGGGGCATTCCTCCGTGTAGTCTGCCGTTTTAGGGGTTCTCCCTATTTTTAATAATTAATAATGACGTAGGCCGTACAGGGCGCTGCCCGGGCAAAAGTGAAACTAAACATTAATAGAATAAAATTCAGCCATATCACCTCCCCCCCTCCATATCTCAATGCTGTAGTGACTCAATAAATGTTACAACACTGGTTTTGCTATAACTTTTCCAATGAGGGAACATCATTATATAAGAAGAGGCTATGCGTTAGGCCCTAGGTTCCAGCCTACCTAGACTAATGGTAACTCCGGCACTGAATAACAGTAACGATTATGATTATTGCGCGCTTAAGGGAGGGGGGGGGGTGGGCGGCGGGGGTGATTAATGAAGTCATCAAGTACACACAACAATACATTACAACATAAGCATGCATCTGACATGAGATTACAGGTTTGCAGAGAACAGTAACGGGTATGATTATTGGGCGCCCAAGTGCAATCGAGTCTTGACAAGTGCGCATAACAATTCATTGCAAACATACACCTGACATGACAAGGTAGATTTTACAGAGAACAGCAACAAGAGTCATGACCTCAGTGTGGCCGGGGGTCTGGAAGATGTCAGAAAGTTGAAAGGCCAAAACATCTAATGAAAGAATCCACTCTGCCTCTAAAGATCGTTATCTGATTCGCTCCACCTGAGGAGTTTCTTACCTCTATAATTACCAGACCTCACGGCTCCCAAGGCAGGTCCTGAGGATGGGATATTCCCCACCATGGATCTACAACTGCATCAGCTTCTGAGCCACCATCCTCAGCAACCACACAAGCAAAACTACAACCGCAACATCCAATGACGTGAGTAATTAATTACCAGTTTTAATAAATCTGACAGGAAATCTAGATTCCTTCATCACCCCTGGTGGTCAGACACACATGCACGTACGAAATTCACGTACTCACAGCCATACACTCACGCAAACACCCACACACACCCACACAACTACCCATTGACGTCAAACACTACAGGTGGTTTTGGTCTGGTCTGTCAGGCAAACATCTCTCACACATGTCTCACATGCAGGTTTCCTCGCTGTAGTGCAGATCGAACAAATGGATGCAATGTTTCATCACTTGTTGACATCTCTGTCTGTCCGGAGATTCCGTTGTCAAGGTGCCTGACGCCATCACTAGTGTCAACAAGGCCGACAGCACTGAACAGGGAAATAATTTATCTTGTTGTTACATCACATTCCATTATAACTAGATGTTAAGTATTTCTATCTATCTATCTATCTATCTATCTATCTATCTATCTATCTATCTATCTATCTATCTATCTATCTATCTATCTATCTATCTATCTATCTATCTATCTATCTATCTATCTATCTATCTATCTATATATCTATCTATATATCTATCTATCTATCTATCTATCTATCTATCTATCTATCTATCTATCTATCTATCTATCTATCTATCTATCTATCTATCTATCTAGCTATCTTTTTTGTCTGTCTGCCGGTCGGTCTATCTATCTATTGTGTGTGTGAGACATATATTACAAGTCGACTTCATTACAAACAACAAACAAGTAGAGATTCCAAACATTTGCCTGCTGGCCCTTTGTAGAATCTATCCTACGTCCACACCTTAGACACCTCCAGTTTAAATGCTAATTCTAATACCGCTCAGCACTGCATCAATGGAACCACGATAAAGAGACGAAAACACAATGTCCCTAGTATATCAGCTTCAGAGACATTATTACATGTATTTGGGTTTTAATTCCCGGTCGGCGAAAGAAACGTGGGGTTTTTTTGTGTTTTTTTTTGGGGGGGGGGGGGGGATTCCTGTCCTTGATCTTATGGTAGGTAGGATCGAGCACCCAGTCTTCTCGGATAAGGACGAAAACCTCGGAGGGCCTTTGTGCACGGGGCTCACCTTTAAGATACCTTGGCAGTTGAAAGACGAAAGGGGCAGGCCAAACAAGGCCGCTGTCCGGGCCAAATTCTAAAAAGCGAATCCCTACCACAAAAACAGACAGAAACAAGAACAAGAAACGTGAGGTCAAATGGGGTGTAAATGCCAATGGCAGCGGACGACCGAAACTAAAGACCTAAAACAAAATGTGAACTCCCAACAAGAACTAAATACCTAGTCCATCTCCTCAA
The DNA here is from genome assembly GCA_963931925.1 of Onchidella celtica. NCBI lineage: Eukaryota > Metazoa > Mollusca > Gastropoda > Systellommatophora > Onchidiidae > Onchidella > Onchidella celtica. The sequence goes on along the minus strand of OZ007580.1, from coordinate 11,697,690 downwards.
TAGCCAGTTGGCCACTTACTAGACATGGCCTGGACAAGCATTGCAGCCCTGCACCCTTCCCGATTGGCTACTGAGATCTGGATCTGAAGACTGCCCCTAGATAGCGCACTTGTCCAGAGTTTGCCTGTTCATTTGTTACAGTTACACACAGTCGTACTGCTAACCATGGAACCGTCAGGCTTATGGCGCACTACGTCAGGTCTATTTTGTCTCGTTTTTCAGGGTGAAATCTGGACTATGGACTTAAAACAGGACTTTGCTCAGCGGCGGCACCAAAACTTCACTGGCGTTAAAAAACTGTCTTTGAGTCAGCTGGCGGAAAGATAAACCTAGCGCAGGCGCAAAGCAAAGTCAGTGCGCCATAAGTCTTAGCCTTGTCCCCCCCCCCCCCCAACCGCCAACAACCTTCCATATTTCCATTCACTACACCAACCTGTAACAGATCATAACCTGTTTATGCCCAGTCTCTGCTACTACCTTAAAAGAAAAAATAAACAATGGAATATATTATACAGCTTTTAACAATAGAAGTACTTTCTTCCAATGCTGGACGAGAGTCCAGATTTAGATCTGGATATCCAATAAAACCGATCAATCCATTTATCCGGTTACACCAGCCGATGACCTGCCTGCCATCCGCTTGCCTCGAGGCCCGTTTCTCTAAACTGAGCTGAGATTTGGATCGTTATCCGGACATCCAGCTATTTTGAAGTGGATGATCCGTAACTCCGGATCACTCACAAGCAAGTCTCTGCCCAGCACTGCCTTCTTCAATATCATGCCTCAGTCACAGATAGTTTGAACTGAGATATACATGCACCCTTTGACTCTGTCAACTTAAGCTCTTTCAATGTGCCTCACTCTAATGATGAAACTCCTGTGAGCTTACATGCTGTGCACAAAGAACAGTGTAGCTGCTAATCTCTGTGAACAGATGTAGTTTGTCTTGGAATCATCGTGGACAGGTCTACACAAAATATTATCTATCTATCTATCTATCTATCTATCTATCTATCTATCTATCTATCTATCTATCTATCTATCTATCTATCTATCTATCTATCTATCTATCTATCTATCTATCTATCTATCTATCTATCTATCTATCTATCTATCTATCTATCTATCAATCTATCTATCTATCTATCTATCTATCTATCTATCTATCTATCTATCTATCTATCTATTTATCTATCTATCATGTGGGGTCGCAGTAAGGTTTGAGTCAAAGTCAAATGTAGCAAAAAGAACAGGTTGTTGTAGTAAAATGCATTAGTTTGCGCCTTGGACTTGAGATCTGTCCCAAGCGCCACATCGAGCCACCGTACACTGACGGACGGGCCGTGTTCCGAGAATATTAAAAGTCTGGAACTCGCAGACGATAAGTATCCGCATTTGTTAAACCTTCTATTGTTTTTATTATTATTATTATTTTGTTTAATGTTCTATCTAGTTACATTTTTTATCCTGAAGAAGTTCAGCAGACCGAACGCTTGTTTTGTCTTTCTTCTACCTTTGCCTTTTATGGTACCGTTTCTGTATCAATTCTTACGCCAGGCTTCGTTCCATAATATACTTGCTCTTTTTGCTACATTTTGACAGGTGGACCTAGGTATGGTACAGGACCAAAGAGGTTATATATAGCTAGAGGTCAGACTAGCGCTAAGCAAGTCTCCGCGTGGCGTCGTCGATAGGTGAAGTAAAGATGGCGGCCAACTTACGGCAAGCCTGCCTCGACCTAGACAGTGCGGCTAAAGTAAAGCCAACTTAAGCTGGGTGCTCATGTATACGGAAACGGAAACGGCAACGGAAACGTCCAAAACCCTTCAAGTAGTGAAATAGAAAGAACGTTTCCTCACGCCGTTTCCGTACACATGGAAACACTCTTTCTTTTCCCTATATGATGGATTTTTTGCCGTTTCCGTTTCCGTACACATGAGAACCCAGTTTTACGGCAAGCCTGCCTCAACCTAGACAGTACGGCTAAAGTAAACAAATCTAAGCCTAAAATAATGCGGTCTTTCAGATTGTTTGAACGGGGATTACAATAGTAATGAGCAGACTTAATTTATGGATTGGGTGAACCACGAAAATGTAAAAAATGTAATCCCACCAAAAGAAAAAAAACAAACATTATGAATTATGACAAAATACAAAATGTACGGATGAATTTGAACCTCCATCTCTAAATAGGAATGAACAAGAATAAAATACTGAGGCCTTCCGACAAAAACTACTTTCATTAGCACTGGCCTTGCCACAGTATTTGCAATCGCTTGCCGTAAGAAAAGATGGCTGCCGGGCTTTCTATTTGCGGACATGTGACGTGACCGCGTCTTACCTCTAGGTTTATTATAAACTCTTTGTACAGGACTAACCTCTGCAATTCCTGTTTTTTTATTTTATTCGTCGACGTTCCCTACTCATTCATTATCCTAAGCGTTTCACCCCGCGGGTGCTCTTGAAAGTCAGATTTAGTTTATCTCTATTTATTTTGTCCGCACTAGGCGAGACCACAGACTAATAAATTAACCAGACTGGAAACACAAGCTTCGGGCTGTGTCGTTTTTTACGGAATTTCCCGAGCGGCGGCCGTATAATCAACATGGCCGCCGCTCGGGAAATTCCGATTCTAGTTCTATCTGCAGTAGAAATTTCTTTTTATTTGTCAAGATTAGTTGTACATATATTAATTTCTTGGTGCGGAACCAAACTTCCGCGTTCAGTAGGCGGGTCAAAAGGGTGTCATTCAAAATTGTAGCTATGCTGAAGCGTCGGTCGTTAGCGTAAACCTAATGTGGCAGATGGTTCATGACCTTTCGCTGTTTTGTGACGTCACACAATGGGATCATCCAGTCTGGGTATTTTATTAGTCTGTGGGCGAGACACAGAATACCGAGGCGAACCATTCCTTCTTCCGCTATATGTCCACAAATTCTGCACGTATAAATACGATGAGTGCTATTATTTTTCCGTTCAATTATGAAGGGGTGTGGTGCGAATTGTCGCATTGTTCACATCGATGATACGCGCGCAAGTCGACAGACGGAATATGGCGAATTGATTGGTCTCGGTGTCCTAGGGCAGGGGTCACCACACCACGGTCCGCAGGCCGGATCCAGACCGCCATGGTACTTGATTTTGTTTGACAAAACCAGGGATATCTAGAGCTACGGGATGGACAACTGCTTATGCGGCCCGCACTTGTAAGTCTGTCAGTTATCCGGCCCTCTGTGATAAAAGTTTGTTGACCCCTGTCCTAGTGCACTACTTACGAGAATACATTCCAAACATGAGGACCCCAGACGGCCTTCCAGGGTACATACTCGACCTCGTCGTGTCCAATCAGCTGCCACTAAACTCACACACACACACACACTGATAAAACTCCCAGGTCAAATGACGACTTGATAATGTTCATTTAGCGGCTGCGATTTTGTTGGAGAATTTAGTCAGGCAAGAAACGTTAAGAAAAGACTTCTTCCTCCCTTGTGACATTTCCTAAAAGTCCAGAAGCTTCACACTATAATTTCCTCACACAGTCAGGTTGTGTCATGCAGAATGCCAGAACGTATTAACTCAACAATTCGAATAAATTAGGATGACAACACTCTTGCCACGCTGCTCCAAACTGGAATCGTGGAAGATACATAAGTGAGCATAGCGTTTCCATCAATACATGGTCATCATTTCGCTTACATCAGTCAGCTGGCAAGGAGAGGGAGGTGCCGGGTCCAGGTTTGTGTCACGTGATCGGCAGGCGGCAAATGGATCGGCCGAGACGGAAGTAATTAATTATTGAATACGGGTGTAGAACCCGACATTGCTGATTTACACGACATTTGGCAAACTGGCAACTCAACAGAACCCCTTGTAGGGGCTGTAACTCTCCTGTTATCTGGACATAGCTAACAAGGGACCTAATCGTGTAACTATCATGAAGGTCCGTAGACAAGAATTCATCCTAAATTATTACTGTAGTCATATTTCTGGCTTTAAACCTCTCGTCGTATTCAAATTTCAGCAAAAACCTCAGTACTTGATCCAAATGGAAGTCTTATCCCTCTACTGTAAAACCTAAAAGTGTCTGAACTGCTGGCTGACCCTGTCAATCAGCCAGCAATATGTTAAAAGGATGGATGATGAGATAGATGGATGGATGGATAGATGCACACTTATACGTCGATAGTGCACGTGCATGTATATGTACGTTTTGCGCCCACGAGCCCATGTCTGTGTGCACGGGCACGCATTTACAGTTATTGTAATTGTGTCCGCTTTGTACAGAAATTTTTCAAGAGATATCAAGTGGAAAGGACGTTTTTTTTCTTTCAATTATTTCAAGGCACAGCTGATGAGCTTTACATTAGCTCTATCTAACATAATGAAGTCAGGTACAACTCTTTGGGCTTTTTGTTTTTAAACCACATATAACCTCTTACCAGTGAGATCATCACCCTGATTTTATGCGTTTTTTTTGTTGTTGTTGTTGTTGTTGTTGTTTTTGTGTGTGTATGTGTGATCCGTGTGTTCTGTTCTTTTTCATGATTTAAAAAAAAAAAATGAATACGTTCTTTGATTCCAATTATTGACCATTTTTATTTGATGTTGACAATGATGGATAAACGCGTCGGTTGAATGAGTTAATTTTACATCACTGTAGGCTTACAGTTTTGCTCTATCATGTTTCCACATCAATCGGTCTGCATGTCAGGTGCCATCATTAACTTCAAAAAACTCAGTTCAGTCGTTTATTTATTTATTTACTAATGACTGTCCCGTTCTTCGAAGGGTAAAAGACAAAGAAAGCACTTCAAACCGAAAAGAATCCGGGGATTCAAAAACATACTTCCCCACTATCTCAGGTCTACGAGACTATAAATAGAAACTTCTGCGGGTCGAACGGAAGGTACCTTCAAAATTTCAGCCAATCCGAGCTGTGTGAGCCGCGGTAGGTATTGTTAAAAATCCTGCGAGCTTATTATTATTATTATTATTATTACTAGCAGCTGCAACATTCCAACGGTAAAAAAACAACTAATAGTTCGTCCATCAGGTATGATGATGACCTTAACAACACCAGAGGAATAAAGAACAGAAATTGTTGAGAATTTCAACACATGGACAATAAAGAGAACTAAAGGACACAGAGGGCAGAATGGAAAGACTGTTCTTTCATGACTTATGGCTTCTCATGTGACTGATAAGTCCTATTTTTGCCCTGCAGACCCTTCCGCATAAATGACAAGAGTGCTCCGTTGGTTCAGTACCACTGGGCCTTTTCTTGCGCCGTTCTCTTTTTTTGATAGCCTGCTGGACTCTGTCAGCTTCCCATGCTTTGCTGCCTCTGGTAAGGGCCGCCCTCCAATTTGCTCGATCAAGCGAGAGCTTTTCCCACTCACTCACATCAATGGCAAAGGCCTTCAGTGATTGCTTGAGAGTGTCTTTGTAACGTCTCTTTGGGGCCCCAACATTCCTCGTTCCATTGGAGAGCTCAGAGAAGAAGATTTGCTTAGGGAGTCTGGAGTCAGGCATTCTGACAACATGTCCTGCCCAACGTAGCTGAATTTTTTTCAGGTGGCAGAAGATGCTCAATTCCTTGGCACGATTGAGGACCTCAGTGTCTGGAATTTTATCCTGCCATTTGATCCTTAGGATCTTTCTAAGGCAGGCCAGATGAAAGTGATTTAGCTTTCTGGCATGCGATTGGTACACTGTCCAGGTTTCAGCCCCATAGAGTAGGGTGGGAAGGACCACAGCATTGTACATTTTCAGCTTAGTGTCTGTGCGAATGCCGGCAACATCCCATACTCTCTTTCGAAGCCTGCCAAATGCAGAGCTAGCTTTTCTGATTCTTGAGAGAATTTCAGTATCAACACGAGCCGCGGAAGACAGTGTACTGCCAAGATAGGTGAAGTTCTCCGACACCTTCAGAAGACTGTCATGGACTTTGATATTTGGGGTCACAGGATACTTGTCGTCTGGAGTAGGCTGATGGAGCACTTCCGTCTTCTTTGTGCTTATTGTGAGGCCAAAGTTGTCACAGGCACTAGAGAACTTATCAACACAGTTTTGCATGCTATCCTCATCGTGTGCCAGAAGTGCACAATCATCAGCAAATAGTAGGTCACAGACTTGAGTACTTTTGGTTTTGGTTTTTGCCTGAAGTCTCCTGAGGTTGAAAAACAACTACAACAACAACAAAGGGCACAACTTCAGGCAGAAAGGAATCAGCACAAAAACATTGAGGCTGAGCTGCGTAGGGTCATCCACAAAACTCACCGATAGATAGGACACTACACAGTGTGCAGTAGTGCGCAATGAGAATTTTTCATGTCATGGGCTCATGTGTTCGTGAAAATGAAGGATCAGAGGTAGTCAATTAGCGAAACAAAACAAACTTTAAAAAACCCTTCCCCACTAAGCTTATTTCAAGCCTCCAAATTTAAAAAAGAACCTTCTGCAGGTCGAAAGGTGTAAAATTTCCAGCCAATCCGAGCTATGTGAACAGCGGTAGATCTAGTTAAAAATTGGGCGAGATTTTTTGCAGATTTGTTTATTTATTTTCATTAATTTATATATGTTCACTACACATCCTGCACACATGCGCACCATAGAAGAGAGAATTAGAATTGCTGCGAAATTATGCTTTACGCCAGTTTACGCTCAAGTTTTCCTCTCGGTCTGTATCGACCGTACTTTACTTTTTGTTTCTCCTAATCAGTTTGTACAGTCTGCGAAGTTTGAAAGTAACTAAAGCTAGGCCATTTACTTAAATCATACAACTTTTTCTTCTTGCCCAATTTTGACATTGCTTATAGACCTTGCTGCGACCCCTACAGTTTTTCTGTGGTTTTTATAATATTTCGTCACTTGCTTAAACCACAGACTAAATAATTATCATAAAAACCACAGAAAAACTGTGTGGGGTCGCAGCAGGGGCTATAAGCAATGTCAAAATTGGGCAAAAAGAAAAAGTTGTATTATTGTTCGATTGCTTTTTGCTCTTGTTTTTTTCACTTGAAAAAGGCGAAAGCCGAAAATTTGGTGTATTTTCTGTCTTCTCTTTAGTTGTATCGTTTGGGTTTTATTTCTCACGCAGGGTTTCGCTACATACAACTTTTTCTTTTTGCCCAATTTTGACATTGCTTAAATCATGCATGTCTCATCTGGCATTTCCATGCATCCCACAGTCTGGTGAGCTGGTGTGGCTAATAAGTTAAGTCAGGATGGCTGCAAAATCTGTTGTGTGTCGAGCTGATGATCACTGGATTCTCTTCATTATTATCATTTCCTGTGCTCTATCTCCGCTCATCCATCATCTACATCATTACAGCATCGATTATCTCCCCTTGGCTGACAGGACGCTGGGTTTATATCCCTTGTATGATTGTTCGGGTAGATGACTCGGGGGTCTGTGTTGGGAGAGGAGGGGAGGGGGGGAGGGGAGGGTAAATTTGGAGAGATGGAAACTTGGTACTCGTCCAGTTTCTGGTTCCTCTCTATCTGACGAGCGTACTCTGTCTCCGTTATATATTTTTAATAAACCAAGTGGCGACAGCACTGTTAATGCATACTGGTTTTCTACCAGTTAAATTCTAACAGGCAAAATCGTGGGGGGGGGGGGGGGAAGAACACGTTGGCGTAGAGGCAAGGGGCCAGTTGCATGACTGACTTCCAATTTAGAAGCTCCTAACCCCTAGTTGACTTCTAGTTAGAAGTCAGTTGTTAGATGCGTTGCACGAGTCAATTTTAGTTGGCTGCTAATTAGCAGCCAACTAAGTCAACTAGCAGCCAACTATGTGTATGCGTGCCTGCCTGTGTGCATTTGAACGTTTTACCTTGGCTGTCCAAAAAAGCTCTGAACAAGATGTTGACGGACGGCTCGGCCAGCTGGTGTTGGAGTTTGGTCACTGGGGGAAGCATCACTATCGTCGTTGTCATCTGGAGGAAGATCACCGTCTTCTGGGAGGGGAGTACCGAACTCTATGGCCATGTTGTGGAGAACCAGACAAGCAGTGATAATTTTGCAGGCTCTTGAAGGACTGTATCGCAGCTCACTATGTAGGCAGTGGAAACGACGCTTCAACACACCATAGCACCTCTCAACGGTTATTCTCGTGCCAATGAAAGCATTATTGTACCTCACATCTGCTGCTGTCTGTGGGTTCAACATCGGCGTGAGAAGCCAGTTCCTGAGTGGGTATGCGCTATCTCCGAGTATGAACCCATCCAGAAGCTTGGGTTGTCCATCAAAGTGTTGCCAGACTGAACTCTCTCTCACAATCCGTGCATCGTGAGCTGAACCCGGATAACGAACAACACAGTTCACCATACGTAGTTGTGCGTCACAGACAACTTGAACATTTATACTATGTTTACCATTTCTGTTCACGTACTCATTTTCGTTGAAGATAGGCGCTTGTATGCGAATGTGAGTCCCATCAATACAGGCTATGACATTCGGAAATCCTGCTTTTGCGTGAAAGAAACGTTTCTGTTCATCTGCTCCTTGTTGGTTTGGAAAATGAATATACTGTCGTGCCCGCCGAAACAAAGCTGCAGCCACTCGATGGACTGTTCGCGAGACAGTGCTTTTGTGTACTCCCACAGTGTCGCCAACAACGATCTGTAAGGATCCAGTCGCAAAAAAAACGCAAAGCCACAAGCAGCTGCATTTCAGGGGAAAGGGAACCCTTGCGATTGTAAGCAAATTGCAAATCATTTCTCAATAGGTCAGCGATGTATCTGATTTCCTCTTCTCGAAATGGAAACCTCTCTATTAGTTCTTCATCATCATACTCATAGCGAGGATCTATTCTGTTTCTAAAAAGTTTACGTCGTGCCTGCCGCAGTTGCAAAACATGTACAATGCCCGCCATGTTGTTGACTTCCAGATTTAGAGTACGGTCAGCCCACCTACAGGATTGGAAGCCAACTTTAGTTGACATCCAGCGAAAATGGGACATGTGCAACCCAACTAGACTGGCAGTCAGCTAAATTTGGAAGCCTTCCAGATTTAGTTGACTACTAGCGTCTGGCAGTCAGTCGTGCAACTGGGCCAAGGTGTTCAACTTTCATGCTGAAGACACCGCGTTCGATTCCCGGTCGCTGCAAGAATGTTGGAATTTTGGGGGAAAATTCCTGTCCTTAATTCCAATGGTAGTAAGGATAGAGCACCAGCCCTAGGCTTCTCGGATGAGGACGAGAAACTCGGAGTGCCCCGTACGTTAAAGATACCTTGGGAGTTGGAAATTGAGAAGAGCAGGCCTAACAGTAGCAAGGCCGTTGCCGGGGCAAAATTAAAAACAACAACAACAACAAAAACAAAAACCTACTATAAAAACACAGGAACAAGAACAAGAAAATTAGAAAGAAGAAAAGTGAGGTATAAATGCCAAAACCAGCGAAACCTCCTAAAATAAAGAGCTAAAACAACAACAACATCGTGGGCCGCACGGTACAGACAGAGACAGACAGACAGACAGACGGACGGACGGACGGACAGACGGACCTACGGACCGACCGCCCTATAGCCCGACAGCCCGACAGACAGACAGACCGACAGACAGACTGACTGACAGACAGAACGACAGACGGGAGGGGAGGCAGGCAGATAGATAGACTAGACTTTTTGTCGTTGTTGAAAATGTAGATATTTTGCTTATGGCCCTTGACAGCCCGCAGATTGTGTTGATAGTTGGGGGTTAAATTCTGAAAACTAAGGGTTAAATGACGCTTGTGTTTTTAAATATCGTAACTATCCCCCACCCCCCTCCTGCCCGCCTTTTCATACCTATGCCTAACCCCCCCCCCCTTCTCTCTGTGGCTTCTCTATAGATCTGTCTGTCTGTCTGTCTCGCCATTCCACGAAATTGGTAGATTGTAAACCTTCAGACAGTAAACGATATAAAATTATGCAGATTCCAGTAATAATAGTATTGGTGGAGATGAGCTTTTCTCCCTAATTTAATTTCAAAAACTCAGTACAGTTATACTCCTAAAATCATCAGCACTACCTAGGTCCACACGAAGAACTTCTGGTTCAAAAGCAAGCCTAATATCATGTAATACATGTACAGCGATTAAACGACCTTCCAATTCCAGCAATTAATCGCTTACTTGTGACAGAGGAAATGATGAAATGAATGCACAAACGATGAGGGAGAGAGAGAGGGGGAGAGAGAGAGAGAGAGAGAGAGAGAGAGAGAGAGAGAGAGAGAGAGAGAGAGAGAGAGAGAAAGAGTAGAATCTATCATTCTCACGATCAATCGTACAGCGTTGTAGTTGGATAGGATATGACCCGCTAAGCAGCATTCCGACAGGATGAAAGCTGAATATATCAGCCCCAAATTCCCATGCATACTTGCCCCCAATGTAAAAATTCTCTTCAAAACAAATTTTTTCACAAATTCGTATTTTAGACATAGATCTAGTTTTAACTTTAAATCATCCATCATAAAAATTGTACAAGCTCCAACAAGGAATTCACTCCGTATTCCAAATAGAGCAGTAATTTTCTCTCTACTGTAGAATTGGCTGAAATGAACTTGGCCGATGGTATCATTCTACCAGCGATATGTTGAGTGGATGTGGTTTGATGGATGCAGGCATGTATTCTTTTTCTCTCGCAAACTTCACACTTTCTCTCTCCATACTCCATATGAGAGAGCGCTATAGACGATCTTTTTTACCATCCGCAATTCGAGGTAGCAGTGTTTCCTGATGTAATATGCTGTTGTTAGTTTTTCCTAATGGATTGTTCTTACAGTCTGTGTGTGTGTGTGTGTGTATGTGAGCTATGTTCTTACTTGTTGGTAATGTTGTGTGAGCAATGTGCGTGTGTGTGGTGTGCGTTAAAGACGTCTTAGATATTGTATTTGCTGTTGTACTGTTACTGAATGCTGTGACAACAAATTTCCTGGAAACAGGATAATAAAGTCATATCTTATCTTATCTTATCTTCTCTTATCTTATCTATACCCTCTCCCTTACTAACTCTCACTCCTATCATTTTGCTAAATTAATGCCTGCCATCTTGATTCTTCTTAGCACAGTGTGAATGTTATCGTGTCGACGCGCTTTCTACTAAATCGAACCCAAACCCCAACTCAAACCGGTACAGCATAATCTTTCCTTCAAATTCTCCCTCCACAAACACTCTCTCCCATATTCTCTCCCTCCCTCCCTGTCTCTCTCTCTCTATATATATATAGATGGATTCTATATATTTTATAGTATATATATATATATAGAAGTGCATAGGTAGGGAAGATATTCCCTACCTATGCAAAGTAGATAGTGTACTACGTCATCACTAAACGTGTGGAATTATTATTGGTCTAAATTTAGTGCATTTGATTTGAATCGCGATATTAAATAGAATTAGTTGTCGGCGAGCCAGTGGCGACAGCAGCGAATCGCGATTCGAGTCAGTCAACGACAGGAGGTTATATGAATCAAAATCATTCGAATCAATCGGCGAGTCAGCAAAGACAAGAGACAGACGAACGGCCTAGACCGAGCTCAAAGCAAAACATAGTGACAAAGGCTCGCTGCTCCTATATATATATATATCATACTACTATATAGTAGTCCTTGATATTTATATATATATATATCTTCACATTTTTTCTTATCTCTACACAGTCTCTCCCTCACATGCTTTCTCCCCATTCCTGTTCTCCTTCACACCCAGAGCCTAGGTTACCATTAGCCTAACTTGGCAGCTGTCTGGGGAAGCAAACCTCAGAAGGGTATTGTAGCCTACTGACCTTTGAGGATTACATTTTAACTCGAATCAGATTAATTGTTTGAAAGGGAATAAATAATGATAAACTAACTAGAAGTCGATCCCATGTATACTTATAAAAAATGCATTATGTAATAGAACAAAATCCAACATCAAATTAATTAAATAAAATCATTTTCCTTACCAAATAACAATAATAATAATACATTACATTTGTATGGCGCATTTCCATTAACAATGCTCAATGCGCCTTACATGACTCTCTCTTCCTCTCTCACTCTCCCCCCCTTCTCTCTCTCTCTCTCTCTCTCACTCTCTCTCTCTCTCTCTCTCTCTCTCTCTCTCACTCCCTCTCTTTCTCTCACTCTCTCCCCGACTCTGTCATTCATGACGAACTCTCTCTTTTTCTACCACCTATTGGAAACACTGTGAGAATAGATGATGTTTTAGTTTTCATTTAAAAATCTCCAAACTACATGATTCGCGAACAGCTTTTGGAAGATATGTGAAAATAAATTAGGATAAACCCCATCTCTTCATACTACATGTACAACAAAAACGCTTGGATAACTTGCCCAATGTTTGTTGCTCTAAAGATATTTCTCACACCAGAGTCAATGGTAAGTGGTGAACGTAGTTTCTTACAGCTCAATTCTTTTTTAAATGAAAAGAAAGTAAAAGCTGTTTATTCTGGCTTGATAATTAATGGATTAGCAATGCGTACGTTACGCTCCAATCAGATGATTTTTGGATAAAATTAACACACACTTGACATAAATCATTCGTATGAGCTAAATTTCTTCTCCGATTGAATTTAGAATACATGTAATAAATTTAGATAGATCTAGATCTAGTAGTTTTAAGTTTGCTTTTCATACATTTTTTCCCACATTACACCTCTTTTCGAGAATGTCCTGGGGGGGGGGGGGCGCAAGTGTACACTCCTCTTTCATAATTTGAATAACCACATGCGAAATTGGAAGGTGAAACGAGCGACTGACGGTAAAGACAACTGCACGACGAGTGCACCGTAGTACGAAGTAATGGATAAACGAAGAAAGGGATCTCGATAAACATCCTTTGGTTTGACTGCCAATGGACAACAACGATCGGCGATTGAACTGTAGAGTGTCATATCAAATCTGAGACGAACGGACTTTCGGGAACGTAAATTTCACAGAGATAGCATGCCAGTATGCCATAGTATTGTGTAAAATAATCTGTACAAAGCAAATCGTAAGTGAGATAGTTCTTACAAATATAATTATAAATTATAAAACTAGAGTCTAGTTCTCAGTTCTGGGAGTTGGAGGATCTAGATCTAGTATAACGATTCTGTAGATCTATAGACTAATCTACTAGATCTAGTTCTAGACATTCTAGAACTTCTAGATCTAGTTATTTTGCAAAGAGATTGGGAAAACATGGATTTAGGTGTATGGTGGGAAATAAGCTGTTGTAAGCATCAAAAATGTGCAGCGGATCTACATCTTGATCTAGATATAGACGTCTAGATCTGTGTTTATAAATGAGAAAACAAATAGGAATGTCTTCCCCCCGTCCTCGCCATTTATCAAAAAGTTAACAAACATAATATGATGAAGACCTCCCCTAACCCACGCTTTCATTCTTTCTTTCTTCTTTCTTTGTCCCATACAAATACTAAACCCAACCTTTTGATAAGCCCGCTCAAAGTCCCCTCTTTAGTGTGTTTTCTTGACTGGCGTGAAGGGGCGGAGGACCTCCCAGAAAATAGCCTGAAGATGTGTTACATGTGTAAGGTTGCTTATTTTTGCGTGGACATTAAAGTGAGTCCATTTCAAGTTAGCAGTGTGCAAACAATGCCCCAATCAGGTGATTTGGGATGAAAATATACATTTGACGGAAATCATTTACATACTAATCACTTCTTCTCTGATGGAGTTCTTTTTTGACATAGTGGCATAAAGATGAAATCCTAGTTTTGAGAAAATGCAGGTTGAAGTTTTTGAGTGCGTTTCTCTTCCATAAAATCAACTGTGCGAGGCACAAATGAAACACAAATTTTGAAAACTGAATGATTAGGCATTTTAATATACATTGTGAAATAGTTGATTTGTAACAAAGTAAGCGAGAAAATAGTGTTTTATAAAGTCACCCTACCGTTAGGTCACATTGTTGAAAAAGGAAACAAGTGAGGCGGTAGGTTTATGTTGCTTGGGGAGCTTTACGTCACTTCGCAGAAAAATGGCCACGTGGTCTGGGTGGTTTAGGTCGCTGTTGCGGACTATCACAATCAGGTGTTATACTGAGAGATGTAAAAGCGTGTTAAGGGGCACCTTGCTGCTAATTTTATTTTATGACAGTACCTTATTAAAAAAGAAGAGAAAGAGAGTTTCAATAAAAGTTGAGAAATTTCAAGTTAGTATGATTTCATTGCAGGAGAAATCATATAATTGCGATGTAAGTTCTACATTACCAAAAAGATCTAGAATATATTATTATTATGGGTATTATTATTATTAACCCATACCCCGCACGCTACCCGTAAAGCCCGCTGCCCGGTCAGTGACCTTACTCACGGAGAATCTTATCTGGGGTCACTGACCCGTGCCGCTAGACGATGACCACATACGCTGTCCACGTGGTTCGGTTTTTATTGATCGGTATGAAAACATTCGCTGCTATGCCTTATCACGCTTGATAATGAATTAACCAGCAAAACCTTAGACTGTCAGTCTCTAACCAATTATCTGACTTTTAATGATTCCAAGCTGACGGCTGTAGTTTTCGTGAGAACGAAGCGTGATATAACAAGCCACGCCCTCCCAAGCCCTACACAAATGGTTTAATCCTGATTGACACATACTAATAAACCAATGTGGGCATTTGGGGCAAAGATTATTTCAGAGCTTGGTTCTGATTGGTTCTTAGATACAGACAACTCCAGATGGTGGTCAGCTTGTGAGAAAATGAGATAATATTGCAAATTTGTTGAGCAACAGTTCGCATGTCGATGTTACAACTTTTGAAAGTGTGGGGAGAGCCTTTGAAAGCTTAGTCTTTGTGATTCCGACCAGTGGTTCACTGGTTAACATGTCCATGTCACAATGCATTTGATTTAGAAGAGATACAGTGAACAATAACACGGTGGTTACGTCTCAAAAAGGTCAGTGACCCGACGCGTGAAAATACGGCTTGCGCGTGGCGCGGTCAGCTTGACCTGGGCGACTTTTGCCGCCCGTGCGGCGTGAGCGCTTGCAAGTCAATACCGTCTATTGCCGCCCCGCGCAGTGTGAGGGTTAATATATTGGAAGTGAAAAGAAACAGCTGTCCTAAACTTTGAAACTTTGCATGTGAATTGTCAAGGGTTTCTCACTCATCTTTATGTATCCAGGTGAATAAAATAACATTGTGGAATAATACAGCTATTCCCAAATGTTGAAGGAACAATATTCATGGAAAAGAAATAGCCATGCTTTCATACCTTATTGTGATTTACCGCCTTACTCGTGCTTTAACATGCCTCAGAATAACACAAGAATGCTGAAAATGCTGCGTGAGTACTCTTGGTGATCAGGATGGCTGATCCCAGGAGTGCACTCATTGCTTGGAACTGATGTGTAAGCTTGTTTTGGAAGTAATTATAATGTCTTTCTTTCTTTCGGCTGGTCAAAATCTTTTCAAGAATTTGGTGAGATGAGAATTTTTTAACATGATTGTGTCTGGTGTTCTTCATCAACACTGAAAGCCGCAAAGTTTGTCCAGTCTCAAAGCTTTCATGTGTACACTCGGAGGAGGCCATTGGCATCGGCAATGGCCTTCTACCTGGCGATGTCAGCAGTCTGGAATTCATTCACAACAAAACTGTTTGATGATGCCAGCAAGTTCCACTGGAATTGTGTTAACTCTGGCCAAAAATCGTTCAATGAGAGTTTCAAAACACGAGCGTTTATGCATTGCTTTTCCAGGCATCCTTAGACCAGGGATCTGTGCCAAATGATTGGAAAAGTGCCATCATAGTTCCGCTGTTTAAGAAAGGCGATAAGGCAAAGGCTGAAAATTATAGACCAATTTCGTTGACGTCAGTTTCATGTAAGCTCCTAGAGCATATTGTCCACAGTAACATCATGGACCATCTACAGAAATATGAAGTTTTAGATGATTCTCAACATGGCTTTCGACAAAAAAGAAGCTGCGAAACGCAACTGATAACAACATTAAATGACTTTAGCGACTGTTTAAATTCCAGGGGACAGATAGATGCCATACTTCTAGACTTTTCGAAGGCATTCGATAAGGTAGATCACCTGGGACTGCTTTTGAAATTGAAACACCTCGGAATTAGGAATTCTTTACTAGACTGGATAAGATCCTTTTTGATCAACCGCCAGCAAAAAGTAATTGTTGATGGTAGCGAATCATCACCTAAGCCTGTTGTATCAGGAGTCCCTCAAGGTACTGTCTTAGGACCTCTTTTTTTCCTAATTTATATAAATGATATATCCAAAAATCTGGCCAATGGTACGTCGATCAGGCTGTTCGCCGATGACAGTCTACTGTATAGAAACATCAGAAGTGTAAGAGATGCAGAAATGTTACAAAATGACCTGAATAGACTCCAACAGTGGGAACAAAAGTGGAAGATGGAATTCCATCCTAAGAAATGTCAAGTACTTCGAGTGACAAACAAAATAAATACCATCAGTTTTGATTATACTATCCACAACACCAAATTAGAGGAAACAGAAACAGCTACTTATCTTGGCATAGTTATTGATAGTAAACTTAGATGGAAACAACAGTATAGCACAATTAGTCGTAAGGCAAATGGAGTAATAGCTTTTTTAAGGAGAAATATCTCAGACTGTCCCATGGATGTTAAAGATAAATGTTACAAGACCCTTGTTAGACCAATACTCGAATATGGATGTAGCATCTGGGACCCCCATTGTAGAACTCATATAGATTATCTAGAAAAGATACAGAAAAGAGCAGCCAGATTCGTGACAAACAACTATAAATTTGAGGAGAGTAACACCAAGATTAATATGCAAAAACTTGGCTGGATGCCCTTAGAGGAGAGGCGGGCAAGAATTAAAATTACCAGCTTTTTTAAGGGTAGATGCGGCCTGATGGATATACCCATGGAACACATTGGGACTAATTTTAGCAAGACTAGGCGGAATGGCCAGACCTATGCCATACCAACGTCCAGTGTTGACGGCCACTTATATTCTTTTTACCCGAGCACGTTGAGGCTGTGGAACTCTTTGCCGGAGGACCTAAAATTGTGCAGTAGCCTAGACTCTTTTAAGACAAAAATAGAAAAGCATACGTTGAGAGCTAGCTACTGAATAGGCTGCATAGATATACTTATAAACCCAGTGATAGGGTTGATTGATCTGCTCATGGCCACAATCAAGTGTTTTTATAAGTTTTTATAAATCTAATCGACTCCCCCTTCTTACACCCTTATATGCATACAAATTTTTAACTCCCAGGGACACGGGCCAAGTCGATTTTTAATGCACACTGGTGAGATACTCAAATCTGAGAATACCAGTTTTAAGGAAGAAGAAGAAGAAGAAGATGTTTGTGTACTTACAGATGATGTATGTGAAGCAGATTTTAAGACTTCCGCAACAACAGAGTCTGCAGTTTGTATTTCTGCGCAACTTTGCTAGAACTTGTCAAGTGTTTCAGTCAGCACAAACAGGCAACAAATCAACTTCCAGTCCGTACTTTGTGACAACACCCATCTTCTATGTCAATGCAGGTACCACCAGCAGAACTTTAAAATCTTTGTTTTTGGTTACAAGTAATGCCACAGTACTGAGAAAGAAATTTTTAACGTTACATTGGCGCAGGTCCAAATATTTGATTAAAAAATTTTGTCACTTGACACAAAAAATGAAATGCATCGATTCAAAATGAGATTGTTCAAATCACTCAAAAGGAAACAAAATGTCATAATGAAATATATACTCAGTCTGAGTCCACCAACATCTAGAATGCACAATTACTTGAACACTTCACTGTTAAATGGGTATTCATTTCTTTTGCCAGATCCTATTTATTTGTTAGACCCTATTTTTATCTATGTTTGTCTTACCTGTATTTGCCATAGCTCCACACATTGGACATCTGTACACATGTTTATTGGCTGATGTGTCTGCACGTTGGCAACAGCTCAAAGGAAGAGCAACTCTGTTCTCCACAGGGACGGATGAGCATGGTCTGAAAGTGAGTTGCTTAGTCAGGTTTTTTTTGTGGTTTTTTTAAATCCCCTTCATAGTTCTTTTGCCCTCAACAGTTTGCTGTCATTCATACTTGTAGCTCAATCTTAATTTTAAATCTGAAATGATCTATACTGCAGTAAACTGGTTACTGATTTTGTTTATTTTCATGTGTGGGAATCATTTTAATAAAGGTATAACATTATATATAAATGAAAAAGCCTAAATGTGCTGACTACAATAATAACAATTAACAGCTCATGATTTCTCTTTTCTCCCAACTGAATTGTCCATGTTTATTTCATCATGGTTCTCTTTCTTAATCAGCAAATATTGGGGATAGAATAAGATAAAATAAGATGTATAACTTTATTATCTTGTTGTCAGGAAATTTGTTGCCACAGCATCAGTAACAGTACTACATTAAATACGTTATCAAAGACATATATCGTCGCTGTAGGATTCTAATTGGCTAACTCTGAAAATGCAGTGTGCTGGTTTTTTTCCGGAATTAAGAGTGACATCACATGACACATCCTATAAATAAAATAAGCCCTGGATATGTAATCGGAAATATTTTTAGTATCAGTACCGATTCCCAGCTCCAAAATGTGTATAATAACCTTGCTTTTCAGTTTTTTCACTCTCCTGTAAAATTTTCAAAAACCAAGTTAGCCGTTTAGAATCCTGCAGCGACGATATGTGGAGGAAGGGGTAAATCATTGTGAAGTGACAACAAACTGACACATGCTTACATCGTCATATCTTCTGTACATGTTGATGGCCTTTGTTCTCTCCTCAGATTCAACAAGCAGCTGCTGCGTCTCACCAACAACCACAAGCTTTCTGTGACAACATTTCCCAACAGTTCCAGGTAATACACTTTAGATTCCATCTTCTTCTCACTCTGTCTTGTCCTCCACTGTGAAGAAAAGCACTGCCTTTCCTTCACCCACACTGAGGGCCAGATTAAGACCCTCAGAGGCCCTAAGCACTTAAAGGATTTTGGTGCCTTGATATACTGTATATGTAATTCAATTTAAAAAAAAAAAATAATAAGCGAGTTGTTGACGCCAGCAAATACTTTAATTTTTTTCATATATTGTGGAGGCCCCAGTTTATGGTTCAGCTTCACCATTCGCAGTTTTGCACCCTATGGTCCATGGTAAATGCTGCAATGAAAATTTTCTGTGGTGCCCCCCCTTCTCTCGATGACGTAAGCATGCACTTGTTTTGCTTAATGGTAATCCAGCCCTGACACACTGGAACACACTGCTGCATACACATATATATTACAGTTATATAATTACTACTGTTGTACTGGCATTTTCACGCACACATCTTTGTCCCCGTCCGTTTCAGTTATCTTTATTTCTCTGGCTTTTGTCTCTTTCTTCTTCTCCCCTGTTTTACCTCCTGCCTTTCACTTTCTTAGGTTATGAATGATAAAAGTTTTTCCTCATGCTTTCATCTCCACCCCTCCAAACCCATCCCTCCCAGACATATTCACCATCACCATGTCTACCTGAGGCACCCCTGCCCATATAAAATTTAAACCGTATATCACAGCTCTAAACTTGTCATTTGTCTCTTATCATCAGTCAACATTTGACTTGTGTGGAATCCAGTACGACCAGTTTGTTCGAACTACAGACCCAGATCATACTCAAGCCGTACAGGCTTTTTGGGTAAGAAACCGTGTCAAGTATAAATATTAGTTTTATCACAGGTGGAGGATGGGAGGGCAAGGGGTGGGATGGTTTGCTGCTGATCAGTCCCTCTGTCCTTCCTATTCCTTCTTCCAAGTTTAAAATAGGACTTGACTTCAGACAGGCTGGCAGGAAGTTGTTTATTTTCATTCCAGCATTTTACCTTCCAAGGCTAATGCAATTGGAGTCTGAAACTCAATTCCATTGTCAAATCTAGGGCCGCATGATAAACTGTCATGTCCCGACGTTATTTTCATGCTGGTACCCCTGCAAAGCCCACAGGTTGTGTTATGTAAGGGGTTAAATTTTGAAAACTAAAGGTTAAATAAATTTTTTTTAATGTTGTAACAATTAAACAATCTGATAAAGAAAGTTAGTCAGTTTTATGCTTCTCCTGAAAAACTGGTAAAAACCAAAGTACAGGCAGTTACACTAACGAGGGGGGGGGGGGGGGGTGGGATGAAGGTATTGTACATGTTTATCAAAAGAAAGCTGACTAGTTCTTTTCCATTACTTTGCTTTTATCTGACCAGAAACGTTTGCTGGACAATGGTCACATCTATCAGGGAACCTACTGTGGTTGGTATTCTGTCTCTGACGAGGCTTTTCTGTCTGAGGAAGAGATAGAGGAGAGAACTCTGCCTGATGGTTCAAATGTCAAGGTTTGCAGTTGTGTTTTTTCTGTCATCTCAGTGCCTACTACAGCGGTCAACTATTCGCAGAAGGTTACAAGTTTAAAAGATTTTGTGTTAGCCACTGTTTGCCTCATTAGTTGTGAGCACATTTATGAAGGGAGTTAACTAGAAATCTGGGCCATGATTTTCTTTAAATCCTTGAAATGTGGATGTACACCATGTGTACACTCTGTACATCCCAAATCAGTGGTATGAGTCTGACGATAATATACCTTGTTCGTCCTTCTAAAACCATTTAACCTGTAGGTTCATGTGCTTTAAACAATGTATACAGCAGGGAAAACTTTGTTAGTGAAGGAGTTAAACACAGCATAGAATAATGTAATCTTCCATGCTGATGAATAGAGTCTGTTAAATAGGGAGTGGGGAGGGGGAGGGATGTAAGATACAGAGTTATGGACAATCTGCAAAGGCACAGCAGGGGTGTCTGTGACATCATATGTGGGCAATGAAGAGCTTCTCAGAATTTGTTGAATGTGACTAAGGAAAGGGAATTTGAAACTTTGAACTTGTTGGCTTTGAAAGAAGGGGCTTTGTTTTTTTTGTTTTTTCAGAATTTTCAATAAATGAAAAGAAAGCTTCACTTTCATTAAGGCTATTTTAGCATTGGTCCTCCTGACTAGTATAGTGGTTTTATCTATACTTTACCTACAAGCAGCGAGGACAACTCATTTTGCACTGCAGTGCTGTTACTAGTTTGGTATGTTGGGATGTCATGGGTGAATTGATATAGGATGTGAAAACTGTATCCATCAAGTTTGAGCGTGGATGGAAGTTGATATGAATAATGAGGGAAACATATAGTTGGTGGAAGTCTTAGCAGTAACACTATAAAGCTCAGCTTCTGAGGGTGAGAACTATGGGAAATATAATCTCTTGCATAAGGAAGAAAAGCAATTAATATTCATGATGAGTTGTTTTGATATTCCTGCCCTTCCATCGTTAAGTTTAATTGTATGAGCAGTGGAACTGGACTTTACCTTAATGAAACAGTCCCTTGATGAAACAGTTCATTCCCTGTAATCATGGGACAGAAGGCTGTGTCATTCCTTGAATATGTGCAATTTGGTATGTTTCTAAAAAATCATAACTTGTGATTGACGGAGAAGCTGTTAGCACAACTTGTGTCACTGAAACGGTACTCTAGAGGCAAGGCACTGGGTTTGATTCCTGGTCGACGCAGGCATATTGGAATTTTTTGTTGTGGGTAAAAATTCCTGTCCCTGATCCTGTGGTAGGTGGGATCGAGCACCTAGTCTTCTCAGATGAGGACAGAAAACTCAGAAGGCCTGTATGCACGTTGCGCATGTTAAAGATACCTTGGCAGTTAGAAATTGAAAAGAGCAGGCCGAACAAGGATGCTGCCTGGGAAAAATTCTAAAAAAAACCAATCCCTGTCACAAAACCACACAGAAACAAGAAACAAGAAAAATAAAAACAAGAAAAGTGAGGTGTATATGCCAAGGGCAGGGAAAAGAACAGACTAGGTTTTCTATCATGTTAACCCTTACACCATGACGGGGTAAACTGTCAACTACATCACTTGCTCCTGACTACAAAGACAACAAGGGTTGCCTGCCATGTGGCAAAAATTAAAGCACAGGTGCAGGTAACTTGCGAATTGCTGGGGCATGAAGTGGGTGGGTAAAGAGGGGACATTAGTTGATCAATGCGACATGTGAAGATTATTTGTATTTTTTTTTTGTATTTTGTATACTTCTTTAATCCCACTTGGGAAATTTGCCTTAGTGTCATTGCAGCCCAGTTACAACTGGAGCAGACACATTGTCTCCACAGGGTGGTGCCAGACGGGGGGAGGGAAGGGTGGGGATAAATTTTATTTAATTTTATTTGCTTTTGCCCGGGCAGCGGCCTGTTGGGTCTGCTCTTCTTGATTTCCAACTGCCAAGGTATCTTTAACATGTGCAACTTGCCTGTGGGCCCTCCCGAGTTTTTCGTCCTTATTTGAGAAGACTAGGTGCTCGATCTTACCTACCGTAGGATCAGAGACAGGAAAATATGAGAAAAATCCCAAACTTCCAACATGGCTGCACCGACCGGGATTCGAACCCAGTACTTTTGGCATGAGAGGAGAGCACCTTGCCACTAGACCTCTCTATGAGGCATAGCGCTTGAAGACAGTTTGCTTCAAGGACCTGAAGATTTGTCCTGCCAGTGTTAGTACTTGAGTCAAGTTGCCCTGTCTGACATTAATCTCTTTTTTCAGGTGTCCATTGAAAGTGGCCATGTGGTCAGCTGGATGGAAGAGAAGAACTATGTATTCAGATTGTCCAGTTTCCAGCAAGATCTGTTACACTGGCTCACATCCAAACGTATGTTTATGAGCGCACAATGTCAATAGTCAGATCAACTAGAGTTTACAGTCACAGCTCTTGTGAGGATTGTCTCACCTTGTCATCACATGATCTACTTAATGTATCGAAACAATCTGAAGGCAGGAATTTGATAAATATGTGGTGATGGCTTAAAATTGGTAATATGTCGTCGCTATGCTGCAAGACTCCCGTAACCAACATTTCGAAAGTTTTACAGGAGAGCCAAAAAACTGATTTTCCTTGGCTTATTGCCGCCAGCAAATTCTAAAGACAATGGACTTGATTATTGCAATATCGTTATTTATAGGAATTGAGCCATGAGCTTTTGACACAAGTTGCGCCATTGATTTTCAGACCCAAAGAATGAAAAAAGTGATTTTGGCCAAAAATGTTAGTTACGGGAGTCTTGCAGCAATGCAACGATGCTGCACCCAACAAAGTTAAGAATACTATAGCAAACTGACGACCTGGATAAACATTTACCATTCACATAACAGAAAACAACAACAGACATAACAATCCAAACTGGCCAAAACTTGAAAACCCTGTATTTGAGCTTCAACCATCATTTTGCTCAGTTGTATAAACTTGGGGGCTGCGGCGTTTTACTGATTCTGTGATGTTACTTAACAAATTCGTATCTGCCCCTCCACACAATCAGTTATCCGTCATGTCTACAGTCCTTGACTCGCCTGTCCTTTGCTCTTTGTGTTCATTGTCAACCCATTTAGATCTCTCACGACTTATTCTGTTGTTCAAAGACACTCACCTTGCAATTGGTTGAAGATTTATCCACCCCTCAGTCAGTTCATCCAGCTACTAGTCGACCCATCTGCCTGTCTTTTCCATCACCTATCTCATCCCTGTCTCACCAACAACATATCATCCTTCTTGTTGGAACCTCGTTAAAACTAGGTTTTCAGGCTGGTCTTAGGGACCGTACACTGTTGAATGGAGAAAATGTTGAGTTGTGTTCACTGCATAGCTATATCTATCTATGTAAAATGCTGCGGTCCCCTAACAACAGCTTCAAAAGGTAGTTTTCACCAGGTTCCAACAGTTGACCAACTACATGGTCACCAACCACTCTTGTCTCCACAGCCATTCACCCCCGACAGTTTGAGCAGTCAGTCAGACAGATGATTCAGAGTCTCCCTGACCTGTCAGTGACACGAGACAGTGACAGATTACCCTGGGGAGTGCCCGTGCCAGAGGATAGCTCTCAGACTGTAAGTCATCAAAGGGGGATAAGATAATCCCTCCAACCTTTCTTCATGTTACTGGGACTTTGGTCAGATGTAAATTCAAAATCTTTTAGCACGTTTTTTAAAACAAAAGCAAAATTTTGATTTGATTTGATTTGGTGTTATTTACAATGCACAGCTTGTTGGCGTCAATACATAAATAATGGTATGCATAGTTTTGTAGGTGCAACTGGCAGCATCAGTTTATGTTCATCATGTAGTGTGAGCATTTTAGTGGTCTGTGATAGATGTGCCATGTCACAAGACTCTACAATCTGCACAGCGCAACTGACATGCTGAAATTGCAATCAGTAGTGAACATCTGCTATGTCATAAGAATGTAGAATCAGACATTGCAGATATTGGATGTGCTGCACAGAGAACAGTTCAACTTAATCTCATATCATGAAACAAATTAGGGCAATACAAAAGCCTGTCTTCTCCTGTCTTTGCATTTGACACAACTTTTAAAGTCACACATGTTCTGTGATATTTACAATAGACTGAATGTGTTATAATGTGACAGCACAGGCATTGCAATGTTAACCCTTTGTGTACCACCGACCACCATAGTGGCCTTCAAATTTAGCTGCCGGGATTCACAACAGTGACCCCTGGTGTTTTTATTTTTCGTAGTGCAAGCGACAGGAACTTATCATGTTTACTTCCATTTCTAACGATAATGGAGTGATTTCCCTTAATGAAAAGCCGGGATATGGAGCTGTCCTAGATCGGAGAGTATTTTTTCTGAATTTATTTTGTCGTTAGAGCAATGGACAGCCTGGGTCTAACGCTCCGGACTATTTCAAGAATAAAAATCAGATAAATTTCAGAATGATACATGTCTCCAGTTTTGTTACATTAACAGTTTCTGTGTTCATTTTCCTCCATGAAAATATATACTTTGTGTGGTTTATTTCAATAAACTTATTTTATATAATTTTTTTTGTGAAACACCTAATGTTTGGAACGTTTTCTCAGGGGGAGGGGTATTTTGAACTGCCAACATGGTCAGGTGGGTGGTACACAAAGGGTTAAGGTTAAGTGGGCGTCACACAAAGTTTGCAGTAAATGTAAGGCATGGGGCTCCATATGCTGCATATGAAAATTTAAGAGGTTATTTTAATACCATGCCCAAGTCCACCTGGACTGGAAAACAAACTATCTAGATCTAGTTCTGCGTAAAGATCAGCAAGTATACTGTTTTCTGAGCACAGCACATTAGCCCTTTCCCTGACACAGAGATTTCCACTCATATGCCAGGTGCAAAAGGGGACAAAACAAGCAAATCTAAAAAATTACACACTATAAATCCCATGCTTTCAAAATACACGCCTAAATGTGAGTGTGCATGAGAAAACCCACAATAAGTCGCAAACATGACATTTTGAGTTCTGTACACATAATAAAAGACAAGACATTTCTGATAAATTGAAGTCAGTGATCCCTCTAAAACAAGATTTTGAGAAAACGGCATTTAATCCTAAAAGTGGCAATAGCTAATTGACCCATTAATATTGGAGTGATTGCTGTTAGGAGACTGTAGCCTAATAACTAAGCCGTTATAGAGATCATACTGAGTAGTGTTCACTACTCATCTACAGTTTACCTTGTAACATGCCACGGTCCCCTAAACAACAGCCAAGTCGGAAGTTTTTGGATCTTGTTAGGAGACCGTAGTCTAATTACAAAGCCTTTATAGAGATCATAGTGAGTAGTGTTCACTGCTCGTCTACAGTTTACCCTGTAACATGCCACGGTCCCCTAAACAACAGCCAAGTTGGAAGTTTGTGTCGGACCCATATTTTCACTTCAAAGCCGTTTTTCTCAAAATCAGCTCTTTCGACATATGTGAGTGTGCATGAGAAAACCCACAATATGTCGAAAACATGACATTTTGAGTTCTGTACATATAATAATAGACCAGACATTCCTGATAAATTGAAGTCAGTGACACCCCTAAAACAAGATTTTGAGAAAACGGCATTTAATCCTAAAAGTGGCAATAGCTAATTGACCCATTAATATTGGAGTGATTGCTGTTAGGAGACCGTAGTCTAATAACTAAGCCGGTATAGAGATCATACTGAGTAGTGTTCACTACTCATCTACAGTTTACCCTGTAACATGCCACAGTCCCCTAAACAACAGCCAAGTCGGAAGTTTTTGGATCTTGTTAGGAGACCGTAGACAAATAACTAAGCCGGTATAGAGATCATAGTGAGTAGTGTTCACTGCTCGTCTACAGTTTACCCTGTAACATGCCACGGTCCCCTAAACAACAGCCAAGTTGGAAGTTTGTGTCGGACCCATATTTTCACTTCAAAGCCGTTTTTCTCAAAATCAGCTCTTTCGACATATTGTGGGTTTTCTCATGCACACTCACAAATGGCACAAGTAAGTAGGGGAACTAACTAGAAAATGCAAAAAAAATCATAATTTGGGAATTATCTCCATATGATCACTCAAGAAATGCACATGAAGTAGGCCCATAACACTTCAGGGCACAAGGCAGTATAGTGAGATTAGACAGCCCGGAACAGTTCCGGGTACAGCAAGGAAGGGGCTAATCCAGTACTGTTGTTATTATTACACTGAGGCACCTTGAATAAGTTGAAGTTTTCCAGAATAATGCCGTGCTTAGTAAAAATTTTTGCTCAACATCCCAGTATTAAATTTGTGTGACTTACGCATGATTGAGAACTAAGCTGTCCAACTGATAGTCCACTTGTTACTCAGTTATATTTATTCTTGAGCTGAGAGGCTGATTCCAGTCATTTTTTTTGTCCCAGATCTATGTCTGGTTGGACGCACTCATCAACTACCTGACTGTCACTGGCTATCCCAGACAGGGTTGGCATCCCTGGCCTCCAGACTGTCAGCTGATTGGGAAAGATATCTTAAGGTACCGGCAAAACTCCTTACACCACAACTAATGTACAATATCTGTGTGTGTAATGACGCTAATATGAACAGCATGTACAATTATATAAATAGTGCATGTGATATGCACATAGTGGGGTCCACTTTGTTCAGAGTTCGGGGGTGGCGGGGTATATTCCCAGGGTGTGGAATGAGATTCCTTTAGATGTCCGCAGTTCGCAAGTATTTTCACAGTTTAAAAGGATGTTAAAATGTCATTTGTATGAGAGTTTCTAGTCTATGTAAAAGCTATCTATTATTATTATTATTATGTGTGTATCAATGTGGGTTGTGTGTGTGAGTTTACCCATGTATTTTTTGACATGTTTCTGTAAAGCGCATAGAGCATTTTTGTAATGGATATGCGCTATATAAATGCCATCCATTATTATTATTATTATTATATGGATTAGACTTCAATCTACCAGAGTTTGATCTACCTCTGAGCAGAGAGATGATCACTGTTGTGCCTTATGCTTCATACAATACATGTAATTACATCTCTTTTGTCAGGTATTCCCCCCTCCCCCTATCTCATATGAATGACATCCTTTGGCAGCAGTCTCTGTCTTGGTCAGTGCATTGTGCGTACATAGTGCTAGTACAAGTAGGCCTACCTACTAAGCATCAATAAAGACATAAATTATGATGTTCAGCATGCAAGACAGTAGGCCTACTCCTATGTCACACGCTTACGCAAGTTATCCCACTTGCCAGCTGACCTTGTGGTCAGTGGCGTGGGATGACCATAACACAGCGTAAGAATGCCCTGCTCTTTTTATGCATTGTTGCATTTTTGCAGCCCTACTTTGCTGCACTATGTTACCCCTGTCCTTTCCATTCTCTTTCCTCTGAATCACTGCTGATAAAAGTTGTTGAACAGAGCTTTGATGTGGGTACTGGGGTTTTCATCCAGCAGGAAATTCAAAGTTACACTGGCATGAGCAGGCTTAATGACTTTGAATTTTAATTATCAGAAATTGATTGGTTCAAATTCGATTTATCAAAAAATTTTTTTAAAAGGCTAAGAATAAGAAAAAGCCAGACTTGAGATTATTTCAGTTTAGAGGAAATTCAAATTTAATCAAAGTTCAAATTGCACAGACTCCACTGTATATGTTATGATAAAAATAGAATGGATTTTCAGCCTGAACTATCTCAGCTGTCAGATGAAATGACACATGTTGATTCCTGAATACAATTATGTAGATTACAAATGTGAATGGTGATAATGATGATGTTAGTCCATTGTTTTTGATAATGACCATGACTTAATCTTCTATGGGTTGATGGAGTATCTCCTAGGGTAAGGCCAATCTGGACATGGAACTGTCTGCCACAGATTGCACACTTCGCGCCGCTGGGTGACTGAGAAGAAGAGCTGTTAAATTCAATAGATGCTAAATGTTAAATTCAAAACACTCAAATATTGGGAGAAAAGGATAGAAACATGGCAATTGCAACCACTGTGCTGATGAGTGTGTACAATTATTTGTGAATTTGGTCAAGCTGACTAGATTTAACTTGACCATCGACTGTCCATGTTGCAGATTCCACGCTGTCTATTGGCCAGCCTTTCTGATCGCGGCTGACCTGGAACCGCCCAGAAAACTAATCGTTCATTCTCATTGGCTGGTGGATAACGTCAAGGTGAGATAAATGATCAGACATTGCATTTCATGCTGTTTCCCTGACAATTCTTAGATGTTTTTATATATTGGGTGCTAGGGTTTGTCAGCAGTGTGGACATACTTATTTTTCTGACTTGATCTGTGTAACAGTGAATGATTGTATTTAAATCGTCTCTGCTTTACCCTAATGGCATAAGACATTTTTGACACTTTTGAGATATTAAGAAAAACATGTTTCTTTTCCTGTCATTTTGTCTCCTTAGAATGACAAGTTTCAAACTCCCTTCCGTCAACTTCCGAGAAATTGAGGATATTGAAATTGCATAGCTTTTTTGAGCAAAAATTTTTTTTCTTTTTAATAATACTTACAAACTGCATGCCGAATATGCTTGATACTTTGACACACAATGGAGAAGGCGTGTAAAAGTAGTAGTGTGTAATGTGTACCTCATTTCAGCCAAAAAGTGGAGATAGAACCTTATCATTCTAAGGGGACAATTTGGTAACTTATGCCATTATGATTCTATTGGATTATTACATTTTTCTTCTAGCACATTTCTTTTTCTATGATAGGCTAGAAGTGAGTCAAGATCCTGAACACAAGTATGTGAGAGAAGAGGTAAATCTACCTTTTTGTTTTAATATCATTATCACTGACCAAGGATATCCAGTTTGTGTGTGTGTGTGTTTGTATTGAACAGATGTCCAAAAGCCTGGGCAACGTGGTAGATCCTGTGGAAAAAGTGACCAAGTACGGAGTGGATGGTCTACGCTATTTCTTGCTGAAGGAAGGCAGCCTGGACTCAGATGGAAGTAAGGGTGGTCGTGGTGGTGGTGGTGGAGATAGATGTAAAGATGGTAGTGGTGATGGAGGTAGTAATAGTGATGGTGAAAGTGGAATGGTGATGATGGTGATGAATAATGGTGGTAGTGATGGTGATGGTGGTGCAGGTAATGTAGATGGTAGTGATGATAGAGATAGTGGTGGGGGCAGTGGTAGTGATGGAGATGACGATGATGGTGGTACATGTAGTTGCGATGGTGGCGATGATGGTAGTTGTGATGGTGATGATGGAGATTTGATAATAGTGATGGTGATAGTGGTTGTGATTGTGGTGGTGAAAGTGATAGTTGTGGTGATGTCAGTAGCTGCTTCTGACTCTGGGGTTGATGGGGACACAGGTAGTGGTGGTGGTCAGTTGATGGAATGGATGGCAGTGGTTGTGATGCTGGTAGTATGGAGTGGCGATGCCGTTGGTGCTCTCATTATTGGTGATGGTTGAAATCACTGGCCTAGAACATCTTCTAACTCTTTGTTTGCCAATCACTGATGTATCAGTGCACAAGAATGCTGGGCTATTTTGTTTCAGGATGAAAGAAAGAACAACTTCCTATTAATGGATGTTGCTGAAGTTAGTCTTCATTCATCTCCCCACTATTTTCCCCCACTGTGTTGGCAAATTGGAACAATTCATGGTACACAAAGAGTTAACCCCCTCCCCCCTCCCAAAGTTAAGCATTGATACTAGTCTTCTCTTACACTGTTACAGACTAACTTATCCTGTTATGTCTCCTTATAACAATCAGGCAAGTTTCTTTAATGCCTAATGTCTAATGCTACATAGACATGAAAATTGGGCATTAAAACAGTTGGAAATCGAGAAGAGCAGGCCGAACCGGCCACTGACAGGGCAAGATTAAATGTAAAAATGTACCCCCCCCCCCCCCTCCCCCAAAAACGCCAACTGATGCTGCATTGTAGCTGGGCTGCAATGACACTAAGGCAAATTTCCCAAACAGGATTAAAGAAGTTTACCAAATACAAAATATTGCTGAATGCACCATAATTTTTCTTCGACTTAAAACTCTAAAATCACCCTGGTCAGAAATCGGAGCTTTGGTTGGTCTGATACAGAATTCTATAGTTTGTGTGTTTGTCTTACAGGCTACAGTGAGAGGAGGATCGGGGAGAGAATCAATACTGACTTGGCCAACACACTGGGGAACCTACTGGGCCGCTGCTCAGCCCCTGCTGTCAACAAGAAGCAGGAAGTGCCGGCCTTGATGCAGGATGATCTGTTTGAATTTATCACAGGAGAGGAAAGAGAATGGTTTAGCAAGTTGTATGAGTTACCAGGTAGCTTTCACTGTTGTGTGCATGTGTGTTGAACTGAGAAGAAAAGAAAAAAATATAAACTTGCACAAATGGGGAAGACCCTAGTCTATGAGGTGAATAGGCCCATTGCGAATGACGTCACAGAGTGTTTTTGTTTTGTACTTCCGACACCTAAAAAGGCGGATGGATCAGCTGACAAGTGTAACTTCGAGATATGTCTAAGCGGTTAAAATGCCTGCTGGTTGCATTGCAGTTGACTGTTATGTCAGGGATGGAAAGGATGGATCCAATCTGGTCAGATTCCCTAGCTACCATCCGTGTAAACAAAGGAAAGGAAGTGAAAGAATTGACTGAATGTCTCCCATGTGCATGAACGCACGTGTCATTGTTTACTGTAGTGAACTTTTTTTTAACTCACCGCCGGTTGGTTCGCGACGCCTGAAGTGCTCACAGTGCAAATCAGCTAACAAATAAAAATCAATGCTCCCATCGCCGTGGTTAAGCGTCGGTCCTGACAACTAAAATGGCCGATATCCACAATTGGCCTATACACTAGAACCAATAATACAGTTGAGCAAGCAAAACTCAAACAGACATAAGTCGAAATCACGGATCCCTTGAACAAAGACTTTAGTCCCGAATTTATTTCTCAATATTCTAAACTTTGAACTGTGACACGGATTGCTTGAACCGGCTTTCCTGCTGTGAGCGTGATCTAAGTAGCCTAGAAGTGGGGGGAAAAACACAAAAAAAACACTCATCATTTGACGCCAGAAACTTAGTCGAGCCCCTTGGTTAGGCATACCATAGCCTAGTGGAGGCACGGCAGTGCATCTTATCCCCCCACCCATCTATACAAACAGCGCTTTAAAACAGACAGAAAATCATTTTCTTTTTTTTTTCTTCTGGAGCTTATATGGTACTATGAAAAAAAAAAAAGGGAAGCATTGCCACACGCGCGATAGTAAAGCTGAATAGAGAAAAAATGGTGAGTCTGTGTTAGGTTATTTATGTGCGTACTTGAAAATTCTATTCAGCAGTAGCACTGAGTTGAGCAGCACAAATGATAGATTACTCTGTGCATGCTTGAAAATCCTGTCTGGTGCTGAGTTCTGTGGCATTGATAATAGATTATTTATTTGTATACTTGAAAATTTTATCCAGTACTGAGTTGGGCGGCACAGATGATACATACAGGTTATTTATTGCATACTTGAAGATTCTAGCCAGTATTGAGTTGTTGGTCTTTGGCCTTCTCTGTTTCAGACCAGATAGATCAGCTGTATGTAGATTTTCACTTCAGCAAAGCTCTGGATCTGATCATGTTTCACTTGCACTGGGCCAACAGTTTTGTTCAGGCACACACACCCTGGCAACTCAGCAAATCAGCAGATTCAACTGACCAGGCCCATCTCCAGCTGGTGCTGCATGTTGCCATGGAAACATTGAGGGTTTGTGGGATACTGCTCCAGCCAGCAATACCCCAGTTATCAGACAGGCAAGTTGGACATTAATGATCATCAGCACTGGGTTGGTCTTTGTTTCAAGGCCAGAACTATGTAAATATAATATCCTGTACAGTCAAAATATGGCAAGAAGAAAAAGTTGTATGTATCCAAGCCTTGCATAAGAAATAATACAGAAGTGATACAATAAAACACAATGGAAAAGGAAAGACAAACCAAGATTTTAGTCAACTGATCTTCTTCAGGAAAAAGAATGTAACTAACACTTGTAACAGGATAGAAAATTGAACTTGTAGAAAAATCATAGCATGTTTTACAAATTTGGTTATGTAGCTGCAAGTTCCAGACTAGGATTTCAGGATGCAGCCAGTTCACCAGTATATAATAGTGGCTCAAAGAGAGATGTTTTTGTTAGATGTTTGTAAAGCAGCTGCCATTGGAAACTGTCAGTATTAAATGTTTGCGAAATTTATGTGTGAGACCAAAACAAAATGGCATATGTCAGAGTGCAACTTATTCGCTTGCAACAACAGTGGATTTGGACAATCTGAAATCTGAGCCTGGACACAGTCCTTATTGATTTGTTTCACTTGTCATTGCAGAATTCCTGCTGCTATGAAATTTTGACTTTTATTTCATTTTTTTGTTGGAAGTTTCAAGAAGGCCTTATGTTTTGTTCTTGTTAGAGTTTCAATTCTTCTCTTTAGACAGAAGCTAACCCTTGCAAGTGCGCTTGTTCAGTCTCTGTGCCAAAAATTGAACAACAAAAACAACAGATCTTTGCTAGTCAGCATGCTCATCCCCTTTGTACTGGGGGGGAGAAATGATGTGTAGTCAAATTTTAGGTGATTTGAGTGAATCAAAAAATAGATACAGAGACAAATTCTTTGGTCTTCGTGAATTCTGGAGAAGTTAATTCATAGTTTAGATGGACAGATATTCAGTATATCGTTACTGCGCCACAATTATGGCACATGTCAGACTTATGCCAAAAGGCAACTGATGGTTCATCACGTTCCTCACCATGAGGGCTGTCAGATAATACTGTAGAAAAATGAATGGGTGAAATGGCATAGGTCACCAAATGACAGGAAAAGAAAACAGTTTTTTCTTAATATCTCAAAAGTGTCAAAAATGACTTAATGCCATTAACTTAGAGCAGTGATGATATTATTGGTTCAGTGCAAGAAGTGTTTTATCCATGTTCACAATCAAGGAGGTAATTACTTCTTGCACTGAGCCGACAATTTGTAATATGTCTACCTGTTACATGTGACTGAGGATATCATTAGACATAAAGTGAACAAACTCTTTCAACATTTAACTACATTTGTATAATGAATCTGTGAGATAAGGCTAGTTTTCTGCAAAAATATGTGAGCTTCTTCAAGGAAATGGTCCACATTGCCAATTTTTTGCAAAATTGAGTTAAGGGTATTCTGTGAAATACAAACTGTCCTGAGAAGAATGCACTTTATTTCATGTAAAAATGTTGAAAATTGACCATGTTATTGCTATTCAACGAATCAAAGTGGCAAGGCAGAAAAAGTCATTTTTCAGAAAAACATGGTCAAAGTTTAAAGTGGAATATGACCATGTTCACGCTCACATAGTTCAGTATTGTAGCATTGGAAATGACCTTTAAAATGGTGTATTATAGTGGGGGGGGGGGGGGTCCCCCTCTTCTTGGCTGCATAAAAAAATCCGCAAGATATTCCTCTTTGACTTGTGCATTGTTGTTCAGCTTTTTTGTGATAAGACGATTAGATTGGATCATGAAAAAAATGAAGACAAACATATTTACGTGTACATGCAGAATTCATTAAAATTCTTTTGCCTAGGCATAAAGGAATGATTGAGAAATCTATTTATGACGAAAACTGACATAGGACCAGGTAGTCCCTGTCCACTTATTTTTTGCTCTATATCAGAAGTGCTGACATGTGGACCATTTCCTTGGAATTCCTCACATACTGTGATATAGCCTACATATATATGAGCAGTTGCATGGTGATGTGATGCTGTGAAGAGGCTGAGTTCTCTAATATTTTATTGTCTTTTTATGCTTACAGACTATTAACTTTTATTCCTACAGATTATTAACCCGACTTGGTGTAGCAGTCGAGAAGAGAGGTTTCTGCCATGCCCAGAGTCCAGCCATCCAAGGATTTCCTGCACTGGGAGAGAAGATTATCCTACAGAAAAAAGTTGACATTTCATAGCTCTTTCTGTCTTTTATCTTTCACCTATTCTTCTGAGTTTGCCTCAGACCATGCAATGGTTTGAGTCGAAGAGAGGCTCTTGAATGAACAGCTGATAGGAAATTGTCACCGTCCAGATCAGCAGTTTGCTGCGGTCACTAGGAGTCATTCATGCCAGATTGGTGATCTCTGCCTGCGTTTGGGAAGGTCAGATTCACATGATCTGAGTTGTATGGTCTTTTGATTCTGTTTGTGTTCATGTTTTCTCTCACTCATCCTCTCTCTCTCTCTC
Source organism: Onchidella celtica (assembly GCA_963931925.1). Classification (NCBI taxonomy): domain Eukaryota; kingdom Metazoa; phylum Mollusca; class Gastropoda; order Systellommatophora; family Onchidiidae; genus Onchidella; species Onchidella celtica. The sequence continues at coordinate 11,663,108 of OZ007580.1, read as the reverse complement.
GCTTTCATGCTGTGGTTACGATCTACAGAGAAATCATTGTGAATAACGTACAACTAAAACAGCTTAAGAGTTATAATACAATATATATATTATATGTTGGGTCTTTTTTGCATGAGAAAACTTGTTTTAATTTTTACATTATTTCTGTACAGTGGACTGAAACCCATGTAAACCGTACTTCGGTAATCCGAATTTCTTCCAAATCGAGGTGATTTGGAAGTGAGTTTTTTGGTCCTTCCTTATCTCTATTAAACATTCTCCATTAATTTGAGCTCGAACCACCCAATTCTGATAATTCGAACTGATCGAGCACGCATCCTCATGGGTGTAACTTCTGAATTTCGACCCGGTAAAAACCAGTTTCCACAAACACTCTGAGACAGGTCTGTTCAACAACTCTTTACTCTTAGCACCGATTGAGGGGAAGGATAGAGGTCACTTAGGGATGTACCAGACCAAGGTTGGTGTAGATACCAGTCTGGTGGCTCGCTGCATAAATTTTGCTTCACACTAGCACAATAGGCAATGCCTGCTGCATCCCACTGGGTCACAGTGTGGATAGTGCCTATTACACTAGTGTGAAGCAAAATTTATGGGTGGCGAGCGACTGGTCTGACACCTACACCTGGTCTGTTTCACTCCTGACAATAGGGCCAGCTACAAGAAGACAGTGGGGAAGAATTGAAAAGGAAAGAAAATGAATGTGTAGAGCCCTTCAGGAGTGTCTGTCTGCCAGAAAACTGAACTTCTACTGCCTTTAGCCAAATAAATCAGAGGTTGTCAATGCTGCACCACCAGAGCCAGTGAAATCAGCTTTCTAGAAGTATATTTCAAGGGTTCAAAAATGTTCAGAAGTTTCTGGTGCGGTTCATGCCACTCACAGCACAAAAACCGTGAGTAGGTGCAGAGATCTCTCCTCTAGCAGCAATAGAGTTGAAAGTAGAGCATGAAGTACATATTTGTTTTTTTTTGGAAAAGCATGAAAGTGCCATGATGGAGGAGTGAATGCTTACAGTTTGATATCTGTACCTAGATTAGATAGGTAAGACTGGACTGTATTTGGGAAACTAAACTTGTTAATTGTCTGGCACTGTGTGATAGTTGGTGCTTTATCTGTGAATGTCAGCACACTTCAGAGTGAAGAAAACTGGCACAGTTGATTAGAAATCAATAGATGTATGGAAAATTTTTGTGTACGATTCATTGCCTATTTGAGCTCAGGGCACTGGGAAGGTGAATAGAGAGGTTTATGAGTGAAGAAAGTTCTGCATTACAAGAGTGCTGATGTTTACTGTTCAGTGTGATTAGTGATTTGCAGATTTTGATGAACTAAGGAGACTGGGCATGCATAGTTGCTTAAGTAGGTCTTTTTAACCATATCAATATCATCACACACAAGACCAGCATGTCCCACTTTACTGCCAATTGATTCACTGCACACTGGAGGTGAGTGACTCTACATCCAACAGTTCATGCCTGCCATGCTGATACCCTAAGCTTGCCAGGTTTTCGCATGACGCGCTGCATAACAAATTATGTTTATATAGAAAGTATATACATGTTATGTTCATCCTGTCTTTCTCTCTTAGTAAGTATTATCCATGCAGAGCCATGAAAGAATTATTTTCCGACATGGACACGCAGCATATCTTCTTGTTTCTGAAGGTTGCTGAAATCTGCAAGCTGATTTAACCCATTTTTTTCCCCGTTTAAAAAATTCATAATATAAACGGTGGGACATACTTTACAGTTTAGGCCTTTTCCTGTTATGTTTTATTTATTCATTTTATTTTATTTGTAAAGGTCCAAAGTAAGATGGTGAAGAAACCGTGAAAGGCGCAAAATGGTTGTTGTCATGTCAATGTGCTGTTAAACCCACACTCAAACTTAAAACTCCTCTTTTAATAAGCTGTAAACAGTACAGTATAGTATGCCATGTTGTAGGTTAATTAGAGGAATTTTTGTGGATTTTCAAACATCCCAAAATCATTCTTTTACAGGGAACAATTACAATGTACATGTACTGTAAGGTAAGAGCATTCAGAGAGATCGTGAAACATGTCAGCCATATGAATTTATGATGTGAAAACGTTAAGAGGATGACAGTGGATGTCTGTATGCTGTAGCTGATCTTGACAATTGTCAATGCTACTGTATAACTAATGTTGCCAAGTTGACATTGGTTGTTCCTTACTCCAGTTATACAATCTGGACAGGTTGATGTCAGTGGAAGTCTGCACCGGGCAATAGATGACAGTTTATATTTTATGTATCATAATTTATATTAATGAGTCATGGACTTTGATTCTGTGTTTGTGCCTTGCTCCAGTTATACAGCCTTGCCGGGTTGATGTCAGTGGAAGTCTGCACAAGACAACGGATAGATGAGAGTTGATAATTATTTTTTTGTGTCATAATTTACAGTGCAATCCTAATATCTCGACATCAGTGGGACCGTCTGACTTGTGTCGAGTAAAGAGAAAGTCGAAATAGCAGATTAGTGGTGGAAGAGAAAAAAAAGGGAGGGGGGGGGGGAGGTCAAACATCAATGGCAAGTATCCAATAAATAACGCAGTTATGTCGCTTTTTCTTTTCAATTATCGGCATTTAGTCACCCGTTCCCCCAATATCACTGTTGTGTGGAGCAGTTGCGTGGCAAAGAATTACTGATGTCGGAGAAATGCTGTAGCTATCAAATACGCAGTGCTTTACTGGTTCTTTTTAACCTCGACCTGACTGTTTCTTCAGAAAGGAGATGACACCAATTCACACACAGTACGGCAGTTAACCGAGAGATCTAGGTCAAGGCCTCTAGTATCAACCGCGCACGAATGTTTTGTGGGGGGAAAAAAATTACTCACTCTGTAGTACTCTGTACCTTTACTGCTGTACGATTATGCAAGGCACTCCACACTCGCGTTACTGAAGCCAAGGGTCATCCTCTGTGTCGACACACCCCCTCCCGTACCCCTCCACGCCAGCACCGCAAAAAGAAATAAAGAGGTCTTATATGTGGGGAGTTGCGTGCGCATTTTTGGTAGTACAGTGGTAGATCTAGTGCACTTGTTTTGCCGCGGTCGAGGAGAAATGTGTCGATATAAGAGGAAAGAATGGGACAACATGTCGAGTTGCGGGGAAATATTTAGTAGCATTAAAGAAGAAACATTTTGGGACTTAAAAATTGTGTCGAGTTACCCAGAATGTCGAGATAAGTGGATTGGACTGTATGTTATTGAGTCATTGACTTTTGTGTGTACAATGAATGATGTTACCAAGATGGTCAGATTAAATATCTGGATGTGCAAAACCTGAATCAGTGACTCTGTGTATGTATATTGTGTGAGTGTTGATAGTTGCTGCTGTTGATGCTCTGAAAGCTTTGCAATGATCTGCATAAAACTAAATTAACGGGCCAACAAAAGTTTTCAAATTTCAATGGTGGTAATAAATTAAAAAGTTTGGTTTTATCGACTTTTTTTTTCCATCAAAATAAATTATTGGATTATAGAGGGTTGCATGGTAAACTGTCATAACTTGATGTTTTAAAAAAATTGAGACATAACGTACTTGGCCTGCTTGTAGCCATGGACAGCCTGCAGATTGTGTTATAAGTTGGGAGTTAAATTCTGAAAACTAAGGGTTAAATAGCGTTTCAGAAAATACCACAACTATAAAGTCTAATTAAGAAAGTTATTAACTTTTTTACTTCTCCTGAGCAATGTGTAAAAGCCGAGTTACGACTGTTTAACATACGGCCCTGAATAACGGTCTGTTTGCTGATGGTCTCAATTAATGCTGGGAACTAATGTGACACCACAACAAGACAGGTCATAAAAACCTCATCATCAGCATAAACACCATCACCATCATTGCCGCTGGCACCAGCATCTTTACAGCAAGAACTAGAAAAAAACAAACAAAGGACAACCTGGTGTTTTTACTAAATATCATGGCATCTCCAGTTCTTTTTCAAATTTGACATAACAATCTCATCAAATTTAACATATAACAAGTCATGGGCTCAAACATCTGTATAGTGCAATCATCTATCTACACTATGTATACAACAAAACTACGAATCAATAATAAGGGCACCGAGGTCTCTGTTAACAACTAATAACTCATTAACTGGAAGGTTTGTTTACGCACAGCATTTATATGCATAAAAATACCAAATGAATGATATGAAACTGGTTTGCAACAAAAATAAAAGCACACAGCGATACGAAAATAATTAAAAAGCAACAAAAAAAAAATCCACATATCAGTTAGAATGAAGCCTTTCCTCAACAGTTTTTCTTTTTTTTTTTTACAGGAAGTTGGTCCAACCTATTACTGATTTCTTCCAACAAAACACAATTCTGAAACTCGCACAAGAAAAAAAAATGATTCAAAAACAACAATAACAACAAAATATTGGATTTGAAAAATAGATCTATACCAAGGTGGACACTTTGTCCCAGGACTAGGACCCCCAAAGGGCACAGTTTATGGATCTGGTATTATAACCAGGCCTGTCTTTTTCCACTAACATTAGATTCTACTTATACTTGTAGCTGTTGCAAACATGGACAATTAGTTTGCTTGCCATCTGTGTGTTTTCTATCCTTAAAAGCTCTCACAGACTTCACTGTTTCAAAATAAATACTTTGACATGGTCACGCTGATCACTGCCTGAATATAAAGTTACTCTACTGTAAAAAGCATGCAAAAGGCTAGACCATCCTGTCTGACAGTGGCTGTTGTTATAACTACTTACACACCCCAAGCATTTTGCACTAGGGGTGCTCACTACCACTGATCTCATCGTTATCCTCAACCCTAAATCTTATCGTATCCCTAACTCTGCCCCCTACTCTTTCAACCAAAAACAAAAAAAAAAACAGGAGGAAAAGAAAAAGAAAATCTGAAAGAATAATAATAATTAATTAAGGCTGTAGACAAGGAGCATTTCAGGAGGAGCTCTCTAGACACAAAAGGCTTTAAAATACATACCCCCAGCGCAAAAAACTTGGGGGACGTACTTACTTGTAGCAACATCCTCTGACAATACTAGCATGTAAATCATACTCCGATGGTTAAAAAAAAAACCCAGCCGTAATGTTAGATATATTGAAACTCTGATCATCAATACATTAGTAAACGTTCATGAACGATTCTTTCGGGACAGCATGGATTTAAAGACAGATAGCAGTGAGGCAATCAGTTGTTTACTCAGTAAATTCAAGCACATGTGGTTTTCATGATACTCTTTCGTAAGAGATTTAGAATCTCAGGGTTCATACAAAGTCCTGAAAACTAATTTTAAGGACTATTTAAGGACTTCCTAAGGACTCACAGTGAACAAATTAAGGAACTGTGTGCCTATGACCAAGAAATATTACAACTATACAAGTGGTGTGCAGCACCCATCAATACGGAATGTTTCTGTATCCAGAGTTCAAACATAGTAAATTCACTCTGAAAAGTTCAGTTATTTCAAAGTACCAATTATCCAGTGTGCAATTGGAATATTTGATATCTCAAATGTTTCAACTGAAACACAAATTTTAAGGACTTTTTAAGGACTTGGGCATCATTTAAGGACTTTTTGAGTACATGTACTTATTTTTTCCTTTATGAAAATTAAGGACTTTAAGGACCTGTGTGAACCCTGTAGATCTACTTGAATGTATACTGATTTCCATTTCAGCACCTTCGTGGATTTTTGTGAATAACAAACCTGTAGGCCTATATCAGGTACAATGGCTATTTTTCTGACATGACCCATGAAACTGATCAGAAAATAATCCCCAGTATTCCATCCAGGCTGTTTCAAAATTTTCATGTCTTTTGGGCAATTGGGATTTCAGTTATGAAACATGTTTTTAAAAAAAGACATTTCAAACTGCAATTAGAACAGAGAATATTTTATAGACACATATTGAATTTCATTTTCATACAGAGACTTCACTCCAATGGAATAGCAAGATGTTGAATGACAGAAAAATGTATGGATTTTCAGAACTTAACGTTACACGCAGTTTGCTACTTTTACAGGCCTTCTCTAATGTGTGTCAAAATATCAAGCGGATTCAGTGTGTAATTTGCAAGAATTACTAAAATGAGAAAAAATGTTGTATCTCTAAAAGCTAAGATTTCTCAATTGATGGAAGGGAGTTAGAACCTTGTCACTCTAAGGGGATGTTGTGACAAAACTGCATCCTCTGATATGAAAGATGAAAGGATTGCACGGATTGAAGAAATTAAATATATAGATAATACATTGTACGTGACATCATGTCTTCTCAATGACAGCATGAGTATTACAAAGATTGATTTCTCTGTGTAATTAATAACATTCTTGATATTGCAACTACATACCAATGAATTTGTGAGGAAAACGTTGACTGACTAGGGTATAATGATACATAATGTGAGGTATCTGGCACTGCCAGGATAAACCTGTGCCCCCACACCTCTATTTTGTCTCTGATCAAGAAAGTTTCCCAAAGTCTAGAATCTTGCTACAGTTCTCATGTGTGCCACCATGCAGGGCATGATGGACTCATTTCTAGGCAGGAATATTACTGCACCAAACTGAACCTGTGTGAAATACATGTACAGTGCGTGTAAAATGCATGTACAGTGTCCCATATGCTGGGTTTATCGCAGGGGGCACACGAAAAAAAAAAAAAGATGATGGTGTTTTACTACAGTACACTTCGAATCCAACGAACTCGGGACTCAAAGAACACCTTACATTCAACGAACAGAGAAAAATCCCCATTTCTTTCCTTCACTGACTTTATTAAATATCTTTTATGTAACGAACTAATCTCAGACCAACCCTCGGTTCCAATGAACCAGAAGTGTAGGCAAGCTCACAATAAATTGCTCGTCTACCTAGAAATCTAGTTGAAATTCGAAATTTAAAAGGTCTGCTGTCGGCTGACAAGAAATAAATAAGTGTACCATGGGCTATATTATGTGGACACACAGGGAGAAAATTATATGAACAGAGAGGGGAGGGGGAAGGGGTGGCAGCCGTCGAACAGCCGACGCGTGGGAGAACATGATACGGGATCAAAGAGACAAAGCCGCCGGAACTTGAATAGTGGGTGGGAAGGGTAAAGAGTGGTTGTAGGCCTATAGACAAGCAATGCGGGGCAGAGGGAAGGTTGTGGATAGAGGGGGGGGGGGGGGGGGGATTGGCTTGTGCAAAATTGGCTCCAACGGACCTTGCATCCAACAAACTTTTAAAAATGACCGAACTAGTTCGTTGAGTCCGAGTTCTACTGTATCATAACATTTTTTAAAAATTGCCTTAAACTTGAACAAACACAGTAGATTGATACAAAAGAGACTGGATTAGACACTTGACACTTAAGAAAATTAATCTGATAAATTTTGAAACTGTCATTCAGGTTGAAATGTTGAGCAAAAAAATAAAAGAAACCTAAATTGCACTACAGTGAAATACCCCTGCCACTGTGTGTGTGTGTGTGTGTGCGTGTGTTTTTATCCAGAATAAGATGTGACTTTTCCAATAACTAAGACAATAAATCACATTTATTTATCATTTTTGGAAATTTAAATTTCACCCAAGGTTCTATACCCCAGCTAGACAGTGTAGTTATCTTCCACAATGTCAACAATTAAAGATTGTTCTCTAATAAAGAAACATTATCAAAATATTCTGTACATTTGGCGGTGAATTTGTATGGTGAGGGAAAAGTGCCTTGGAAAGAAATGGAACTGTATGATACTTTTGATTTTTGCGAAGAGAGCAAATCAGGTTTCTTGCTGTGAGATTCAAATGCATGCAAATGCAAATATGAAATGCATAAAGAATACATACATCATGAGCAATGACTTGGTATATCGCATTATTGCAAAGATATTGTCATCCAACACTTTAAAAGTAACATCTGCTGATCACTGTATTTTGAATATTCTGAAAGCAGTATCCCTGAACAGTCTGTTTTATGTCCTGCTGCATATCAATCTTTGTATTTTTCTATTATTTTTATTTATCATAAAAAACAAATTTGACTATAGATAGATTTCTCTTCTGTTGTGAAGTGACTGCTTAACCTTGAAGCCAGGCATTAAACTTTTGACAGAAAGAAATGGCAATGATAATGAAAAAAGGTGCGTAACAAAACATTAATTAGATCAAATGTATCACTCAAGAAAATATCCAAACAGATCTGATTCTTTACAAATGCTCAGTTACAATGGTGGAGAGAGGACGTTGATGATTGTGATGGCTGAATTAACCCCTTCATGACCACCGATGTTCATGGTAAGTCATAATTCTATGGCACAATGCCGGCCTGCCATATGACATGACGTATGTCATGTAATTGGCTGTTTTCGCTATAACCCAGGACACTGCGATGTACATCATATGCCATACTTTAATTGCATTACTGTGGCTCTTTGTGTAAACACAGTGGGAAACAGATGAAAAATTATGCCGAAAATATATACAAATAAATACCAACTCTTCGGTTGTGAAGTTGATGGAGCGGTATTTTACCAACTTGTTTAGTTTCTTTCTCAATCTTTATGTGTCACTCATGCACACAGCATGGGACCTTCAATGACCTAATACATTTGCTTTTTTAACTCGGTACATAGCCTGCCATTTTCCTTCATACAACATTTTGGGTATTTCTTCAACATTTTGTGAATAATAATTACAACATCTTAGCACCACCACAGAACCTGTGAAAACACTCCATCCTTGCTTGACCAAAACCGGCCTGGCAAAATTTGACAAAAAGAGAAACGCTTCTGACACCAAGGGGTTAATAGTGGAAACTGCAACCACCATGACATACAATGACACATGACCTATAAATTGTCAAATGATACATATCTAAACCATAGCTCACTACTGCAGCTGCAAACCAAACCGCCAGTATAGGTATTAAATTATCTTCATATTCTACTTGCTTCAGCGCTACCACAGCCAAACCCCCCTACCTCTTGGTGATCGCGGAATACAACTTTATCACACATCACAAAACATTACAGCTTGTACAACCACTCACAATGTACTATGAAAAATCAAAGAAACTTGAAGAGCTTTTCCTATACTACCATACACCATCAAAGGTCCTCAAAAACATACACTTCACAAGCAAATCAAACCTGCAGGGATGCCAAATGATTTTTGCAAAAAAACCTAAAAAATAAACGTGTCATCAAACCTGCAGGGATGCCAAATGATTTTTGCAAAAAAAAAAAAACCTGAAAAATGAAAGTGTCATCAAACCTGCAGGGATGCCAAATGATTTTGGCAAAAAAAACCTGAAAAACGAACATGTCATCAAACCTGCAGGGATGCCAAATGATTTTTGCAAAACAACCTGAAAAATGAACCTGTCATCGTGTTTGCACCAAAACAAACATCTTTATTTAACAGTTTTTAAATAATCACTAACACACAAAGTGCAATTAAATACACAGAGCTGACTTTTGGCATCACTGGAGCTGAAAGAAAATTATGAGTCCACTGAATTCAAACACTGAGTGTTCAAGGCCTTTGAACATGGTGCATAATGACACTATTCAAAATACCAGATTTCTGATGACATCTATCATTACAGTCACCTCTTCTTGTCACCAAGTGGAACGGAGATCACAACTTGAAAATCTTTGATTTTTGCTTTTCAGGTCACCTTTTTGTCCAATTTCAGATTTCCTAATCATCATAATTATGTCCGCAACAAAATAAGACATAACCTGGAAGTTCCAAAATGGAGACACAAGTTTGAAAGAATATTACTCCCCTCTCTTTAATTTTTCATTCCAATAAATCGAGGAGTGCTTGTGCAAAGACTGTACCACCAGTTTTGCAAATTTTACGGGGGGGCAATTTGAAAGTTTGTCATGCAGTATCAAATATCTGTTACGACCTTTAAATCCTCATCAAGAATAGGGTCAATTACTTTGATAATGAAAGTCGCATCTTGTCATAATGTAGTACTTACCAAGGCAATACAGCATGAGCAAAAAAAAAAAAAAATTTGAAAATTTTCGAGTTACAGTGTTTGCTCGGGCACCCCTTGAAAGAAGGTCTCCAAAATAATCATATACAGTGCACTCTCCCGATTACGACATCTCCGAATAACGACATTCTCCCGATAACGACATTGACCCCCGGTCCCGATTTTTTTACTATATGTTATTAGTAATAAAACTCTCTAAATAGCGACATACTTTTTAGACCACTCTCCGGATAACGACATTGAGTTAGCAATAATCGGCTGTGACTTTGCTAGATACAAAAATAAAAATAGCTAAAATATTGTTTCCGGTCAGTTTCATTTCATTCTCTGAGCCAATAAAAACACTTCTTTTCCGACCAATGAAATGTCCTACCAGAGGCACCTCATAGCCAATGAGATCGCTTTGTTATCGGCCAATGAGATCGCTTTGTTATCGGCCAATGAAAACACACCTGTGTCTATTGTCGTCGGAACAAAAAGGGTGACGCGCATTAAATGAGTCAGTCATCACATCGCTGAATCGATTGTATTCACCCGAGAACAATAACGCACCCCAAGATGTCGACAGCTGCTGTTAAAAAAAGAAAGATACTGACAATAGATGCCAAGCTGCAAATTCTGGCTGATGTGGACACAAAGACATTAACCAAGAAACAGATCGCTGAGAAGTACGAGATTCCCCACAACAGCTTATCAACAATAATCAAGAACAGGACAAAGATAGAGACAAGCAGCCATGAACCTCAGCGCAAGAAACCACGCCTTGCAACGAATGCGACCGTGGACGAAGCTGTGTTAATATGGTTTAAACAAACAAGAGCAATAAATGCCCCTACTTCTGGCCCCATCATCCGCGAGCAGGCCCGACTTATTGCGGAGAGGCTAGGGAAAATGACACACAAAAAACAACAACAACAAAAAAAACAAACAAACAAAAAAAACAAAACAACACACACAACACACACACACACTTCGTGTATTTTACATGTTTGGAAAGTCCGATTACTGATCACCCACTATGGTTGGTACGTTACATTCTAAGGGTCTAACCACACCCCTTTTTCCGCCATCTTGAAAATCTCCGAATAACGACATGTTCCCGATAACGACATGCACCTCTGGTCCCGAGCCATGTCGTTATCGGGAGAGTACACTGTATGATATATATATACACGATTAAATCATACTGAACATAGACTTTTCTGTCAGGAAATTTAACCCTTTGAAGTTATGAATCTAATATGGTGACTAATAAAATATGTGATAAAATATTTCCCAACTGGAGTCACGATGGCAAAACTTGAGACAGCCACATGAAATGGCACAAACTAAAGATTTAGTAATTCTGTAGTTTGTGGCCAAAACAAGATCAACAATATCCTTACTGCTCAAAGTACACTGATGTCAAAAGAAAATACACGCCTTTTTTGTCTCATATGCTCTGGAGTTTTATATGACGGCCAGTGAATTATCCAACGTATGAGAAATACTCTTACGACAATATGAACAAACATTTCAGATCAATATTTCATCCCCTTAAAATGACAAACTTTCATCTCCACTTTTTGACTGGTCTCGTACACACTGTACACTACTTCTCCAGGCTTTTTCCATTGAGTACCAAAGTATCAAGTGGATTCCATGTGTATTTTGTAAGTATCATTAAAAAGAAAAAAAGTCGCATCTCTAAAAGCAATGAGCACATGAAAATTCAATCATCAATTTCTCAAAAGTTGATGGAAGAGAGTTAGAATCTTGTCATTCTAAGGGAACTATCTGCATAGAACTGCTGTGTTACAGAAAAAGACAGTATACACCAATCCATGTAAAGTTTCCTTTTTAACATTTCTTTACAGATTGAAATGTACCCCATCTTTCTATCTGGTTGCAATTTATATGCAACTAATTGTCTCTAATGGTCATCATTGTTCTTGTAGTCCGCAATTTGCCTCAACAAGTCATTTTAACTAGATGGATGCCACATTTCACTAAAGTTCTTTACAACATCACTTCATGAATGCCTGTTATTGAGTTGTGATATGTTTATATAAAGATACGTAGGATATGTGTATATATGTATGTGCTGTTAAACGCCCTGTGAAAGAGAATTCCCTCGTGAGATAATAAAGTGATTCTTATCTTATCTTAGCCTATCATAAAATGGACACTGAATAAAGACTACAGCAAAATGGTACACAAAACGTTTCTTGCATCCCTCGTAAAATTTTGTTCTCGCACACAATCTTTTCCATAACACTGCAGGGAAAAGAAAATGATTTCAACACTCACACACACATAAAAAAAAGCCCCAAAACTTCATCTTATTTGTAGCTGAATGTCATAACTATCTCAATGGAAAATCTTAGCACTACAGTCGACTCCACATAAAATGAAGTCGCTTTATGTGATCTTCTCTTTGTGTGATGTTTTTCTTTTATCCCTTTCCCAATGCCTCATTTCAAAGAGGAAAAAAATGCTCAGAATGACATCATAGAATTTTTACTCTTTGTGCGATCTCATTTTCAAGACTGAAAGAGGAAAAAAAATGCTTAGCATAACTTTCCTAATCCGTGTCATGGTCAAATGCATGCTGTTTCGCTACAGCTCGGTACTGCCATTGTTCTGTCTGCCTCGCCATGCTTACACCTGTTATGTCACCTACCCAGCGTGCGCCCGAGGTGCCATGCATACAACTGGATGTGGTCGCTTTGTAGATGAGTGTAGGATTTTACATATTTTATTCTGCTGGCATCACCGGTCCCTAGCACTCATGCGAGCTCAAATATGTTGCCAAGTGTTATTCATCAGGTGGATCGATAATGCAGTATAATAGTAAATGATGCATCAGATGTCGTCGTAAGATTCACAGAGCCATTGATTTTACTCAGGTCGCGCATTGAGAGCCGAGGTTACGATAGGGAGAAAGAACAAACAGGTTACCCATGTGGAGTTACCGTAACACGCATGGCCACAATTTTTACAATTTTTTTTTAAAACTATGCAATAGAGATTCAATCGTTTTCATGGGACACGGAACAAAGACAGTCAGCGCCAGCAAGACCATGAAGGTGTCAAATACCATGCCCACTCGGTCACTGTAGATGGGCGATATTTATTGTGTTAGTTTAGGCTCAGAGCTATATGATGCAAGTGTGACGAGGCGTAAGTGTGACCAGCGGGAGGTTGAAGAAGGGAGGGGGACTTGTCTATAATAGGTGTTAGGCGTCCATTAATGCAACTTTCTGATTATGACATTGAAATGCCAGATTGGGCTGACCCAACTGCTTAACTCATTGTCTCCGAGCTGCCGGTATACCGGCGCAAGATTCTGGCCTATGATGACGAGCTGCCGATATGTCGTTTGTTTCATTTACATGTTAACCCTAGTCCTGCGGGAGGCCATTATTTTGTCCGACACGCTTAACCGCGGGTCCTGCGGGAGGCCACATTTTTGTATAGCAACGGTGCGCCTCGCGCTTTGTTTATTCGGTTGCCAAGGCTGTCGTTGTTGTTGTTTTTTCACGTTTTTTTCCCACACAATTTTCGCGTGTTTCTCTATCCTGTCACCCCTACTATATCTAACAAAATGGTATCGTCCGATTGCGTTTATTACGATGCAACTATTCGCAACTATTCGTCATATTCGTGTAATAGTACTGACGGTCTGAAGTTCGAACAGGGGAAAATCTTGGGGAAACTTTTAGTTTGATGCTGGTTGTCGTCTACATGGGAAATGAGAAGAAACGGGCCATGTGCGTATTTGAGACGCCGTTCTACGTCTGTAATTATGAATTCCGATGTAATATTAGGGCATGCTGCATGAGGGCGTCTGCCAGTAGGTTTTTCATCAGGGAAAACTGGGAGAAAATGACTGACTTTGTTGTTGGTCATTGTCTTTATTTGATGTGGTAATTAGAGAGATATTGTGTTCCTTTGATTAAACCGCTTTTCAATACATGTATGTGCTCTACGGCCTGGAACTGGAAATCAAATCTCTCGCTAAAACTAACATTATAGTAAGTGGACGCTTTACATAGCAGAGGAGGGAGAAGGCAATGTCACGATACATGTGGTTAGTAAATTAAGCGAATGGCTTAAAAAAATAATTTGTTCCCCTGAATGGCCTGACATATGGACAGAAAAAGCGCAGAGGTCTTGGGAAAATGATAAACCGTGTGTTAAACGGCATGTAAGTGCAGAAAATTCTTGATTTGGGGCCTTCCATTTCACAATAAAACCTACTGCATATCATCACAAGTACTTTATCCAAATATCATAAGGGTCTCTTACGATTTATCCACCACTATTGTTGCTATTGCGTCCTGAAGTATACGCGATACACGTGTTCACAAGGACCCGATTGACCCGGATAGTGTGATGTTATTTATAATGTCCTCCGGACATCATGTTAAGCAATGTCGATTGGGTATTTTGATACTCTGCAAGAATTACACTTGTACCTTGTACGTAGGCATTGTCCATTCACTGCAGGATATGCTCCTCCGACAACAATTTCCATTCCTTTTTGTCTGATGTCTTCCTCATCTATGTTGTTCCCCCTCTCTTTTCAATATTGTCCTGCAATCTTCTTCCTGGTCGTCCTTGTGTTCTTATTCTGTCTGTGGTTGCCATTTAGTGCAGCGTTTTGTCCATCTACATGTATTATCATTCACCCTTTCCACATGTCCAGCCCAATTCCACTGTAAGAATTAAACTACTGTTTATAATATCAAATGTACATTAATAAGAGATCACTAAGTGAAGAGTAACATGCTAGCTGATATGTAATTATTTGTTATCAACGAAATGAGTCTCGAAGAGACAGTAGATTTGGAGACTCACTGGGCTAAGGTAAAAGGAGTATTTACATCGACATGTCAGGATGTTCTTGGGGAAAAGAAAGTGGAACACAAGGAATGGATCAGTCAAAAATCACTGGACTTGATAAGGATAAGAAGAGACCTAAAAGAACAGGTAAATGCAAGTCGTACAAGAAGCTCAAGAGTTGGTAACCAGGAAGAGTACCGAGCATCAGCTAAAGAGGTCAAAAAATCAATTAAAAAAGACAAAGAGGAGTTCATAGGAATGTTAGCAGAGAAAGCAGAGAAGGCAGCAACAGGAGGACACACGAGGATCCTCTACCAGACTACAAAGACTCTTGCTGGAAAATATGGAAAACCGGAAGTTCCTGTCAAGGATTGCAACAGGAAGGCTATTTTTGGAAAGGAAGCTCAGGCAAAAAGATGGATAGAACATTTTAGTAGCCTCTTGAACAGACCTCCACCAAGCAACCCACCCGACATTCTACCCGCAAGAAATGATTTACCGATCAGTTGCGACCCTCCGACTAAAGCAGAGATTAATGATGCCATAAAGCAGTTAAATCGAGGCAAGGCAGCTGGACCAGACCAGATCCCACCAGAGGCGCTGAAGGCAGATGCTGCTGGGGCTGCAGAGGATCTGCACTCACTATTCTCGAGGATTTGGATCGGAGGCAAGTTTCCAAAGGACTGGAAGGAAGGACACCTCGTGAAGCTTCCAAAAAAAGGGGACCTCAGCAATTGTAGTAACTACAGAGGAATCACACTTCTCTCCATCCCAGGAAAGGTTTTCAATCGGATTATTCTCAAGCGAATACAGAATGCAACAGACCCAAAACTTCGTGAGGAGCAAGCTGGTTTCAGGAGTAATCGATCAACCACCGACCAGATCGCCACGCTGAGAATTATAGTAGAGCAGTCGCTAGAGTGGAACTCCCAACTGATAGTGAACTTCCTTGACTACGAGAAGGCTGATAGAGAAACGCTGTGGAGAATATTGAGACATTATGGAATCCCAGAGAAGATGGTGAATCTTATCAAGAGCATGTATGAGGGGACAAGTTGCAGAGTCGTACACGATGGTGAGCTTACTGACAGCTTTGATATCAAGACTGGTGTTAGGCAGGGTTGTTTGCTGTCCCCATTTCTGTTTATTCTGGTGATTGATTGGCTTATGAAAGAAACCACCAATGGAGGAAGAAATGGCATACAATGGACCCCATGGACACAGCTGGACGATCTAGATTTTGCAGATGACTTGGCACTATTGTCGCACACACACGACCAGATGCAAGCAAAGACTACAGCTCTAAACAAAATTTCAGAATCTATTGGATTGAGGATACATCCTGCGAAGTCGAAGGTCCTAAAAATTGTTGCACCCCCAAGCGAACAAGTCAAAGTAGGAGATCAACCACTGGAAGATGTAGAGTCCTTCTGCTATCTTGGTAGTATCATTGACAATAAGGGAGGAACAGAGGCAGAAGTCAAAGCACGAATTGGAAAGGCACAGGCAGCTTTCACGTCCTTAAGCAAGATTTGGAGAACCAAGGATATATCTCTAAAAACAAAGCTGAGGATATTCAACTCGAACGTGAAGTCAGTCCTGTTGTATGGATGTGAGACTTGGAATGCGTCCCAGGCCTGCATAAAGAGAATCCAAGTTTTCATCAACAGATGTTTGGGGAAGCTACTTAAGATCAGATGGACAGACAAGGTCAGCAATGAAATTGTTTGGAAAAGAACAAGACAGAGCCCAGTCAGAGAGGAAATTGGTAGGAGGCGATGGAGATGAATCGGCCACACTCTCAGGAGGCCAGGAAACAGCATCGCGAAGAAGGTATTGGATTGGAATCCCCAGGGCAAGAGATCAAGAGGAAGGCCGCGCGGAACGTGGAGAAGAGCCAGAGAAAATGATGTGCAACGAAGCGGAAAGACTTGGAATAATGTAAAGAGGCTGGCCCATGATAGAGAGGGATGGAAAGTGTTTGTTGGTGGCCTATACCCTGATCCAGGGTGAGAAAGGCAATGATGATGATGATGAACGAAATGAGTAATACGAGGAGGAAAATAACAAAAAAATGTTCCCTCATTGAGGTTACAATCCACGTTAATATAAAACTGATTCATGCAACAGATAAGAAATCACTCGCAATTCTTTGTCGGCATAAAAGCAGCTAAAAATGAAAATAAAAAGGAATGACTATAGCCTGCAGTTCAATAAAACGACAATTTTTTACCGGGTACTAAATTAAGTAATCTACTGTTATGTACAATATGTGAATGAATGATATAATAAATGGAGGCCAAAACATAGCAACTTTTGTGTTGAGCATGACTGACTGATTTTGACATTGGACTATGACTGTATTGCTTGCCATATGATCTGCAGATGAGATCTAGAATTAAAATTATGAACACTTTAAATGGATAAAATAATGAAAACTTTAATGTAAGTCATGCGAAAGAAAAATATCGATAGTCCTTGAACCAGGATGCTAAAAGTGTTTAACTAAACCGGTAACTTACAACAAAATTTGCTTCCCATGAAAACTGCACAATCTAAAAATCAAAGCAAAGACAATAGTCACCATGATTGCTCCCTTTGAGAATTGCAACATACAAATTAATAGAAAGTGATTGTGAAGCAATAATATAAATCAAGAAACTGATATCTAAAATGAAGGCACAGAATATTTATACAAGTTTGCAGTAACAACAAAAAATAGTTCACATTTTCCTCACCTCAAACAATTAAATCAACAGTTAGGTCAGATAGAAAAGATTGAAACAAAGCAAAGGCAAATGCATTACCAGCACTACTGCCTTTCTTGATATTCAAAATGAAACATGGGATGAATATGAAAATTTAATATCTTTATCACCCATGCATTTTCACACTTCTTGATACATCAGTGCTATGGCAAAAAAGACTCGGGGAAAAATAAAACAGAAAAAAAAGAAACCATTCTCATCAGTTACATGATCTCTTTGATGCAAAAATTTTGACATCATAACATCAAATCCTTTTGATGTAGAAGAATATGACAGAGTTGATAAACTGGACTACTGTTGGTGAAAACACATTATTACTTGAATATAGTAAGTCTCAAAATTTTGCTACATTTGTGGTCAGAATAATCCCATGTGGTTGTGGTGATATCAGAAAATTTTAAATATCCTTTGGGCCAGTAGCAGATAATAACTCCATTAATTCACTTTTCAAAAGTTTTGACATCATCCACTGATTTGCTGATGACTGTTCTAAAGTTCAGTTCCATGATCATTTGGAACATTGTTCAAGATTAGTGATTATTCATGAATTATTGATAACAATTCATTTTCTTCCATTTCATTTTTCCATTTCTATGAAGCACAGTGAAATTAAAGACACAAATGATAAATTACCTGAACAGAATTGTAGTTTGCCCTCTAATCTTTGTTTAAATCAAAGCTATGCATATGAGCTAAGAACAAAAGATAATCAATTTTGATTGCACATAGTCCTGATACAAATTCTTGTATTACAATGTCACATCCTGAGCTATGTCAGCCTTTGGCTCACCAAATTTTAGACCAGTTGTACTCAAACATTTTAAGACAGGATTCCCTGTTCTGTTTTCTCAGAGACATGCCATTCCCCCATCACTTATTTCTCCCAGGGAGCATTCCTATATTCAATGACAACAGGGTCCTTCCAAGCTTTGTATTGCTGAACAGGGATTATGGACCTTTTCACCTTTTACCTAGGCGTTGTTCATCCACTGCAGGATGTAGCCCTCCGATTAATGATTTCCATTCTGCTCTGTCTGATGTTTTCCTCATCCATGATGTTCCTCCTCTCTGTTTTATGTCGTCTTGCCATCTTCTTCCTGGTCTTCCTCTTGTTCTTCTTCCTGTCCTTGGCAGCCACTCAGTGCGGTGTTTTGTCCACCTATTGTCATTAAGAATCATCCACTCAAATACATAAAAATCACAGTCATCACTTTTTTTATCACTCCTCTTTGCTCTCCTCCCTGTCTTTAGTATCCTGTGCTTCTGGCTGTTCTGCTGCTGCAAGTTCTGCTGCTAACTGAACTTTCTTCTCATCAAACTTTCTCTGCAGCGCACGTTTCTTTTTGAAGTTGATGACCATGACTGTAATGTTATCAAGAGAGCCTCTGTAATATGCTTGTAGTGCCAGACTTTTAGCTCCGAAATGAGGCTCATCCAATCTTTCTCTAGTGACAGAATAGACAACAGAATAGCATTTATCATACTTTATGCCCACCTTGCCATGGAAGTCAGCAGTTAACATTGGAAATTTAAGTATATACTGACTCAATGCATTACCCAGTTAATACTTCATCTTAAACCAATCCTGCCTAATGCAGCCCCTTGCCACATCCTCGCATCTGCCTAACGCGACTTGATGCGACCATACTCGTGTCTACCTAATGCGCCCGAATATGTCTCCTAGCAACGTGCTGTTTATAAAGTCTCTTAGCAACCAGATCTTGTTGGCAGTGTGATTTAGAACTATAGTCACGTTAAAAATGAGATATCCGCTCTTCAGTTCGAAAAAAAACTGGACGCGTCTAACTTGCGACCTTTTTTTCGCAGTGAACAAACCACATTTTGCTACTATTTTCATCAAAATTGGATAATAATTATGTGCACAAATATTTAGTAAAAAATATCAGTGGTCATGCAAACAGAGTTATACCCCTTCGCATAGGCATCTGGGCAGGAAAAGTGAGAAGCTCCTTTGGCGCTGGGCATCTATTTTTTTACCAGCTTTCGGCGGCAAAGGGTTAATCATGCCCGATTGAATCCCAAAATATGAAACAGTTTCTCATTATATAATCATCAGACCCTGCTAAAAGCTGAAACATTTTGCAAGTAAAGTGACAGTAATCCCTGGCTTGAAAAACAACCCTTACTGTGTGTATAACTATGGAGTGGCACAATGAGATTTATATTCATTTAAATTGTGAGTCTCAGACGTTCAAAGAAAATTGGTGAAATTAAGATAGAACTGCTGCACAGAGATGATGAATTAATGGATCTCAATCAGAGTTGGCATCTGACAATTTCCACCACCGCAATAAATCACATAACCTTGTATACAAAATGTAAAAATATGAATCACGCATTTGAACTTACCGGATGAACTGGATAGCATCCTCATTGCTAAAAACATCCCACAATCCGTCAGTGGCGAGTATGATGAAATGTGGTTTTGACTGCTTGACATCATACACACTGAATTCAGGCTCCACAGTCACAAACTTCCTCTGCTTCAAGGGATAATCTCCAAAAGCTCTTGATGTTGCAAGGACTCCCGCAACTCTCCACACTCCATTGAATGTGACAAACCCACCTGCTTCCACAATCCTCTGCTGCTCTTTGGGCTGCGTAACAAATGAAATATTCATAATGTACATCTTGATAACTGGTCTCAGTCTAGCACAAAAACATTTATAATAATATTGGTTCTACTTTAGCAACTGACAAGGTGGTGTTTACACAATCAAGCACAGCGGAGTCCACGTAAATCAAACTTTGATGATAATCCGATTTCCGGGGGGTGTCGGGGTCCTGAAGGCAAAATAGACAATTTCAATTTTAACTATCATAATCGAATTCAGGATGTCTGAAGTAGCGGAAAAAAAATGTAAAAAAATTTGTTTGTCATATGGTTACCAAGGAAATGCCACCATCTTGGAATCTGAGTCCCCAAAAATGTCAACTTCAATATAGAAAGGTTTCGCCAAATTTTACTGGATTTATTTGAAACTTCTCTTATGTCTTATTCAATCCAATTAAAAACTTTATACGGTAGGGAATTTTGATATCTTTTACAGACCTTTTGTTATGAATTTTTGAAAATGGTATGTAGCGGACTTCCTTTTTTTTCCTATTTTCTATCACAAAAAAATTAATTTTTTTAAAAATTGATAAGTTAAACAAATTTCCTTCTGTATGAAATATATTTTGATTTGTTCAAATATGTTGTTAGCCAAATTTTAAACCAAATGGCCAATAAATAAAAAAAACTAATTCACAAATTGCTGGTCAAAAGTGCAATTTCGAGAAAATTGTATATGAAAGTTTTTTTCAATCAAAATGTTATTGAAAAGTGTCACACATAGCTCAAATCATCCCTACTTGGTGTGCTAGGCCTAAGCAATGATTCGCAAACTACCAAACTACCAATGCTTTTAAAGAGAGGTAATTACTGAAGTTTTTTCACTTGATGAACATAATTCTAAAATTGGGTCAGCTACTGAAATAAATACCCTGCTGCACTACAAAGCAATTTTCATCCTTTTCATTTGCATTATGACAGTCTGTTACAAGAAATCAGTGCCTCACTTGCAAATTTGGGGTCCACAACACACATGTAAGTTCATACAATCATTACAAAGTGATATCATTTATCTATGTCACAAATGTTGTTCTGCTTACATCTGATGGTTTGTGATCAGTTGAAAGAGGAATAACCTTGCCCTTACAGTCACACATATTATTTATCTATGTGAGAAACATATTGGCCTGAACCCACAGACATAAATATCAAACTCTATGGTGCTCTGCCAGAATTGCAGAAAACCGTAGATTTTCTTAAAAGAACAAATCTGCAGATTTAGATTTGGTGAAGGAAAGAAGAAAAAGAATTTATCTATGTTACAAATGTTCTGCTTACATGTGATGGTTTGTGATCAGTTGAAAGAGGAATAACCTTGCCCTTGCAGTCACACATAACCGCTCTTGAGTCACCAATGTTTGCAACGATAAGGATGTTGTCCTTTTGAAAAACAATGATGCCTGTTGATCCTGAAACAACAAAGTTAGAAGGTAATTAGAGATTTATCAAAACCCTATCAAGTGTACATGAAATATTTCAACTTTAGCCCCCAATAACTTTTCCTTGTTACTATAGGCCCATTGCAAATGACGTCACAGAGTGTTTTTGTTTTGTACTTCTGACACCTAAAATGGCGGATGGATCAGCTGACGAGTGTAACTTCGAGATATGTCTAAGCGGTTAAAATGCCTGCTGGTTGCATTGCAATTGACTGTTATGTCAGGGGTGGATAGGATGGATCCAAGCTGGTCACATTCCCTACGGTATACGTGTAAACAAAGGAAAGGACGTGACAGAATTGACCAAACGTCTCCCATGTGCGAACGCATGAGTCATTGTTTACTGTAGTGAACTTTTTTTAGCTCGCGACGCCTGAAGTGCTCACAGTGCAAATCAGCTAACAAATCAAAATCAAGGCTACCATTGCCATGGTTAAGCGTCGGTCCTGACAACTAAAATGGCCGATATCCGCAATGGGCCTATACTTTCTAAACTGTGTAAATCTGATGGCCACGATGGAACAAAAATGGTACCTCCAAAATTGTGATGATTAGTGACTTAGCATGTCCTAAAAAGCCATCTTGTTAAAGAAGACAGTCAACAGTGTGTCTGTGATCCTGAATGGTAAGATCTGATCAATTACCTGATAAATCCATTCTATCACGAGACAGGCACACTAACTGGGCATCTACTGTGCGTATGACACTTGTCAAAACCTGCAAACAGATCAAATTAAAAGACTGAAGAGTAATGTATTATATTTGTGTTTATTTCGAACTAGACAAATCATGACTCTCACTATCACAGCAAATCATTTTAAGCTACAGTTGATACGGTCTATAAGTAGAGACCATTAACATAATACCGTATTACAATGTTTGAACTTGCACTACAGAGTTAGCATGATGTGGGTACATTTACCTGCAACACTTAAAATTAAATAAGTGGGCACTTTTACTGGCAATACTTAAATAAGGGAGAAGAAGAAGAATGATTTCACAAACAACTGATTTTGAATTCTCTTATGTTGACTCCATTACACTTCATGCCAATTTGTTTCATGTAAAATATACTGTCATTTAACATTTCACTATAATGCAAATTACATTTAACTTATATTAACAGTTACCTGTTTGACCAAATCTGGATCTGACTCTATTGTCCCCTGGACAAATTCTTTCTTGAGGGATCGAAATAACTGTTCCTCAATGTACTCTGCAGCAAACTGCAAAAAAAAAAAAGAAAGAGTTTACACTAAAACGAGTGACGGACACTTTTAACCTGCATTTTCCAATCAGACAAAGTGTTTTCCTTTTCTGCGAAAGCACAGAGGTGAAGGTGAAAGACAGAGAAGTTGGATTATTACACACATACATAAGGATAGTTCAAAACTTTTCTTGCTACAGCACCACTTTCTTTGGAAGATGATTGTCTGTCTGTAATCGATATTTATCAGCTCATTCCTCCTGTTCTCCCTGTTATACTAATATCCTCATACCGGATAGAAAGAAAATTTTCTCAAATCTGACACTGATTGTGATTGCTTTCATCAAAATATCAATAGTGGGTGGCAAATTGCTGTTTGTTTCCACCTCATATTTTGAATTTCAAATAACTCGAACTAAAATGCCTCATGAATGCCAAGTTACACTATCTTTCCTGGGAAATAACTTTCTCACCAGATAACTTCACAGATCTTTCTGAATTAAGAGTTGGTTCAAAAATTAATGGTGGCAGAACCACCTGTAATCTATATCCTCCATATTTCAGATTATTGGTGCAGGTTTCTTGCAGAGATGTGTAAGCCTCTTTTACTGAATTGCATTTTTTTTTTCCTCACAAAAGACTCTTCTTTGTATAAAAATACCTGAAGTATTTGCCAGCAAATGAAAATATCCAAATAACTTACATTATAACACACTTCAAAAAATCGCATTGTGCTCTTATCAGACTAAGCAGAATGACAAGCTATAGCCCACTCAGAAAATTGCATCGTGTTGAAGAAAGCAAAGGTAACCCACAAGGAAATATTTTTAGAATGGCTGCTGGAGATGGATAGCAGGAGAGGCAACGCTGTCAATCATGAAGCAGCAATACCACCTTTTCAATATTATTATTATCTTTACTTTGCAGTGAGATGGGTGGAAAACTTTCATTTGAAAATAACGAGCAGATCTACCCCCATCCATATTGACCATATGTCAGCACGTTTCAGTTTCAATACAATTTTAGGGAAATGCACGAGTATCTTGCCTGGATAAGAACTACTGAAGAAACATTTCCTGGACTTCTGATAATGTAATGTGCCACTGCCAACTGCAGCACACACATGCACATAATGTATAACATTAGCCAATATCAATATGATTTTTTGTTTGTTTTGATGACAGTTTTAACATTATATAAAATAGTTTTTACTACATGTATTAATTAATAGTAATATCTCCCATTTAACTGATTACGAGTTAGAATAGAAGAAAAGCGAAAGAAGTGGGGAGGAAGAGACAAATAAAATCATATGCTTTTCAACTCTCAGGTAAAGCAGAAAACTGAAGGATTCTCATCCCCTGATACTGGACAAAACTTCAATATGGTTTCACCTCTTTAGTTTAATCTGCTCAAACAGAGATCTACAGGTCTTTATAACATTAACAAATGGTCCAGACCCTGCACAGAGCAGTTTGATCTGTTTGTGTATTATTCTACTTTTTTTACTCTCACAGAAACAAGATCTTCTTGTAGCCCCCCCCCCCCCCCCCAAACAAAAATAGTGCCATCAATTGTCAAAAAGAAAAGAAAAGGCCACAATTGCAGCAACATTACAAAAAAAAACAAAAAAGAAAGAAAAACAAGCAAAACTGCACCAATCAACTCCCACGAACATGGTTAATAAAAAGCTGAAAATAATAATTGCTCTATCTCAGTTAGTGCAGGCATGTTGGAATTTTGGAATTTTTCCCATTATTTTCCTGTCCCTGATCCTATGGTTATGATGGTAGGTAGGATCGAGCACCTAGACTTCTCGTATAAATAAGGACGAAAAAATTGGGAGGGCCCATGTGCACGTTTCGCATGTTAAAGCTACTTTGGCAGTTGGAAATCGAGAAGAGCAAGCTGAATAGGCTGCTGCCCGGGCAAAATTAAATAAAAACGTATCCCTACCATTCCCTCCCCCTCCAAAAAGAACCCCAAAAAAAGCCTGCCGGCGTTGCACTGTGGCAACGACATGCAGTGACACTGAGGCAAATTTCCAAAATGAGATTAAAGAAGTACATACAAAATATTTAAAAAAAAAAAAAAAACAGAAATACAAAATAACAATACAGTACATTTATTACTTAATTTAGAGTGTGGCAATGAAGAATCTGCAAAAGACTAAGGATTACATTTCAATGTAAAGGCACAACACACCTAGGATGCAGAAAGGCTTTAGGCTTATTATCTCTTGTCCTTTTAATACAGAATGCAATCCTCCAAAGTAAAAAACAAGTGTGTGAGGTGGGCATGGCCCTTCATCTCTCTGATTTTATTGAGAGGCATGAGTCCACTGTCTAAATTAATCTTGGATAAAGTGCACTTTATTTGATGTTTATTCATCCCATCTTTCTTGCCATCAAGATTTAATTATCACTTGTAACTGATCACATACAAGGTGATGACATAATGAGGTCCAGTGATGATGTGTACCCATATCATAACTTAAAATACCAGGAGAGACTTTTAAAAGTTATAGCCCAATTCAGCATAGCTGCCACCCAGGAATTATGAAAAAGGAGGAACTTATTTTTGACTTGCCAACCCAATGTAGAATTTTTTTTTTAAATCAAGCATAAGTAACATAATTTGGCGGTAACTCAAGGGCTATTTTATTAATTTTCCTTGACTCACTCAAATACACAGTTACATATATAAGATTGACAGTCAATAACACATAAAATATCATTTAATAATCACAAAAATAAATTCAAATAGTTTTCCGCTATGTTTCCGCTATATAGCGGAAAAGTGGCACCTGTGATTCAGGTCAGTCTGTTGGGAAATCTCCCTTTGAATGGGTTACGGGCATTTTTTCATGGGAATGAAATGGTCATTATTTACATCAAGGCATGCCAGTTTTGCAGTTTTTGTTTTGTCAATGAAAGGCAACTGATTTTTAATCCTCGTTGAGTGAACTCGTCCACGTAACGCCTTATGCCCGCGGCCAGTCAGCCGATCATTCATGTGTTGCCAATAACCTGTATTTAATATTATATAATAATCGTGTTTACTTTAGGACCCAATAACAACAATAATGGTCGATAAATCATAAGTGACCCCTATGACATAACGGATAAAGTACTTGTGATGGGAAGCACTGAGCTCTACTGTTAAATAGAAGGCCCATAATCAACAATTTTCTGCATATTTACACACCATTTAACATGTATACGTTTTATCCTTTTCCCAAGACCTCTGCGCTTCTCTTTTTGTCCCTAAGTCAGGCCATTCGGGTGGACAAGTTATCTTTTAAGCCAGGCACTGAATTAACTACATTATCATGACACTGCCTTCTCCTTCTTCCACAACATGAAGAGTCAACTTCTATGATGTCAGTTTTCTTCACACACCTTTAGCAAGAGATTTGATTTCCGGCTCGCAGAATACATACATGTATGATGTACTGATGAGCAGTTTAATCAAAGCAGCACAACATCTCTCTAATTACCATATCAAATAAAGACAATGACAACAAAGTTGGTCATTTTCTCCCAGTTTTCCCTGATGAAACACCTACCGACAGGCGCCCTTAGATAACATATCCCCTTGTATTACATTGGAACTCATTACTGCAGATATAGAAAAGCTTCTCAAATACACAGAGATGGCCCCTTTCTTCTCATTTCACATGTAGACAACAACCAACCAGCATCAAAGACAAAAGTTTCCCTAAGATTTTTCTCCACTTCGAACTTCAGACTGTCAGTATTATTTGTATTACATGAGTATGACAAATTTAAATAGGAATTGTTGCATCATAATAAACGTAATCAGCCAATATCATTTTGTGCGACACAGTTGGGGTGACAGGATTGATAATAATGATAAACAAGCCAATCAAGCGAAATTAGTGTGAAAAAAAAGAACATGAAAAAAACGATAGGCACAACAACTGAATAAATAAAACACAAGGTGTAACAATCTTATACAATAAATTGGTCTCCCGCAAGACCTGGTTTGCAAAATGTGGGACACAGTAGTGGCCTCCCGCAGAACGAGGGTCAAAACCATGTCACACAGTCACATCGTGTGCTTGAGTTATTATAAAAATCATGTAATGGGGCCAAATAACTAGCCTTTAGAACAAAGTTCCTGGTTTTAGTTTTTTTATCCAATACAACAACCTGCCACAACAAATACTCATATTCAATTGCATTAAACATATAAACCTGTAACTGGATCTAGATCTACTTCTTCTTCTTCTTCTTTTATAGTTGGTTCGTCTATAACTATAAGACGATTCCCCAACTGCACTATAGTATATGCGACTCAACGTCGCTCCTCTGAGGCTAAAAACAGGGTAAAATCTTACATAGATGTTAAGACCATTTAAAAATATATTAGTTGTATAAAGTCTTTTGTATATATAACTCTGGTATAAATATCTCTTGGTATTACAACCCGCACTTTAGTTACAATGGTAGCTGCAATGGATAATAATGTTCTTAAATTCATTGTCGAAAGTCGTTGCAGACGATAGTGTTTGGACTTCTGCCGGGAGGTTGTTCCACATCCTGATGACATTAGGGTAAAAAGAATAAAGATGGCTGTTAACCCGTGAGCTTGGGATGTTATATTTTATATTATTCCTTCTGTTGCCTCTGGTATTAATGGTGAGGTGGTTCAGTGGGATATGGATATTTCCTTCCCTGCCTTTATAAAATATTTTTACTTTGTTTTTTGCTCTCCTCTCTTCTAATGGTGTCCACTCGAGGTCTCTCATCATTTTATTTACACTACTACTTCTAGTATAGTCATTTGTCACAAAGCGGGCAGCTCTCCTCTGGACCCTTTCCAGTTGGTCTATGTTTATTCGACAGTGGGGGTCCCAGACACTGCAGCCATACTCTAGGGAGGGCCTCACAAAGGTGTTATAGCATTTTTCTTTTACTTTCCTATCGCAGTTAGAGATGTTCCTTTTTAGAAATGCTAGTATACCGTTTGCTTTGTTACATGTGTTATTAATGTGTTGGTTCCATGTAAGTTTTCTGTCCAATGTAACTCCCAAATATTTAGCCTCATGTGTTTCGCTCAATTTTTCGTCGTGTATAAAGTAGTCTGAGGTGATGTTGTGTTTTTTATTTGAAATTCTCAGGACTTGGCATTTATTGGGGTGGAATTCCATACGCCAGTCCCTCTCCCATTTTTGTAGACTGTCTAGATCTTTCTGTAAAATTTCTGTATCTTCTTTTGAGTTTATTGTTCTTTAGAGGAGGCTATCATCAGCAAACAGTCGTAATTTAGTGCCTGGAGAGATCTTACTTGGCATATCGTTAATATAAACTAGGAATAGTAAGGGGCCCATTACAGTACCCTGGGGTACTCCCGAGAGAACAGCTGCAGGATTGGATGACTTTCCATCAACGACGACTATCTGTGTTCTATTTTCTAAGAAAGACTTAATCCACTTCAAAGTACTGTTTCTAACTCCATAATGGTTTAGTTTAGTCAAGAGACTAGCATGGTGCACTTTATCAAAGGCTTTACTGAAATCTAATAAGATGGTATCAGTCTGCCTGTTGTTATTCAAGTTATTAACAAAATCATTGCAAGTTGTGACCAGCTGGGACTCACACGACCTGTGTTTTCTAAAACCATGCTGTACATGTGTTAAAACTGAGTGTTTCTCGAGATGCTTCATGATGCTGGTATGCAAGATATGCTCTAAAAGTTTACAAGATATTGATGTCAGGGAGACTGGTCTATAATTTTCAGGACTAGCTCTATTTCCTTTCTTAAAAATGGGTACTACATTTGCTTTTTTCCAGTCTTCCGGTATTTTTCCTTGTTCAATTGAAGCTCTAAATAACAAAGTGTAAACAGGGGCAATTTCCTTGGCACAGAGTTTCAGTAATTTGGCGGGAATTCCATCAGGCCCTGTAGCTTTATTTTCGTTAAGGTTTTCCAAAAGTTTCAGTACTCCATTTTCTGTGACAAATATTTCATCCATATCCGGCAGTTTGGCATCACTCAGCTCTCCCGAGAAGACTCCCCCTGGGTCGGAAAAGACCTTACAAAATTGAGTATTTAAGATATTGGCTCTTTTTTGGGCATCTTGCTGTGGGTGTCCTCTCTCATCGTTCAGTGCGGCTACTCCTAAGTTTTCTTTATTTTTACTTTTCACATATCTCCAAAGTTTTTTACTGTTATCAGATGAATCACTTATCATCTCATGGATATAATTATTATGAGCTTTCCGGCATTCTTTCTGTGTCAATCTTTTAATTTCTAGATATTTGTTTTTCACTCGTTCGGAGTTGCACTGTTTCATTTTTTTTAACCATTTATATTTTTTCCGAACTAATCTTTTCGTTAAAGTATTTATCCAGGGTTGGTGAATTTTTGTGGATGACATTTTTGTTGGGACATTTTCCATGATCATGTTCAAATTTAACTTGATACAGTCCCAGAGTTTGTTTGCGTCAGTTTTTGAAGAGTGGTATTTCATGAAAAAAGTGCCAAAAGTTGCTGCCTCCCTTTTCAAATTATTTTCGTCTGTCCATAGGTAAATCTGTCGCCTAATAGGTCTTTTCTTAAAGGGTTTCAGTTCTGAATCAATCTGAACTATGTCATGGTCCCCTAGTCCAGGAAGAATTTTGATCTCTCTTGTAAGGTTAGGGAAATTAGTAAAGAATAGGTCTAACAGTGCATCTCCTCGAGTGGTCTCTTTTACTGCTTGCTCTAGGCCTATATCCGCAGCACTGTCTAAAAATAGGTCATTTATTTCTCTTAAGTTTTGGCAACTCTTCACGTTACCTTCTTCCCAGTTTATATCAGGTAAATTGAAATCTCCTCCTATCCAGATGGTAGCCTTTTTGTTCTTTTGGTAGGCACTGAGAAGTTCATTACAAATGTTCTTACTAGTTTCCAAGTCACTACCAGGAGGTCGATAGACTGCACCCACAACAAGAGGAGGTTTACCCTGCACTCTAATCTTACAGAGAACAGTTTCTCCTGCTTCCTCACTAGGTATTTTTTCACTAACTAAGTTCTTCTTCACTGCTATCAAGACCCCACCTCCCCTTCTCTTCTTCCTATCATTTCTGTAGATTTCATAATCATCATTAATTGAAATTTCACTGGTTTTTATATTTTCGTTTAGCCATGTTTCTGTTCCGATGATTACGTCAGGTTTAGTTTCGTTCAAAAATGAGCTCAGTTCTTCTTTCTTGTTCCAAATGCTTTGAAAATTTATAACCTGGGTTCTGAACGTGGTTTTCTCTTTGGCTGGCTCTTTTTTCTTGGATTTGGGGTGTGGGGTTGACGAATATTTTGGTTCAAAGATTGGTATTTCTGTGTTACTTTTATTAGTATCTAAATGTTGTAAGATATCAAAACTATTGTGGGATCTTGATCTACTACAGTCTAAGTTTAATTGAAAATCAGTGAATAAGCTGGAACTAAAATTTGGCATGCCACACTGGATACATTCCCATGCGGCACTGCTATTGCCCAGTGTTTCATACATTACTGAGTTTATTCCCATACAGTCGATGTGGTACCAGCGGTCACAACTATCACATGCGATGGCCCTCGTTTTCCAGGTACATTTTTTAAGGCAAACGGGGCAAGGGGGGAATCTAGTCTGGGGTCCAGGGTTGAGCTCCACGTCACCCGATAATGACAGTAGTAAGAACAATACTAGAGAGATGTTCATTGTATTTGAAGAACTATTTAGCCTAAATTTCGGACTGGCTCTAGATCTATATCTACTTTTCTGTCCGAGGACAGACCAGGTGTTTATTAATGAGGTCCTGGATTTAGGCGAGTTGACAACACTAAATTTCCAGTTGTTATAATTAGCCTCATGTTTAGATCTACTCATCTAGATCTAGATCTAATATCCCATCTACATCCAAGTGAATACAGTTCTGGTCTAGATCTATATACTAAAACGGTGAACAATAAACTTATCGACATTAAGAGGAGAGATCTCACTATCTCACTCTTGATAATGGCACAAGACGTGGACTTCCCACCGGCACAAGCGGTCGCCATATTGGAACTTTTCAGTCCACCCTTACCTTCCAGTTATAATCTTCTTCTTCTTCTTCTCATGGAGTTGATTCGTCTATTTACTCAGACGATTCCTCAACTGCACCATGTGCGACTCGACGCCACTGCTCTGAGGCTAAAACAGGCTAAAACAGCATATATATTAAGACCATTTAAATTATATCGTTGTGTAAATTCTTTTGTTATATACATATCTCTGGTTAAAAATATCTCTTGGCACCAAGATTGTGCACAAAAATAGACCCGCACTTTAAATACAATGGTAGCTGCAACGGATAATTATGTTCTTCAATTCATTGCCAAAAGCCGTTGCAGACGATAGTTTTTGGACTTCTGCCGGGAGGTTGTTCCACATCCTGATGACACTAGGGTAAAAAGAGTAAAGATGGCTGTTAATCCGTGAGCTTGGGATGTTATATTTTATGTTATTCTTTCTGTTGCCTCTGGTGTTAATGGTGAGGTGGTTCAATGGGATATTGGTAATTCCTTCCCTGCCCTTGTAAAATAGTTTTACTTTGTTTTTTGCTCTTCTTTCTTCTAGTGGTGTCCACTCGAGGTCTCTCATCATTTTATTGACACTACTACTTCTAGCATACTCATTTGTCACAAAGCGAGCAGCTCTCCTCTGGACCCTTTCCAGTTGTTCTATATTTATTCGACAGTGGGGGTCCCAGACACTGCAGCCATACTCTAGGGAGGGCCTCACGAAGGTGTTATAGCATTTTTCTTTTACTTTCCTATCACAGTTAGAGATGTTCCTTTTCAGAAATGCTAGTATACCGTTTGCTTTGTTACATGTGCTATTAATATGTTGGTTCCATGTAAGTCACAATCTGGGACCAAGAGATTAAAAATTTAGTCAAATTATAATTCCCATTCACTTCCAATTCATATAAAAGTACAGTGAAAAACACTGTTGGTATAATATACGTATTAAAAATTGGTAAATTCATCAAAAGGGGGGTGTAAATTTGGAGCTCTCAGAAAAAGCGTCGTCTCCTCGACCGGAAGTGCATTCTAGATCTGGGTGCCCCCATAAAACAGCTATGAATAGCCTATTGTTGATTCAATGGCCTCACCTCCCCTCCGTGTCCATCAAATACAGCATACACCGAATGATTGTGCTCATAGTTATGGGAAATCGAGTTGAATCTGTCTTCCATTGTTTTTCGTCGACCTTGAATTGAAAACGCTGCCATATCATAGGTTTTGGCTTCATGTGAGTATGTTTTAATATCTGGCTTGTCTTCATTGTCTTGACTGTCTCCTCTACAATTAAGTATGTCTCTGAAGACTGAATCTGGGGAGGTCGGAATTTCAATATTCTTGTACTTCCACTGGCAAAAGCAGACGAAAAGACTCCGAAGTAGGCGAAGACAATTGAAAATAAAAAGGGATGCCACAAATAAAGCAATTGATTCTGAACAAAACACCCAGTCTCTGACGAAATATATGCCTGAAGCTAGAACTCTGGTGACTGTATATGCCATGCTGCGCCTAGTATGGCACGTTTAAGTGGCAAGTCTTTCTCAACCCCTATGTTCCACTCGCCATTACTGTGTATGTGTTGAGTAAAAAAATTCCACCGGAAAATAAACTAAATTTAATTTTCTATCCTTGAGAGTGCACGAGTCAAACCAAAGATCTTAAAATAGTATACTATTTTAAGATCTTTGAGTCAAACATACATAGTCACAAACAAAAATACAAAACAAACAACCACCAAAAGTTAGAGTCTAGGATTTTCTTTGTAAAGAAAGAACGCAGACGAATAGAGCGCATATATATATATATATATATATATATTTATATAAGCCTATATATATATTTTTTATTTTGTTGTCTCTTTAGGGAGCGATTAGAAGGAATAAATTATTTATAAAGTCCAGTTTGCGTGTTTTAAAAATTCGAAACACCAGACTAGAGCCACAGACTAATAAAATTTATTAGTTTGTGTCTAGAGCCAGATAAAATAAGTAACCAAACGAAGAATAAAATATCCCATCATTGGCACGAGCAACATTCATCGATTTCAATTAAAATCATGACTGCTGATTCTAATCTTAGCCAGGGCATGACAGTTACTATTGATTGCGTTCGTACTACTGTATTTCCTGGTTCTATTGTTTGTAACTTCTTTGTATACACCCAACTTCTTTGTATACACCCAACTTCTTTGTATATGCACCAGACGAGATGAGGAGTGCTTATTCGCAGACGTCTGCGAATAAGATCCTGATTTTATTCCCAGTTCATGCATACTTTACCATTTCTGAAAAACAGTAGGTATTGTTCTCTAAAAAATTCAGGCTGAATAGTTTAATATAGAATACAGACACGTTTACATCAGAAAGTCAATTGGATAAGGTTTAAAAATGTGCAGTTTGTTTATGAATTGACAATACAGCATGCGCTGTCTGTGACTGAGACAAAAATAACCAGGATGTATTGTATGAGTGACCCATTAGAGTTTTGCACACTCCCTATGCTAAGACTTAAGACATCTCTAGTGCGTGCAACAACTATTCTTTTTGCAAACAGTATATTCTTTTACTCACTAAATTTTAAAAAAAAACAACAAATCAGCACAGGCAATACTGCACAGAGAAGAAGCAAAAATATTAGGTAGCCTACAAGATTTTTGTTTCTCCTCTCCAGTGTGTGAAGGGTTGGGTTGTCGATGTTTCATTATCCCAGCCAGCAACCCGAGGGACACCCGACGCGTCAGGTTTGCACATGGGAATGACATAGTACCTACATAGATTCGTTGCTTATAACATCGCATTGACGTCGGTTTGATGTCTGAAACCTTCCCCTAATAATCCTACTAATCTTACGGAAATCATATACAAATCCACGTCGGATTGACGTGAGGATGTTGGCTGGAAATTCTCTGGGATGCTTGACTTCAGTTCTAAGTGCTTCAACATTTGATGTAGGCCTATTCATCGTGCAGGTCTGCTTCACTGTATGTTTGTATAGTAGGCAAGAAACAGCTGGGTAGTTTCTCTTGCTCCTCTCCCAATTAGTTCACATTGGACTTTTCGTAGGTGTCAATTTGTCATGTTCATTTACAGTGCGAATGAGGCCTACATTCTGGTTCCTTGGACTTACAATTAAAGTGATGCTGACTAATCAAATTCATTTGCCCCCTCTTGAACACAGAGATAGGCTAGGTTTACTGTCACCAATCGGTCATCCAGGGATAAGCACTGATTTGGTTTCTTACTGCGGAGTGAGGAGTCGCTGGTCCATGAATCATTACCTAATGTTTCATAGTTATCCCAAACCGAGCCTCCTTACCACGGCTGCTCTGCCGGCTGGTTTACACGCCCAACGAGTCTCAAGAGCACCAGCCAGAGACGAATCAAAAATGATTCGAATCACATTTTTGATTCCCCGCCTGACTTGCTCAGTAAGTGATTCGAATCAGCACATATGATTCGAATCACAGGTAATCGAATGATTCGAATGGTGCACTCCACTATGAAATGATGTAAACCAGCATTCCCGGTCCTTGCGATTTTCCCCCCATTGGCATTGTTTCCACAGATCTTGGGATTGTTCGGTCTACTGTAGACTCTATAATTTGCAATCTTAAAAGATAAAATAAATGTCAAATGGCCCACGAGGCAGCTTGAGACTACCTATGGGAGAAGACCTTTTGCAAGATTGCCTATGGGAGAAGACCTTTTGCATGGCCTGTGATCTAATCCCTGCACTGCTTGGTTTAAATTCAATATGCTATACTATTTTTATAATGAAATTGTACATTTGTACGATTTCTACGTCTGTATAAATTGTGGATATATAATATTTATTTAATTTAATAATTATACTAGTCTGGCCAGAAGGAGAAGATGCGAAAATGTGTTGACTGATTTTGTTGTCCTGATGCAGTGCAGCTATTAACCGGAAGGTGTTGTTCACTTGTTGACTATAGTTGACAAATCGTTAACAGTAACAAGACAGATCTATATGAATATGAAGTTGCTATAGTTTCAGTGCAAACGACACTTGGGAATTAAAGTATATTTAGAGCAGTGATTTGAATGGAAAATGGCCACCACTTCACTCCCTTGCACCTGCTCCCCATTCCTGGGTTCATATTTGTTAGCGTCGCTCCAGTGCCCCCCACCATGCTGATCGCATTGATGTCAAAGATAAAGTAGAAAAGGGGCCGCCACTGGCAGTAACAAGGTGTGTAACCGAAGTAATGTTTTCTCTACCAAGGGAGGTTATCAAGCCTCATGGTTACAAACACTTGGAAATCATAATTAAACAGATCGTTTTGAAATGTACAACTGTATCATATTTCATTAAAAAAAATAATATATCTTCCAGATAATAAATTAAAAATGAAATTTGTGAAAAAATTTATTTTATAATTATTGTGAACGATCAAGGAGTACATGATATTCACAAGTTTTGGGGAAAGTGGGTGTGCAAAAAACAAGATGTAATATTTAAGGCAGAACTTCTCTGCGGATCATAGTTTTTACATGTAGGATCGAGTACCTAGTCTTCTCGGATAAGGACGAAAAAATTCGGAGGGCCCGTGTGCACGTTGCGCACGTTAAAGATACCTTGGCAGTTGGAAATTGTAAAGAGCAGGCCGAAAGGCCGCTGCCCGGGCAAAATTAAAATTAATAGATTAAAAATTTATCCATATCATCTCCCCCCCCCCCCCCCCCCCCCGCCCCGCCAGAACAAGAAATAATAAAACAAGTAAAGTGAGGTGTAAATGCCAAGGGCAGCGAACCTCCTAAAATAAAGACCTCAAATCTGCGAATCATAGTTATCGAAGGCCAAGGACCAGACAGAAGAAACAAGAAAACAAAACAAGGAAAGGAGGCACAAATGCCCACGGCAGCGCCACCTCCCTAAACAAAGATTTACTACCATCTGCGCATCATAGGGCTGGGGGCCAACAGCATTATGCCGAGGCCCCCGAGAAACAAAAGATCTCACATCATAGGACCAACAGCACTATGCTGAGGCCCCCGAGAAACATAAAGATCTCAGCACATCATGTTCTTTTAAAATAATCAAGAGATTCTTTGACCGGCTATTTTCATAGACCTCGTATATCGGGTCAAGATACTGAAATGAAAATGTATAATATATTATAGTTGGGCAAAGTAGTACTAGTATACGTTGTCAGAACAGGAAGCTTGTTATCCTCAACAACTGATTAACTGATTCGAGTCGAAACATATAGATCATGCATGAATTATGAATAACGACGGATTAGGTCGACACGGGAAAGGCAAGCCGGGGGTATCAGAATGTTTTTTACATTTTTTTTCCATTAGTTGCAAGATGAGGCACCCGGCTTGACACTCAATAAAACTACTGTGCGCTCTCTCTCTCTACTATACTAGCCTCTCTCTGATCTAGAAAGCCCCCTGTAATATAACAGAAAGGCCCCCTTTGTGACACTCACCCCACTCCCTAATCATATTTGTCTTAAAATTGTTAAATTTCTTCTTTTGATTTGTTTTCAAATTTTTCTGTGCAAATAAATGTGTTTCTGATATTGGTAAGGGAGAGGATATGAATAAATCCTCAAGATGATGAAGAGGTGATTAGAATTTAGATATCAACAGCTGTGCAACTTTGAGGCGAATGCTGAACTTCTCTGTATGACGAAGGGGCGAACCGCCAAAATCAGTGCCGCGAGAAATCCAGTTTTGAAAATTTTGTGCCACTCTCATCATCATTTTTCTCCAAAGCTTTTAATCCCAGATGGCACAATAAAAACGACATGAGATTTAACAAAATTGCTCGTGTCGGGTAAAGCACCCCGAAATATTCTTTTGATAACCACAAAAGAGTAAATATCCCAAATTTGAACTATTCGCTCCTTCGACATACAGAGAAGTTAAGCGTCCAAAAACTGTTGGTTGGGCAGGTGTTGTTATCTATTCGCCCCTTAGTAATGAAATCGACGGAATGACTGAATTTCTCTTTCATGAAATTTATTCAAAGCATGTTTTGAAAACAGCTTGTACGTGTATATAGAAATAATGTTATGTAGTTTGGTGGGATGGGGCCTGCAAATAACAATGTGAGTACCGTATTGTGTATTGATGTAATTTCTCGGTCATTAGCTATTGTTTCAATGATGGCAGAAGGCACATTTGGAAATTAAAATGTTTTAAGAGCAGCGATTTGAATGGAAAATGGCCACAGCTTCCTCCCCCTGTCCCTCGCCCTCTCCATTGCTTACATCAGGCAAATTACCTTGACGCCTTTAAAGATTAGAGCTCTAGTCCAAAATGCCCGCCGCGAGTGCCGCGGCAGCGAATTTCAGCTAAAATCGACTGTTTTTGTCGTTCTGTGGTCCGTTTGTTCTAGCATTGCTTGTGTAGTGTTTGGTATGAATTAAAAGAACTGAATCTCCTCGTTCTAATGATGTTTGTTTGAATTCAATGCAACCTTAATTAGAGTTTTGGTGAATCAATCAATAACCTCTCCAAATCGCTTTTTTCGCGGAACGGACGGCTAAATTTTGGACCCCGTCCCTCTTAACGGGAAAGCGCGTTTTCGCCGTAGCAGCAAATATTCCACATTTGGCACGGTTAGCTGCAGAATTGAATGCGCTGTAGTTTCATATAAATAACTTTCCACGGGTTTCATTTTGCGTAAGCGCTGTAAAATTTGAGATTTCCGTGAAAAAATCGAAAAATCTGCACTTTTTTCAGTAAAAACATGGCGAAAGTTACACCAAAAGAAAGCTCTATTTTTCTTTGCTTCGGTGTGAAAATTTTAAACGTCTCTGTGCTATGGTGCCCGAGCGCGACGCATCTAAAACCCCTAACCAAACTTTGTAACGCGAGCCGCAGATCAGTGCATGATGGAGTGAAGTAGGTCTAAATCTAGATCGAGATCTAGTAGTAGTACAGTTCGAAGGACCAGTTGACCGTTTTATTGAATACGTTCCCCGGGCCATGGATTTGAAGGCCATTGTTGATAAGCTGACTATCTATACTTTCTACTGACAACACATTTGTGTATCATCAGTATATTAAGCTAGAGCCAAAAGTTTGGTATCAAACTTCTTGCAATTAAAAGTCCTACTCATTTAAACAGTGAAAGAATGGATATTTTGACGTTCAAAATTTATTTTGGACTAGCTACAAAGATGAAGAAAAATGGCTACAACAAGGGATGTAACTGAATCAATTTCAGTTTTTAAACCAAGAGAGGAATTATCAGGGAATCTCACGCTTGCTCTGCCAAAACACCAAGACAAAACCCGAGATAGAGTATAAATCAATTGCTAGGTTTAATACTAGGGTATTATGCTATTAAGAATAATGTCTAAAGATGAATGATATAATTTATACATAAACACATCGAACAGCAGAACAAAGGAATAAACAGATTACACACAACCGACAGTAAAAGATACATTGAATAATAATGTAAATCAACATATCCTTACTTAGAACACCTAAAAAAAAAACGGTACATTAAAATGCAGTATTAGCTGCCGTCTGAAAATAGGCCTACATAATTATGTCAACTTAAACAGAATTTCCTTTCACCTTTCATAAAACCAGAAATCACACATTCTAAAACACTCAAGAACTAAACAATGACTTTAGTCCTTTGAACATCACATCAAAGTCAAACTTCACATTTGTCTACCAGTCCTAATAATAGTGGAATTTCCAATCTGCAGGTCACAGACTTTAAAATATCACTTGATATATATATACACACACAGTTCCGTTCCTCCACTCGGCTATCCCAAAAAGAAGTTAGTATAATTAAATCTTCGGAAATCCCAGGCTATGCCGTTGTCGTTCTGGACAGGACTAACTCCATGTAGACCTCTAGGTAAAACTTCGTGTACAATCTCCAGGTAAACTATCCAGGTAAAACCTCAGGGTAACCTCACCGTAACCGCTCACTGATCTTATATTAATTATGATGAACAGGGGTTATTTCACCAGCTACACGCTGAGCCAATATATGGAGTCAACTACACGTTGATCTCCAATAAACACTTTCCAACTACACGTTGGTTTTATTTTAAAATAAGTACACTTTACCAGCCACACACTGGTTTTAAAAGTGTCCCAACTTTACGTTGGTTAAATTACGTACGAACTCCATCCTCTCGAGATGGAAGTAAGGATCTGACTATCTCACGAACGTTAGTCTTAAACGCTGGACTCACCCGTTTAATAGTCAGGTGTCGTCCATAAATCTTATAGTATGAATGGACACTGTACTGACTTTCCAAGGATGGGTCTCGTACAGTATCCGACCACCCGCATACATTGTACATTGTACTTTAAAAATGACCTCTGCTGTGTGCAGGCTTAGCCATTCCGCGACATGGTCACCATAAATAGAATGATAGGTGGGTGGCTTAAGATTCAGAGGTTTAAAAGCCTCCCTATATAGACTGCAATACCTGGCCTCCAAAAAAATGTGAGAAGTCAAGGGCCAAAACCCTTTTTATTTTTGTTTTGGAGGGTTCTCGTCCCCTAAGTTCTCATGTAGTCAAAAGTTTCAATTTTTATTTTATTTTATGGTTTTCTTTCTGCAGATTGTTTGTGGCTATGCTCACACCTTGGCACTCTCTGATGAGGGCACGATCTACTCCTGGGGGGCTAACTCCTATGGTCAGCTAGGAACTGGAAACAAAGCCAACATGGTGGCCCCGGCAAAGGCCATATCTTTGGGTGAAAGGTGCCTTCCAAACTTCATTTTTTCCATATTTATCTTAATTTACTGTGTACCAAGACAGTCAGATACAGAAATAGTTGAAACTGTGGGTGATTGGTGGGTACATCTGGTAGGGTAAGATAAGATATGACTTTATTATCCTGTTTCCAGGAAATTTGTTGTCACAGCATTCAGTAACAATACAACAGCAAATACAATATCTAAGACCTACAGGTCTTTAACGCACACCACACACACGCACATTGCTCACACAACATTACCAACAAGTAGGAACACTGCTCACACAACATTACCAACAAGTAAGAACATTGCTCACACAACATTACCAACAAGTAAGAACATTGCTCACACAACATTACCAACAAGTAAGAACATTGCTCACACAACATTACCAACAAGTAAGAACACTGCTCACACAACATTACCAACAAGTAAGAACATTGCTCACACAACATTACCAACAAGTAAGAACATTGTTCACACAACATTACCAACAAGTAAGAACATTGCTCACACAACATTACCAACAAGTAAGAACATTGTTCACACAACAGTACCAACAAGTAAGAACATTGCTCGCACACACACTCACACAAACACACACACACTGTAAGAACAATCCATTAGGAAAAACTAACAACAGCATACTAGATCAGGAAACACTGCTACATGCTTCTGTCCTATCATTCTGCAATATTCTGTCTGTCGTCTTGCTTTTGCCTAGCACAGTGTGACAGTCATTGTGTCGATGTACTTTCTCCAAACTCAAATTCAAACTTCTCATTTCTTTTATTACCCCTGATATTCACAAACTGCATGTTTTGCCATGAGAAAAAGTTTCAAAAATGGATGGATGATTTTGTATGTGTGAGAAGTTCAGGGGAATAAGTCAATTAAGGCTAGGATCCTTCATATAAGAACTGACTAATTTTTTTGTGCTTTCATGCACAATTTTTTATTATACAGTAGACACCAGTTAAACCGAAATCGGCAGGACCATGGGTTTGTTTCTGGTTTAGACGGAGTTTTGGTTTATCAGTAGGGGATTTGAAAAATGCCAGTTTCAAGAGAGGCAGCCCAAATCACGATCACAGAGGACAAATAATGTAAGTGCGCAGGCTGAAGAAGACAACACATCCTCACTTGCTCTGTGTTTGTAACTTAGAATGAGGATGGGCGATGGCTTAAGCCTAGGGACACGTGAAGCATGGATATGCGGGGCGAATGTTGATTAACTTTCAGAACAGGGAGACAGACAGTACAGAATTGAGAATTTCCATCCTGCTGATCTGGTTACCGTTATCGTATACGATGCCATGAAATACACTGTCCGCCGTCACTAGTAGACACACTCTGATGTCATACATTTAAGATGAAAAATCACTGGCGATGCGCCAAGCGTAACAATTGCTGCCGTCTGATTTCA
The DNA here is from genome assembly GCA_963931925.1 of Onchidella celtica. Classification (NCBI taxonomy): domain Eukaryota; kingdom Metazoa; phylum Mollusca; class Gastropoda; order Systellommatophora; family Onchidiidae; genus Onchidella; species Onchidella celtica. The sequence goes on along the minus strand of OZ007580.1, from coordinate 11,622,032 downwards.
GACACATACTACTGGGCAGAATCAAGCAAGCTCTGCCTTTTGGGGGGGGGGGGGGGGGTGGGGGGGGGGGGTGGTTATACAGCAACTTGACTTGAAGTAAAGACGAAAAATTCGGGAATTCCTATTTTCCTTCGGTTTCGTGCTAGTTTCATTTTAGCCATTTTTAGTTTAACCGTTCCCCACTGTATGCATTTGAAAATATTTTTCAGGCTGCATTAGAATTTGCTCTGAGATAGAGAGAGGTAGAGAGAGTGAGAGAAAGAGGGCCTAGGGCGAACTTGTTTGGATTAGGCGCTATATGATCTCCATTATTATTATTCTTATTAATATACATGTATAACGAAATTGTAAATTTTAAGCATATTTTTGAGGTTGGATAAAAAATCTTGGAATTTTTTTACTTCAGTTCGGGATTTTTTAAATACCGCTACCAAGTTCATGGGCTTTTTGAAAATCTTCACCGGCAGAGCTGGATGCCATTGCCTCGGGAGAGGGAAATGTATCATTATGAGAGCAAGAATTTCATTGTGGACATCCATCATACTGGACCGAGACGAAATGAATAGCCCTTGTATACTGAAGTAAAGACAGATCAAGTCAAAGTCGGGAGGCCCAGCTAGGGATACATTCTTGTTTTTTTTAAATACTTTTTTAAAATTTCATTTGTTACATCACAATGTGCGCTTCATGTGACATCTAGTTTTGCCACATTCATTCTCTCCCGTGCGATTTTGCAAGTACATCCTTGTTTTGTCTCGCTCTAAAGTCTTGCAATAGTGCCACTACATGTACTATGATATAGTATTAACTACCATAATTATGTCAGAATTTAAGTTATTTACTTTAGCGAAACACAATCAATAGGATCCGAATGGTCAGGTATTGAGACTAACTTTGAATACCCATAAAGGGTATGGAGTGCAGGACCAAACTTCACTAGGCTAATAGTGCCCACATTTTTGTGTAGGACTTAGAAAGTGGATAGGGCATAATAAAATGTATGAGAAGGGAGGTACTATTTTAAAACTACTAGTTACTTCCCTTGAGCTGGGCTGTGTATTGGGGTTGTTTGTACCTCTTTTTACATCTTATTTATAGATATTTATTCCTCTAAATGGATATTCTTTTTCGGTTTTGAGTTCAATTTCGACGTCTATGTAAAATTGTGGATTCATAATATTTAATTTAATAATTGGACTAGTCAGGCCATAACCCAGAAGGAGAGGATCAAAAATGTATTGACTGATTTTGTTGACAAAACAATTCCTGATGCAGTCAAGCTATTAACCGGAAGGTGTTGTTGTCTACAGTTGACAAATCGCCTGTCAACAGTAACAATACAGATATGAAGTTGCGATAGTTTCAATGCAAACGTCACTTGGGAATTAAAGTATATTTAAGAGCAGTGATTTGAATGGAAAATGGCAACCACTTCCCCTTCCTGCACCTGCTCCCCATTCCTGGGTTTATATTTCTTAGCGTCCCTCCATTGCCCCTATCATGCTGATCATAATGATGCAATGTCAGATAAAGTAGAAAAGGGGCCGCCACTGGCAGTAACAAGGTGTGGCAGTTGGAAATCGTAAAGAGCAGGCCGAAAGGCCGCTGCCCGGGCAAAATTGAAATTAGTAGATTAAAATTTATCCATATCATCTCCCCCTCCCCCCCCCCCCCCCCCCGCCAGAACAAGAAATAATAAAACAAGTAAAGTGAGGTGTAAATGCCAAGGTCAGCGAACCTCCTAAAATAAAGACCTCAAATCAAGTCCCTGGTCTTGTTTTAACTTGTTTTAACTGGGGCTCTAGAGGAAAAACAGTCAATTAGTGACATGCAAGGAGCTTATAATACTACTATAATAGTATTATAAGCTCCTTGGTGACATGTTACATTGGCAATAAAGGGATCAAACTCCTGAAAGGGACAGTGTCCCAGAACGGCTGTCCACTTATCTCCCTTCACCTGTTACTTGCCCTTACCTTGGCACTCACCAGAAAATGAATAAAATTAAATACCACGACCAGAAGAGACTAAGGACGACGACCACAAAGCAAACGAGAAGCACTACATAATCAAGAACAGGGGGCCAACAGCATTATGCTGAGGCCCCCGAGAAACAAAAGATCTCAATAGCCCATCCCTCACAGCTGCTTGAGAAAGCTGCACGGAATTAAAGATTCTTTGACCGGCCATTTTCATAGCCCGTGAATCACAAAATAATATGTTGAAAACGTATAATCTAGTCCGGCAGGATAGGCTGGTAGATGATGTTGCGATAGCAAGATTGTTACCCTCAACAACTGATTAAATGCATCGAGTCAGAATGCAGTCCACAGATATTGCGTGAATAATGACGGGTTAGGTCAAGATGGGAAAGGCAAGCCAGGGGTAGGTCTATACGAATGTTCGTTGTATATCTTTTAATGTCGTTTTTTGTTCATTAATTGCAAGATGAGGTGCCCGGCTTGATACTCAGTAAAACTGCTCGCCTACCTGTCCCTCTCCCTGCCAATCTCTCTGTGATCTAGGAAGTCTCCCCGACCGGCCCCTCTTGTAATTTTACATGGGTCCCAATGGGGATAAGCAATGATTTGTGAGTGATTCGTATCAACACATATGATTCAAATCGCAGGTAACTGAATGATTCAAATGGCGCCCTCCACTAAGAAACGATGCGAACCAGTGTTGCAAGGCCTTTGGATTTTTCCCAAGATCTTGAGATTTTAAGGGTTACACATTGGGATTTTAGCATCGTTTCCACGGATCATGGGATTATTCGGGTTACTGTAGACTCTATATTTTGCTATTCTTTGTAAAAAAGAAAAAAAATTATAAATTGCCCTTCCATTTGCGACTTAAAAGGTAAAAATAAAAAGCCAAATGGCCTAAGAAGCAGCTTGAGATTGCCTATGGGAGAGTAGGCCTATCTTTTGCATGGTCTGCAAGCTAATATCTGCACCGTTTAGTTCAAATTCAATATAACGCAATTGTAATTTTAAAGACCATGTGAACGAAAAATTTTCATTACTCGTTTTTTATTCTCTCATAATACACCTCGATACTTATTTACCATGTCGAGACTGAAAAAAAAAAAAAAAGCGTATACACATACGGGGATTTTTCGGTGCTTTGTGCACTACAGCGAACAGAAGAGACGGTAGTAGGCTAGCCTACCCTACTCGAAACGCGACAAACATGGAAACTGTAAGGCCGTACCAGTTCGAGCCAGCCAAAATTATAAGATTATCATCATATCAGAGCCTGAGGATAAAGATGTCAACAGTTGAGATGACACTGAACCAGTGAATGTGGACATAGACTGATGAGTTTTAGCAAAAGATAAAATTATGAAGACAGATCTAGATCTAGCCCTACCCCAGATCTATCATTTCATCTCGACTCGAGTCAAAATCAATTTAGAAATTAGATCTAGATCTAGATCTAGATAGATTTACTTAGCTTGTTCTGGTTAGTTAAGTGTAATAATAACAATAATAATGGATGGCATTTATATAGGGCATATCCATTGCCATTAGAAATGCTCTATGCGCTTTACAGAAGCTCTCTCACTCGCTCTTTCTTTCTCTCACCCCCTCTCTCTCACTCTCTCTATCTCTCTCTCTATCTCTCTCTCTATCTCTCTCTATCTCTCTCTCTATCTCTCTCTATCTCTCTCTCTATCTCTCTCTATCTCTCTCTCTATCTCTCTCTATCTCTCTCTCTATCTCTCTCTATCTCTCTCTCTATCTCTCTCTATCCCAGAGCAAATTGTAACCGCAGCCTGTAAGGCGCAGTTCACAACTCTCAACAGTTCGCAACTCACAAGTTGTATTCTGAAGTATTATAATAATATTTGAACATCTAGGGGGGGGGGGGGGGGTATGGATTAATTTTAATCTGTTAGTTTTAATTTCACTTTTTCCCGGGCAGCGGCCTGTACGGCCTGCTCTTTACAATTTCCAACTGCCAAGGTATCTTTAACGTGCGCAACGTGCACACGGGCCCTCCGAATTTTTTCGTCCTTATCCGAGAAGACTATAGGTACTCGATCCTACCCCCCGATAGGACACTGCACACAACCACAGGATGATTGTGGGAATTCACAAATTTTGGCATATGTATTCAAATTCAAAGCAGATTTTAGTTACACTAGCAATCCAATGCAGACAGTCCAAGTCTTGTTTATCACTCAGGCTATGAAACGCTATAAAACTGTTGTGACAGCTCCACAAGGTGGTCTAGAGGCAAGGTGCTCGCCTCTCATGCCAAGGGTCCCGGGTTCTAAACCCGGGCAGTGCAGGCATGTTGGAAAGTGGATTTTTCTCATATTTTCAAGTCCCTGGTCCTATTGGGGGGTAGGATCGAGTAGTTCTTGGAAATTGGATTTTTCTCATATTTTCAAGTCCCTGGTCATATTGGGGGGTAGGATCGAGTACCTAGTCTTCTCGGATAAGGACGAAAAAATTCGGAGGGCCCGTGTGCACGTAAATCGTAAAGGGCAGGCCGAAAGGCCGCTGCCCGGGCAAAATTGAAATTAATAGATTAAAAATTTATCCACATCATCTCTCTCCCCCCCCCCCCCCCCCCCCCCCGCCGCCAGAACAAGAAATAATAAAAACAAGTAAAGTGAGGTGTAAATGCCAAGGTCAGCGAACCTCCTAAAATAAAGACCTCAAACCACATCTAACTTACCAATTCCATCCTGAAATCCATTTGAGTGGGGCACTCATTTACATAAATTTATTTACTGTGGAGTGCAGTTAATGCAAAATCATCTGAATATTGATTTCACCTCAATCTACGTGTAATAATAAAAAATAAATAAAATAATAATAATAATAACAATAAATAAATATATTTACAATAATGGAATCATCGAAGGCAGTGTTGCACATTGATGCCACGTAGGATCGAATGGGCATTGCGGTATCATGGGTGACGCTGCAGACTTGTAGTAATCATCATCCCTTTACCGATTACTGAAATTTGTTTCTAACCTGGGAGAGATGGTGAAAAAATAGAAAAACTTTGTCATTCTTAAGAAAAGATCATGCATGTTCAGCACTTGCCACTACATAAATACAATACTACTTTTATTTTTAAACATTGACACAAAAATGTTATCAGAATGCAAAGCAGTTATTGCTGAGGTCAATGTGAGGCTGCAGAGGGCCGGTGTGGCATAAATTACCCCTTCCCTCCTGGGCAGGTGCCCCGTGCCTGCCCCTCTGTTATATAACAGAAAGGCCCCATTTGGTAAAAAAACAAAAAAACAAAGCCCCCCCCCCCCCCCCCCCCAAGATTTCAGTCCCAAAAATGTTCAACTTCTTCTTTTGATTTGTTTTTGACTCTGTCTAAATAAATGATGTAAATGCCAAGAGCAGCGCTAAACTAAAGACCTGTAGTATAACACTCAACCGAGGCCCCAACCGAGAAACCAAAGAACTTTCCCTATATCACTACTAGACATTAAAAGAGAATGAATAATATATAGGTTTTTAATTCTTTGCCTGTCTTTTAACGCTATCTGATTAAAGTCAGATCAATGATGGGTCGAATAGCAAATCGAATGAATGTCGAATACTTGTTAATCATTGTGGTTCGTCCGTCGGAATCGACGAGGACCATCTAGTCATCCTGGGGGGGGGGGGGGGGGGATTGGGTTTTGTGGGTGTGCAGATGACTGATTAGGCCAATTCGTGCCTGGAAAGTTCTGGCGCAGTGTGGGCATGGGATGGTGAAGGATGTCGGGGACTAGCTGGCTCATTTCCTGGCCTGTCTGCCTTGCTCTGCTGCAGCGGTTCTGTTGGCCTGACTGAATTTGGCGCCTTTGTGGACAGCTCAACGCCATTTTGGCCTGTCCATTCCAGTGACCTCCTACGTGTCGTGGCTGATGTTGAAGGCCTTCAGAGAAGCTTTCAGATTGCCTTTGAAGCGCTTCTTTTGGCATCCATGAGAGCGCTTGCCATGTTGGAGCTCGCCGTACAGCAGTTTTTTTGGGAGCTGGTAGTCTGGCATGCGAACTACATGGCCTGCCCAGCGCAGCTGAGCTGGCATCAAGATGGTGTAGATGTTGGGCAAGTTTGCAGGAGTGAGCACGTCCTGTGTGTCAGGGATCTTCTCTTGCTACTTTATGCCGAGAAGTTTCCTGAGGCTGGTGGTGTAAAAGTGGTTCAGCTTTTTAGCATGGCGTTTGTAGACAGTCCATGATTCACATCCATAGAGTAGTGTGGTGAGAACTATGGCCTTGTACACTTTGAACTTTGTCTCCGGGGTGATGCCTCTCCTGTTCCAAAAAACAGAAAACACTTTGATGTATCGTCTGATATGTATTGGCGTTTGTGTGAAGGAGAGAGAGAGAGTGTGGTCAGTTGTTAGGAATGAGCTTTGTTCTGTTTCTGCATGTTTTGTAAAGCGCATAGAGCATCTCTGGATATGCGCTATATAAATGCACTTTATTATTATTATTATTAGCATTCACCTCATCGTCGATGACAACTGTGCGAGAGAGTGTACTGCCCAGGTATGTGAACTTGTCCACCGCGTTAAGTCGTTGCCCGTTGATGAAGATGTTCAACATAAGGTTTTCCTGGGGCTGGCTGGTGCTTTACCTCAGTCTTCTTTGTGTTGATTGTGAGGTGAAAGTTGTCACAGGCAGCAGAGAATTTGTCAACGCTGTGTTGCATGTCAGCTTCGGAGGCAGCGTCGAGTGCGCAGTTATCAGCAAACAAGAAGTCGTTGATGGTGTCTGTTTTTACCTTGGTCTTTGCCTGAAGCCTCCTGAGTGAGTTATGTCACCGATACGCCGAAACATATTCGGTGGCCTCTCTGTGCGGACACTTATGTAACATCGAATGGGCATTGCGCTATCATGGGTGATGCTGCAGACTTGTAGTAATCATCATCACTTTACCGACTATTTAAACTTGTTTCTAACCTGGGAGAGGTGGTGAAAAAATAGAAAAACTTTGTCATTCTTAAAAAAAGACCATGCATGTTCAGCACTTACCACTACATAAGAACAATACTACTTTTATTTTTAAAAATTGATCCGAAAATGTTATCAGAATGCAAAGCAGTTATTGCCAAAGTGTGTAGGAAAGTGGGCAGGGCACCTGGAAAGGGAGGTACTATTTTAAAACCATGAGTTATTTCCCTTGAGCTGGGCTGTGTATTGGGGTTGTTTGCACCTCTTTTTATATCTTAGTTATAGACATTTATTCCTCTAACCGGATATTCTTTTTCGGTTTTGAGTTCAATTTCTACGTCAGTTATAAAATTGTGGATTCATCATATTTTATTTAATAAATTGGACTGGTCAGGCCATCACCAGAAGGAGAAGATGCGAAAATGTATTGACTGATTTTGTTGACAAAACAATTCCTGATGCCGTCAAGCTATCAACCTGAAGGTGTTGTTGTCTATAGTTGACAAATCGTTGTTAACAGTAATACATATACATGTATGAAGTTGCTATAGTTTCAATGCAAACGTCACAAAATGGCCACCACTTCCCTCCCCTGCACCTGCTTTCCATTCCTGGGTTCATATTTCTTAACGTCCCTCCATCGCCCCTATCATGCTGATCACATTGATGCCAAAGATGAAGTAGAAAGGGGGCCGCCACTCTCAGTAACAAGGTGTGTAACCGAAGTAATATTTTCTCCACCAAGGGAGGTAATCAAGCTCATGATTACAAACACTCAGAAATCATAATTTAAACAGATGGCTTTGAAATGTTCAACAGTATCATATTTCATAAAAAAAAACACAAAAAAAAAATACATACACCTTCCAGATGATGAATTAAAATTTATACTTTGAGAAAAAAAATATTTTATATATTGTAAAACAAAGGAATACATTGCATATTCATGTGTTTTGGAGTAAGTGAATTTGCAATGAAGACTGCAATGCCAAGGGCAGAGCTCCTCTTCATAGTCAATGTTGTCTAGATCTAATAAGATATTTTGGCCGGCCATTTTCATAGCCCATGAAACTTGAAATAAGACACTGAAAAATTGTAATCTAGTTGGGCAAGGCAGCAGATGTTGTTACGACAACAAGATTGTGGTACTCGTCAACTGACTGACTAACCGGATCGCGTCGAATTATATGCATATCTTGCGTGAATAACGACTGGTTAGGCCGCGAGCGCACTATCCTGTTTCGCTCGTGGCTTGGTTGCGAATGGGGTTTTTTCGCATGCTTGACGCAGAATTCACCGAGCTGTTGCATTTTGGCTCGTGTTTTATCTTTGCACGGCTATCATCGGGCAGAGACAAGTGTCAATTCAAGCTTTCTACAAGAACTTGGCATTAAGGAAGTGTATATCCGTACAACATGTTGTATGCATATGGACAGTGCATATCCGTTCAACATGTTTAGGCCTACCAAAAAGCGCGACTGGTGAAGGTTCGCTGAAACGAAACTTGGTATGGTGTTCACGAATTTAAAGTGACCAGACATGAAATAGTCAGATGGACCTGGGGGCGTGAGGGTCTAGTCAGTTTGTATCAATGGGCGGTAGCCAGATAGACTAATCAGGCGAAAAGGGGTTAGGGTAGCCATTGGTGATCGATGTATGCTCAAGTATATTGTCAGCGCAGATCACGCAATCTCCGAGCAGAAGTCGGATTGTTTTGCTACTAAGCCGATTCATATTTTTAAAAACTATGCAAATTAACAAGGTCAGTAATATAGTATTCCGGTGTGTGTTCTACGTCATCGAATTGTGTGCGTTGTACGGATATGCACTGTCCATAATTATACCGTACAATAGGTTGTACGGATATGCGCTTCCTTCAGTTAAAAATATGAAGTTGAGAGACTTTATTTCTGATTGGGTTCAATACAATTTGAGTATTACAATGTACAGATTTGTTGAAAATGCAAGATATTCTCTATTTTCTTCGTGTGCAATGGTCTGCAGCTGACCTACATTTTGAATCTAGCCTAATACCGGTAATACATGTGTAGTAGCAGTAGGCCTATGTGTAGACCTGTGTTGGCATACACGGTAACTATTTGGGTGCGCTGAAGAAAGAAAGTTCAAAATTAATGGTGAGTGTAAGTCTTTTATTTTTTTTTTCTACATCCATCGGAAGCCATAGTTTTTGGGAGCTAGCGATTCTCTGTGATAATTTACAATATATTTCATATTTTGTAGCTTTTTGGGCAAATACAGTTTTAAATTTGTCACTCTTGAAGTGTTTTATATATATATTTACAAAATTTAACCCTTGATTGTGGTGTGAGGTAGGTTTTAATTTATATTTCACCGGTAAGTTTCTGTGAGTGTTACTCTAGATTGATCCAAGATGGCGTCCACCGGCGGATTCTTCAGTCTCACCAGGCTTTTTATTTTAACCATCTTGGCCTTGTATGGCATGATCTGGACTATTCGGAAAAAGAAACATGATTTAATTGACATTGTAGATCTAGGTCAGGAGTCCATCAGGTTTGGTGACATTGAATTGTTCAATTTTAGTCTCCATCAGGTCAGCCTTTTGTTTACAAGAGGACAGTCGTTCTTGTCACATAGATCTACTGCCTTATTCGATCTTAGGCAAAGTGAAGTGTCAAGTGTAAAGTGTTTCAGAAACAGGTGTGCATGGTTATCAGCATTATTATTTTTATCAGGGGATTTACAGCTGAACCCAGGGCCTACTGGCCGTCATGTTAAGTACCCATGTGGAGTGTGCCATAGACCTGTTGCCTGTGACTCTTGTCACATCTGGTTTCACACGAAGTGTATGACTATGAATTCCATAGTATATGAAGCCTTGGCAAATACTAGTTTATCATGGCATTGCTGTTCCTGTGGATTACCAAATTTTAACTCTGGTCTTTTTGATGAAAACTTGACATTGTCATCTGGATCGAACCGTTTTAGCCTTTTGAATGATCCTGGATTTTTTAACGGTAACGAAACATCAGCACAGGACTGTGATTTTAAACCTTGTAAAACTTCCACACCAACTGACCCTAGGAAGAAGAAGAACTTAAATTCCCAGCAGAGAAACAACTTGAAATGTATTGTTATTAATTTTCAAAGCTTTTTAAAGAAGAAAGAAGTATTTAGCAACGTCACTGACGAGCTAAAGCCTGATATCTTCATTGGCACAGAGACCTGGCTAGGATCGGATGTTAAAAACAGTGAACTTTTATTAGACGATTTTGACCTTTATAGAAGAGACCGAATTGGCAAGACGGGAGGAGGTGTTTTGATTGGTATAAGGAAATATTTCACCAGCGAACAAGTGCACGTTGGAAAATTAAGTGAATCCATTTTTTGTAGAATAAATGTAAAAGGCAAAAAGCCCTTGGTCATTGGTTCTGTTTATAGACCTCCATATTCGGATTTTAACAACTGTAGTGAAATTTGTAAAGACATCTTTGATGTTCTGGATAAGAACAAGAAAGCCGTGTTTTGGCTTGGAGGGGACTTTAATCTCCCAGATATCCTCTGGGAGAAAGAAGAAATTTGTGGACACCAGAATCGGAAAGATATCAATTCAAAATTCGTAGATACCATTCAAGACCTTGGCCTGAAACAAATTGTAGATTTTTCAACCCGTGGATCTGCCCTTTTAGACTTATTTTTTACAAATAATCCTGGACTTATTGAAAAATGTACACCTGCCCCTGGCTTGGGCGACCATGACGCAGTTTTTGTGGAAACCAATCTGAAACCCTTTAGAAAGAAACACATAAAGCGGAAAATACAGCTTTGGAACTGCACAGATCTAGACTCTCTTAGGAGAGATGCGTACAATTTTTCTAAATCTTTTCTGAAATACCATAGTGTGAAAGATGATGTAAACAAACTTTGGGAGTGCATTAAAACAAACTTGGTCACCATAATGGACGACAATGTGCCAACAAAATTAACTTCAACTGAAAATCACCAGCCCTGGATTTCGACTCTAACCAGAGAGCCTACAATCTGTAGGCTCTCTGCTCTAACTAAGCGTCTTATACGCAAGAAACATAGATGGTATAGCAAAGCAAGATCTTGTAATTCAGAAAGGGCCTGGAAGAAATATAAAGAAATAAAAAGGACTTCGCAGAGAGAATGTAGAAAAGCGCATACCACCTGTCAGGGTTAGGACTAGAAGTGTCGTGCTGGGTCACGGCTTGTTTATTTCATGGTCTCGTTGATTTTAGCCAGTGCAAATGTCCTTGAACTATTCTCGTGGACAGTTTGTTTTTGTAACGCTTTTTCTTAGAGATGGAAAGAAAGTGGGGCAAGATAGAATAAATGGATGGGTTAGCAGTGACGGTGCAGTTCTCGACCCCGTGATTTTGATGAATTCTAACAGGGAAGAGAAGGGGTGAGTAAAAGGGAAATAGTAAATTCGTACATAAAACGTAGAGGGTTGGAGACTTTAGTAAGGGTTTTGATATGTTAATTTGACCTTGGCTGTTACTAGTGCAAGGCCGTGACCGATTTCCATGCAGAATCTATTAATACTACGAGCTGAGCTCGAAATGGATGCACCAATCAAATTTAGGCAGTTGGCTGGGGATTTGCAGATGGCCGCGCAGTATATAAGCGGAGCCATTCCTATGTTTCACTACTCCATGCAGAAATATCCTTCTGTGAAGGCAGTCGGCGTGATTCAGCCAGAGAGAATCAGAAGATTGTTATAGTCATGTCTATGACCTTGATAGACATTGGAATGAGACCATATGCTTCCCACAAATTATCTACTGCTATTATCTCCGGCTCCCTGATCTCGTATCAGGGACCAAGTGTAAGTGTTTGTCTATTGATTCAACGATGAACGTGAAGCTGACCTTAAATTTTCCAGTAGAAGTGCTACCGAAGAATGCAAGACTACAATGTATTTTAACTTGCAACTAGATCTAGCATGAATGTCTGGTATACACATTTGTAAATTGAAATTGATGTGTCTGGATGAGGCTGGGGATTGCCAGCCCATCCTAGAGTAGATCTAGATTTAACTTAACTACGTCAGTTGTATTGACGAGTTTGAACCTTTATAAGCGGTAGGCACAAATAACTGAGTTAACATTGTCGTCTGAGACATTAGAATATTATTTGTTAGATAGTAGGCAGACTATATCTGGAAGATAGATAAGTAATAATTAAATTGTGAATGAGTCAGAATGATATAATCTTTTAGGGAACTAGAGGAGACTTCTAGTGATATATTATTGAATTTTCATTTGATGCTGCTGATGTTGTCCTTTTAATATGTAAGAGCTAGACGAAATTTGTTAGGGATTTTAAAGTAAATAAATTTGTGGCCCTGCAGGTCCTTGATAAAACTTATTCGAATTGTTATTAGTATATGTGGCATGGTATGGAAGAATAATTCCTAAAAACCTCTCGATATTTTAAATGCAGTCGTAACACCAATAATTCCATATAACCCAACTCGTAACACCACCTTTGTCAAATCAATGATAGAAGAAGGCAAAGATAATAAAAAACTCTGGTCCTATATTAGACAAAAAAACCAAGACAGTTGTGGAATTTCAGACCTCAGAAATCATAAGAATATCTTAGTTCAGGACCCCACAGCTAAAGCAGATCTCCTGAATGAGCAGTTTTGTTCTGTCTTTTCCAGCCCAGAACCAAAGATAGAAGACAATTTTTTTAATAACAACAGGCTTTTTAATGAAATGAACAAAATAAAAGTGAGCAGAGCAGGTGTTTTGAAACTCTTGATTAACATTAAGGAAAATAAAGCCACTGGACCTGACTGCATTCCAGGAAGAATTTTGAAAATTTGCGCCCAGGAATTAGCGAGCGTTTATGCATTGCTTTTCCAGGCATCCTTAGACCAGGGATCTGTGCCAAATGATTGGAAAAGTGCCATCATAGTTCCGCTGTTTAAGAAAGGCGATAAGGCAAAGGCTGAAAATTATAGACCAATTTCGTTGACGTCAGTTCCATGTAAGCTCTTAGAGCATATTGTCCACAGTAACATCATGGACCATTTACAGAAATATGAAGTTTTAGATGATTCTCAACATGGTTTTCGACAAAAAAGAAGCTGCGAAACGCAACTGATAACAACATTAAATAATTAAATGACTTTAGCGAATGTTTAAATTCCAGGGGACAGATAGATGCCATACTTCTAGACTTTTCGAAGACATTTGATAAGGTAGATCATCCGGGACTGCTTTTGAAATTGAAACACCTCGGAATTAGGAATTCTTTACTAGACTGGATAAGATCTTTTTTGATCAACCGCCAGCAAAAAGTAATTGTTGATGGGAGCGAATCATCACCTAAACCTGTTGTATCAGGAGACCCTCAAGGTACTGTCTTAGGACCTCTTTTTTTCCTAATTTATATAAATGATATATCCAAAGATCTGTCCAATGGTACGTCGATCAGGCTGTTCGCCAATGACAGTCTACTGTATAGAAACATCAGAAGTGTCAGAGATGCAGAAATGTTATGTGAGAGGATGAACGACTTTCTATTTTTAATGTGCTCTCATGGTAACTCTAGTGCGTGAGTGAGGGACGGCCACTCATAGTAGTTTATGGACACTTGGCAGAGTACCATTAATTGGATTATTTCCTTTGTAATACTAGCGCGGGACCCGTTATTCACATCACGGTGAAAAGCGCGCATTTTGATTGGCCAGTTGGAAATGTTGACCACCGGGCTTCCAACTCTTATATCATGGCTTTAAGTTTCTTACAACTCGCTCATTCGTTGTTATCCACCGACAGAAAGACGGGAACCCGAATTCATTGTTGAGAGTAGGCAATACCCTATCGGTACAAAATAGGTACTCATGATAACGTTTGTTATCAATGGAGATACGTGGTATTAATGGACGAAGGTATCCCGCACAAATCTGGCAAATGTTAGTCCTGACACTTTGAAAATTTATATTAAAACTATTACCGGGTTTCTGGTATAAGTAATCAGTTAGAATTTAGCAGCAAGTTTCTACTTTATAATGGTACCAATTTTGTTGTACTTTGATGCACATATCCTATTGAAATAATTAATAAGAGGGTCTCGGATTTAAAGTAAACCACGAGTTAGACGCATGTTATCCCCGATAAATCCAACCTGGGTCAAATTTATTCAATTATAGCTGGAGGGGACGTTAGAGTAATTTCTGCAGTTTACTGGGATACCTAATTGACTTTTGTGTGCACCCTTTTAACCGTACTGTAAATTCGATTGTGTTAGGACCCTAACCAGTTTTATTGTCGGGCTGGACTCCACGTCCGAGCCTTTCACTCGTCCAAACATTGGACTACGTAATAGCTCTCTCGGACGTCCGCGCTGGCTCATAAATAAGATGCGAGTTCGAGTGGTCAGCACACTCCATCACAGACGCAGAGACAAGAGCCGACAGCACAGTGAACCCAGACCAGCAACCCGGGCCCGTAGCAGCTCAGAGGCTTGCCGACGCTTGCCATCGCCACCCCGCCCCATAAGGCATGAAGCGGTAGCACAGGACCCGGAGAAACTTTGGGTAAGTTGGAGACTATTATATTAGAAGTGACTTTAATTTGCGCACCCCCCCCCCCCTTTTCTTGGATGCCGCGTAGAGAGTGATGATCTACAGAGACTATTATGAGTCCGGCTCAACGGTAATTGCCATTGTCATTAGACGTGTAAGATGCGCGGTGCAGTGCAGTGTCTTGATATTGTGACTTTATTGTCAAAGTTAACGTTTGCGGTGCTAGATGATAATGATGGCTCGCTAACCAAGCTATCACGATTTGCTTGTGTGCATATATATATAGTGTATGTGTAGCATTGCCTTGTTGTGGTAGGCAGTGAGGATTTCCTGACATGTTGATGTGGATGGCTTATGTTATAGCGAGCGGCACTATACACTTGATTGTATTACGGGTATTTGTGTACCTTGGCAGTACCACTATGCTATAGAGAGCAGTGTGATTGTGATTGTGTGTTCAATGTTTAAGATGTGTAATTAATTACATGTAGGCCTATTGGAGATGTATAATATTAGTTGGGCCTCACATGTGTGAGCCCCAGGATTGTCCTATGTGCGGCGGTGGATGAACAACGTTTCAGTGAGTCTACACATGTTGCAATGAGTCTCGCCGACATATATATATATATATCATGTGCATGTATTATAGTTATCCAGATGTATTATGCTTCTATGAGTTTCGTAAGTGTGTGAAGGACAGTTTCATCTTAAGGAATGTACACATTACTTTATGTATCTAGTGGTGTGTCATACACATGTTAGCCTGGCGGCATAGCTCCGCGGCTAACGTCAAAGGGCATGACCCTTCAGTATCGATTGGGAAGGGAAGTAACCAACACAATAGCCCTGGGGCGGGTTAGTACTAATAATGGGAGTGGGCCTATGAGGATGGCCTGCATTGGGATGCAGCGTCTGTGTTATGGACGGTCAGTGGGCCATGTTGGCCACTGCGTTATTAAATGGAATGGCCACTCTGGATGTGTTGTACACCGGCTCAGTGGAGCGAAACTATTGTGTTCTTGCCCCTTCATTTGTTATGTCCTTCATACTTTGATTAGTACATTAGTTTATGTTGCCAGTGTACTAGGAAACTCCTTGTGTGTATGATATAGCCACTTGTAGTTGTTATTCATTAACCTTAGCGCTATTTTATTCCATGCATACATATCCAGTTGGTTATTGCTTAAATTCTATATTATGTTGTTGTTGTTTGATTTAATACTTAATACTATTACTATGTATGTCCGCCATTGATTGCCTGATTTATGTTGTCATTATATCCTAATCATATTTTTGTCTTTTTCTCTTGTTCCAGCTTATGGCTGGTTGGGCTTTTTTGTTTGGTAGTGATACCTTTGTTAGGCTTTTGAATAAATAAGATTGCCAGCAGAACCCTGTGTTTGTTAATCCTGTGTATCCTTAAGGGAGTTACTATTGAACCCACGCAGTAACCACATTACCCACTCGTAGTCCATTCAACAGTTACAAAATGACCTGAATAGACTCCAACAGTGGGAACAAAAGTGGAAGATGGAATTCCATCCTAGGAAATGTCAAGTACTTCGAGTGACAAACAAAATTAGCACCATCAGTTTTGATTAAACTACAATGTATCCACAACATCAAATTAGAGGAAACAGAAACAGCTACTTATCTTGGCATATTTATTGATAGTAAACTTAGATGGAAACAACAGTATAGCACAATTAGTCGTAAAGCAAATGGAGTAATAGCTTTTTTAAGGAGAAATATCTCAGACTGTCCCATGGATGTTAAAGATAAATGTTATAAGACCCTTGTTAGACCAATACTCGAATATGGATGTAGCACCTGGGACCCCCATTGTAGAACTCATATAGATTATCTAGAAAAGATACAGAAAAGAGCAGCCAGATTCGTGACAAACAACTATAAATTTGAGGAGAGTAACACCAAGATTAATATGCAAAAACTTGGCTGGATGCCTTTAGAGGAGAGGCGGGCAAGAATTAAAATTACCAGCTTTTTTAAGGGTAGATGCGGTCTGATGGATATACCCATGGAACACATTGGGATTAATTTTAGTAAGACTAGGCGGAATAGCCAGACCTATGCCATACCATCGTCCAGTGTTGACGGCCACTTATATTCTTTTTATCCGAGCACGCTGAGGCTGTGGAACTCTTTGCCGGATGACCTAAAATTGTGCAGTAGCCTAGACTCTTTTAAGACAAAATTAGAAAAGCATACGTTGAGAGCTAGCTACTGAATAGGCTGCATAGATATACTTATAACCCAGTGATAAGATTAATTGATCTGCTCATGGCCACAATCAAGTGTTTTTATAAATTTTTATAAATCTAATCGACTACCCCTTCTTACACCCTTATATGTATATAATATAAATTTTTAACTCTCAAGGACACGGGCCGAATCGATTTTTAATGCGTACTGGTGAGATACTCAAATCTGAGAAAACCAGTTTTAAGGAAGAAGAAGAAGAAGTAGCCTAGTTCAGTGCGGGTAGAACATGATATTTTAATAAAGATCATCTGTATTGGTTTGTGACGTGCTCTCGGCTTTCTTTTTTTTTGTTTTTGTTTTTTACTGCTGTCTATTTTGTTGTTATTAGTTTAAATTGGATTTCCTCAGCTGCTGTGGCATCAGGCATTGAAATGCACCCCTTTCTTCTCTTAATGGTTGTTGCATGGATCCATTGTCTCTTCTTTGCTTTCTTCCTCTTCTTATACACCTTGTACATTAGAATAGCTCGTACAATTCCCCTAATTCTTCCATCAAGACCTAGTTAAAGTTATGACCTTACTACTAGTACTACACACCACAACAAAGCTGCAGACACTTCTGACGCATGGGATTTCCTCCCTCCCCCCCCCCCCCCTCTTCCCTTTTGACCTCATAACAAGCTCACAGTGCGCGAACTGCCAGTTTTGCACACCACGCAAAAGGCTAGTCGCATTGAACGGGCTGAAATTTTCACAAAAATGCGCGCGAGGTCTTAGGTCGAAGTGTGAAAGGCAACCCAGGGGTAGGCTCATCAGAATGTTTTTTGTTATCCCATTAGAATGACAACTCCCTTCCATCAACTTTGAGAAACTGACGATCAAAGTTTCATGTCTGTGCTTATCATTATTCTTAGGGTAATAATAATAATAATAATATATACATTTATATAGCGCCAGGACTAAAACATTAAAAGCTCTAGGCGCTGTACACAGTAAAAAATCATAAAAGCACATTCAAATAAACTTACACACACACAGACAAACTAGTTTTATACATCCATAGCAAGCTATAAAATTCAGTTTTTAAAAAGAAATGTTTTTAACCTGTTTTTAAATATGTTTAGAGAGGCAGAATTTCGAACCTCTTGTGGTAAAGAATTCCACACACAGGGACCAAAACAACTAAAAGCTCTATCTCCATAATTTAATGTTTTACACCTGGGAACAACCAGTTTGTTTTCTGTAGTAGATCTTAAAATTCTATCAGACTCATGTTTTTTCAAAAGTTCCGAAAGATAGGAGGGAGCTGAACCTTCAAGACATTTGTAAACCAAAACTGCAGCTTTAAATTTTATTGTTTTCAACAGTAAGCCAGTGAAGTTGGTCAATAAGGCTTGAGGCAGATTCTCTTTTTGATTTTCTAAAAATCAGTCTAGCTGCATTATTCTGAATTATCTGAAGGCGTTTTATTTTGTTGCTCGGAATTCCAAAGAGCAGAGAGTTACAATAATCAAGCTTTGAAAACATAAGTGAAGTGATAAGTATTCGAGTTGCCTCTTGGGATATGAATGGACGAATAGAGCTGATATTTTTTAATTGAAACATTAATGATCGACATAATGAACTTATTTGATTTTCCATGCTCAGATCTGATTCTAAAATTGTGCCTAAGTTTTTAACTTTATTCACGTTTGCTACAGTGCTTTCACCAAGATTTAATTTTACATTTTTAATTGCAGTTATTTGTCTTTTCTTTCCAATAATCATAACTTCTGTTTTGTCTTCATTTAGCTTTAGCTTGTTTTGGTTCATCCATTCTTTTGTGTCCATAATACACTTTTCACTATCTTTTATAACATTGTCAACATGACCTAAAGTCGTACCAGGGTGATATAGTTGGACATCATCAGCATACTGATGGTAATAAAATCCATGATCTTTAAAAATATTAGACAGGGGCCCAATGTACATAATAAAGAGAGTGGGACCTAAAACTGAGCCTTGTGGAACACCATATGGCAGTATGTATTCTTTTGATTTTATGTTATCTGTTACAACAATTTGTTTTCGGTCACATAGATAGGACCTGAACCATTTCAGAGCTATACCAGAGATCCCATAGGTTGCTTCTAATCTGCAAAGAATAATTTCATGATCTATAGTGTCGAAGGCAGCTGATAGACCAAGAATGTTTAAACACGAAACCAAGCCCTTGTCCAGTAATCCAAACAAATCATTAACAATCCTCAATAAAGCAGTTTCAGTGCTACAATTTGCACGATATGCTGACTGGAATGATTCACAGAGAGCGTTATTGTTTAGATGACCAAGTAGTTGTTTTAAAATTACTTTCTCTAAAATCTTTGATAAAGTAATACATACGAGTAGCACACCGAATCCACTTGATACTTTTGACATACATGTACAATCGCTCAGTTCAGTCTAAAAGTGGAGATAGAGCTTTGTCATGTTGAAAGGGATGATAAGGTGAATAACTGAGGAATATATAAGCTGTTCAAGGGAAGTTTAACAGTTCCCTGAGAAAAGTCTATGTCTCAGAATACCTCATGATTATCCATTTTTTCAGTTTTCCTTTCTTATTCCTCTATGTTAAGTATGTGACGTAATTGAGTCTGCAACTGTGAACTAAAAATACCCGGAGGCCTAATAGTGTCAATTTAATATTTTGTTTACATTACTTTAGAGACAGATTCTGAGCATTTGAAAGTTGTGATGTGGTTTTACATTGCTGAATGATATATCATACAGGAAGATTTAAGGGTAGGAGGAAAACTTGCTCAACGCTGATTTAGGTTATTGGTCCCTTTCGCATTGTAATAAATGCAGTAAACTTGCAAGAATTGGAACTGAGCTGGGTTCAGTTTCACCTAGGAGGTCTACAAAGCCTTTATTAAAACAAAATCTTAAACCACGGTAGTTTTTGCCATTCTCTCCAAATTTTTTATTCTTAATGGTTCATTGTTTTGTAACCTAGATTTGAATGAGTTGTTTTTTTTCCTTTTTGGGGGGGGGAGGGGGGGAGGCATGCGATGATAACAGAAGCAAGGATTGGAAGTTATAGTATTTCTGAAGTAACCTCATTAAAGTGCAAATGAACGTTGTACCATGACCATGTTCGATTGTCTTATTATAATAAGGAGGGTGCACGTTGGTTCACCCCAGAGCTATTGAAACATTTATTGCTCCCATGGAATAAGGATTGAGCTCGATTGTTGGGTCGTCAAATTCGCCGATGCCATGATTGTAGCAAGTCTTTCCCCCGTCGGCACTCGTAAACGGAAATGACGTCAAGCTTACCGCAGCATTGCGAAAACAATGGTTATATTTCTGTGTGGTCATTAATTGCCGATCAGAAAACAAACAGACAGCAAACGGGGAAAAAGTAAGCTTTCAATCCATCACTTCCCCAAAGCCAAAGAACTTAGAAAGATATGGGAACGGAAAGTTAGCCGCTAGGACTGGTCCATAGACCGCCGTTCTGAGCAGGCAACGGAGCTATGCGGACTGCATATAATTTCGAGCTTGATCAGTTCACGATCAGTCCTGTGGTGGCTCGGTCGATTGACTACAACATTACCCAGATGAGGCTGAAGACAGGTGCCATTCCTACAGTTTTTTTACTATGGCACAAAGCAGACCACAAGCACAGAAGATTCAACAGTACGAAAGAAACGATATTTTGAAAGGAAAGAAAGAAAAAAAAGAGGTGAGTCCAGGACAAACAGGCTGGATCTATATCTAGATCTAGATCTAGTCAGTATAGAGATGCAGTGTCACAAATCCCAGACTGGGAGATGTAATGATTATGACAGGACAACAATCACGAACGAACAAGTATAACACTTAACAGAACAACCAAACAGACTCACACATTTATTATACATAAAGATAAAGAAATACGTGCAATTACATACATTACATTATTCAATTCAACTACCATCCAATGGTCAGTATTCCCCACATGCATTCTTCTCCGGGTCCACAACCCGATAGTTACTTCCTAATTATGCTCTGGCCTCAGCCTCACATCAATGTATGTACTACGAGCGGCCTATCTTACTGGCTCCTGCTCAACCTAATCTCCGTATCTCAATCTCCCCTCAATGTCTTAATAGCACATTAATATTTCAATAGCACATCAGTATCTCAATAGCACATTAACATCGTAATAGCACATTAACATCTTAATACATCACGTCCCTGTCTGTGGCCAGACTGCCACGACTCGTGTGCTCTCGCTGTCCTGCGCGACAGCTTCACTCCTGCTGGCCTGTGGGTAGCCTTCTGCCCAACCCAAGCATCTGCTTATGCTGGCCTATTCCCCGTGCTAGTCTCTCCACCGCGGGTAGCCTCACGGCCCGACCCCGGCACCAGTCATTACTGGAATATATACACAATCTCCCGACTGCTCTCTTCCGTCTGTCTCTTGGGAATTCTTAACTTGCAGTGATTTGACTACCCAGATCTTGCCAGGACTAAGCCTCAAATTCACTCACAACATGCACGCTTCAAGACCCCTTCCCCGCACTTATTGACCCTCGCTCACTCGCTCGTGACATGCAGATCATCAATTTACGTCAAAATCCAGTGAGGCTTCTAAACCTAGATTAAAATTAATATATTCTCTATCAAATCTAGATCTCTAGTTGTTAGAAAAACAAAACAGAGAAGAGTTTGTTGTTCTTTCTCCTACCTCCACCCTCTCCCCACGAATGTTTTAGATTTATTCTTGTGATATGGTTGAATAAGTCCAGACGAAACAGCTGTCAATTGTCATTGTGCCTGTGATGTGACAAAAATTATGAACTGAATTAATGAATCATTTGCAGACTTTTAATTAATTTAACGAAGTGCTTATTCGCAGACGTCTGCGAATAAGATCCCCATCTTAACCGCAGACGTCTGCGAATAAGATCCCAATCTTATTCCCAGATGGGGGAGGGGTTTCTTGATTTTGTGATGTCTACTATGGGAAAGTTCTCCTTGCAGTCTGCAATGGTGCAATGGCTAGAATCCGCGGTTATCAGTCAGAGACTATGGGTCCGGTCTGGGGTTCAAACCCACGGCGGAGTATTTTTTTTTTTTTTTAACCTAGGATTGCTCATTTTTAGGAAAAACAATTTTTTTTTAAAAAGGATTTTGCAAAATTAATGTCGTGGGGAAATTGATCAATGTTACTAGATCTAGTGTGCCCCAGATTACTCTATTCCTGTTCACTGAACGGGACAGAGATAAAAATGTAAAGTCAAATTTTAAACATATAAATGATTTGTTTTAGTCAGTGCGAATTGAACAGCTCATCTCTCTCCACGGTAACATGGATCTATTTGTCATGTTTTATTTTATGACATTTTTTGTTTCATTTTTATTTGTTCTGTCTGACTTTGTCTGTGATTTCACACCCGACAAAATTGGCTAGACTAATAATAATAATTCATCTAAAAAAAAATTGTAAACAAATATGTTTAAAAAAAATCTTAGCCACAATTTTATACTGTGAGGCAAAGCATTGATGATCAGCTTGGGGGGGGGGGGGAGCAGTAAAAAAGTCACCCAAAAAAAAGGAAGATCTTGCGGAGCCTCAAATACCACCCCCCCCCCCCCCCAAACTCGGCAGGCGAGTTTAGTTCTGATAGGTTTTGGAATAGAAAAAAAGGAATGTGGGGCAGAGGACGAACTCTTCTGGCTTTCCGATTTCCCCCTCGACACGCTGTTTGTTTACTCTGGTCCGTCTCTGAATGAGAAGTGATGCGCATCGTTTGTTTTGGTCATGTGATTGAGATGGACGCTCGGGTGGCCGCCGCTGGCCTCTCACTCGTCAAGCGAAGGAATTGTTCGTTTCAGCTTTTCAATGTAGGTATGCGAAGTTAATCTGATCTTTCTAGACTTTTATCACTCGCTAAAATTCAGAGGGCTTTGGTTCTCGCCTGCTTGTTATGGTACTTGGGCGATTTTGTATCCCTTAGACAGCTCTCGCCATCAAAAATGTTTTGGTGAAAGTTTCATCGATAACTCGATTGAACGCCATTTTACGCCGAGGAGGTTGTCAGGTGACGCATAAGGAACTCTTCCTAAATAAAAATCACAAACAGAAAATCCATCTGCGATCTTATTCGCAGAAAATAAGCGTGGCCTTAATTTAATTGCTGGTGACCGTTCTTTTTTTTCTGTCATAGCCCTTTTTTTTAGCTGTAAGATATGCCTCACATAAAAGAAGCAGTCATCTTATGCAAAGTAATCACATACTGTACACTTTCTGAGAGCAAGGGATTTGTTTTATATTATAGACAGTTGACGGTATAAAAAAGCTCAAATACTGAAATGTATGTGTAGGTGTTGCATCATTTTATGGATAATATTCACGCAAGATTGAATTGTATTGACATTTTTCAATCTACAGCTCATTTGTTAGAAGCCAGACAGCCATGGCAGCTGCAGATGACGAATTTGCACCGGAGTAGTGTGAGGATGATGGAGACACAGAGGATGATAACACTGATTCAGGTTACACACAAGACCCCAAAACTGAACGAAAATATATATGTACATGGTATTTGAGAGTAACCTGTTGGAGCTTTTAGAATACTGCAGAGTGTGTGGGACTGAAGCCAAGGTAAGCATAAATCTTTGTCATAAATGAAAAAGAAATTAATATCTGTGTGCAAGCTAACGATCTTTGTCATTTAAAATTGTAAGCTGAAGATGGTTGTAAGTTGGTAGTTTCAATTTTTAGCCATGAAGTGGCGACGTCTCAAAATGAGAACCTTTCCTCTTTACTCTGCAGGGTTTGATAAATTAAAACAGAATTGAATAAAATGGTGAGGAGGGAAATTGTAGTAATTGTAGTAATTTACTCACAACATTTGTCTGTGCTCTGTTCAGTCTTGTGTTCATCCACCAGATATGAATGGTAAAGATGCCAAATCTGACTACACCATAAATACATTTGTCTCTAGAGATATTTTTTCATCGTCTTTAATTTCTTCACATCTTAACAAGGTGACAGAGACACCAAATTCATATGCCATGGAGTTGGAGGAGCTGCAGCGAGGATTACTACAACTGGAGAATGAGAAAATAAGAATCTCAGACCTGTGTACAGATCGCCATAGCAGTGTGAAGAAGTTTATGAAGGCCAGACCAGACAAAACAATGGTTTGATGTATGGCATGTTGCAAGAGATAAATGATTATTGGATAAAGCCCAAGAGTAAAGAAATTGGCAGCCATAATTCAGGGGCTTGAAGTTAAATATATTGATTTCATTGGCAAACACTCAATGCAGTCCAAATGCGCACTGTAAAAGTCAAGAGGAAGCCATGGGATGCAATAACAGGATAACATTTATTACAGACATGAAAACTAAAAGTATCATTTGCACGTAATACATTAACTAACTGATTAAGAAATCGATGCAATGTATAGTAACAATAAGAGCAATTTAAATGGACTTAAAAAACTTATTAATTTTGCAAATCAAACAGGCATTCAGAAAAAAACTAGGGGCTCTTTCAAAAAAGAAAAAAGAGCTCAATATGGTCTAACTAAGGGCCAGGAGCATTTGTAATCACATCTATTGGGTTGCCAGCAGCAGCGATGGGAATAGGGAGCTGGTCTTTCAAAACTGGCTATCTGTCTTGCGACATGTCTGAAACATTCACGAGGGACATGGAGCTGAGACCTGTTTCCAAGATGTGAACATGAGGAGATGGGCGTGGATGACCGGAAGTGGTTTATGCCAGGTAATCACTGGGGATTAAAAGTTTTATTATGTAATAATACATGTATATGTTTGGCCACGAACTCTTTAAAGGAGAGTGTTCAAGTATGAACACTGTGCAAGTGTATGAAGACTAATGCAGAACAGTTAAGCCAAGAATGCAATTATTGTTGTAGGCATTTTTTTTTTTAATGCTTGGCTTGGTGTTCAGAAAACCTTTCATTGAAGATAATTGATTCGCTCTACTTTCAGGCAGCAGACAGTTCCACGAGTTTAAAAAATTTAGAATGGGGGTTGGAGGTAAGCACAGTCAATTGGAAGCCTGTTACTGTTACCATTTTAACCTGTTACTAATAAAAAATATGAAAATGAGATTTTATCTGTCCTCAAATCATCTGAAACTAATATATGTATTTCAGAATATGTGAATGATTTGTGGAAAGAGGTGGTCGAATACCGGCTGCGTTATCCCAGCTATGAAAGGGTAGCCACAGCACCTGGACAAAGGGAAATGCCACCAACTCGCAGGAGCACTTATTCTCCTCAAGACAAAACCACCTTTGCAAGCAACATACCAAAGCAGATTTGGCCCGTAGCACAAGATTTCTTGTATACAACAATCCCATTTCCCAAATTAATTAAAAGGAACATAATTTACCACTCATACAGTGTGTTATAAATTCAATTGCCACAAATAAGTGACAAAAGAGAGAGAGAAAGTGGTGAAGTTTTTTTGGGTCTGTACTTGTCTGAGTGACCAACATTTACATGCAGAATTGAGTTGGGTTTAAATGTCGGTGAGTACACTTGACCTATTTTGGAGAATTTGAGTACCAAGAAAAAATCAAATTTGGGAATGAGTGGATAAAGAAAAGTCATTTGGACTTGGATCTAGATCTAAACTGTAAGTGGGACCATTACTGTGAGTAAAGGACTGAATGGTGTGCCAGCATTACTGCAGTCACAGAATAGTGAAAACTGTTCACAAAAAACAAGCTGAGATTTGAGAAGTAATTCTGTCACATAGTTTTTTCAAACTTACTGGTTGGGGATACTTGAAGCCGCAGTATTCACTATTCTCAGCAGGAAATGCCTTGCTTGATTTTGGTAACAACACAGCTGGTAAAATGATGCGCCTCTTCTTGCCCACCACATGCCAAATCCATGTGACGAAATTCCGGTAGGCAATGTGACGATATGTTCTGAAGAAAAAAAAAGAATGATATAATACTTCCATGTTAACCTTCTTAATGTTATTTTTAAACAAAAAATCACCTTCCAAAAAATAATAAATTTGTAATGTAAGGAGCTCGGCTGCTACAAAAAATCTGATACCAGCTAGTATTGAAGCCGTTTCTGCCATTCCAAGCCCACAGACTTCGCGGCTTTTTTGTTGTTGTTTTTTTTAATGGGCTTTTCAACATGAAATTCAGACAGCCAGATGTACTCTGTGTTTAACATTTAGAACATGTAATGGATATTTGGGAGCAGATGACATCAAACTTAATCTGCTTTGATCATGAATGTGTGAAAAATGCCAGTGCTCTGTCCTATTTTAATTAAAATTGTTGTGTTGTTGTCTTTTGATATCAGAAAGCAGTATACAAATATATAATAAATTTCAGTAAGTAGATATTTTATGGGACTTCGGTCCTCTACTTAATATTTCGTGACACAAAGGCTTGTAAATCTCTATCAAAAGAAGTTGCGACAAAATCTAAATGTCCTGTTTTAACCTGCCATAAAGATAAGATGTTTTCTTGTTTTGCAAAATATGTGTAATCTCTCAAACTACTATTGAGAATATAAAGTGAATAATTCAATAACAGAATGTAATGCTAAAATGTGATTTTGGCAGGGACACCAGTATTTCTGGCCCTTTTGTCTATGTTATAAATATGTGCAAAAATCATTTTATTAACATTTTTGGTATGACATAATACATGCTGGTGAATTAGCTTCTCTTCATCTTCGCCATCTTGTCTCATTCGAGCCAAGTCTCGCTCCAACACATACACAGAAAGACAGTTGTGCTCGAAACCCAGATGTCGCGTAATGCAATCAGGAGGCTCTCGCAGGTTTTGCTGTTCTTCATACTCTTGGAGTTTTGCCAGAATTTCCACAAAATCCTGGCAGCAAACATTTTCTGCTGCAGTTGGCATCACTGCACAATTTTCACAGGTGCACCTGAAAAGAAAAGAAAAATGTTTTTTTTTAAAAACATAAATCATACAGTAATCACTGCTGTCTAATTATTAACGAATTTGAAATACCTCCACACAGAGTTAATACAATAAAAAGGTTTAGGGGACGTTCAAATATAATCTTACGCCTCGGAGGGGGGGGGGGGGGGGAGGTTGGCTCCTGTAAGAAAAGTGTAAGAAGGGGGGGGGTCTTGAACCAATGTAATATTACACTTTTGTGAGGTGAGAATCTAAAAAGGAATAGAAAATTAGACAGCAGATGCCCCTGATTTTGGAAATATCTTTGACATTTATATGATGAAAAAACCCCTTGTTGATGATTACTAATTTTAAGGCAATTTTGACATTGACTTTGACATGAATCTCATTTTTCCCTCATTTGTAAGAAAGAGTACGTGTGCAATGTATAGGCCTAATTATTACATGTATTATTGTAATATTACGGGGGGGAGGGGGGGGAAGCAAATGTAAGAAAGGGGGGGGGGGTTCAAAAAGTCCCAAAAAAGGTGTAAGATTATATTTGAACGTCCCCTTACAAGTTACAATTTTTTTAAGTTACTGTGTTATCTAATGCATTAAAAAAAAAATAACATGGTGTAGTACTTTTTAGATTTTTCTTCTTAGAGATTGCAGTCTGAACAAACTGAACTAATTTTACTCTAAATTTTGGTCACTGCACTGATTCCTGAGACACTTTAATTGTATCATTTTTTCATGGAGTTGATCAAACTTCAAATAAGATCTAGATCTAGATTATAAAATAAAAGCTGCCAAGAAGAAGCACTCTTCTCAGAATGCTTCGCTGTCTACTTAATATAGATTTATTATATTATATTACTCAAATAATGAAAATACACATAAAATTATATTCACACGTGACGTAGATCTATTTGTACCACTAGATCTAGATCTGTTAACTAATCTCAAACCTTCCTGTTGGCAAATAAGAGACAATCTCGAACAACAATGGCATTAACTAAAAAAAAAAAAAATGTCATTTTCTCCCATGGCAGTCCTTATCATGATGATAATTGAGAAAAAAAGCCCCAACCCTCAAATTTGCCCCGCACAGCATGCTATCAAATAAGGAGGACAACCAAGTGAAACTAAGTGCAAGACCGATAACTCTATTTCTAACATTTTTTTGTCATCAAGGGAAGTAAGTAAGCGTTTTTTGTTATAAACAAAGAAAGATATTAAATTTAAAAGTATTGTGCTAGTATGCAACTTTAAAATATTCCGGAAAAAATACAAATTATAGAGAAAGTCACAATCTACAATACACCACGAAATTGTGTGCTTTAAAATATTTAAAATAGAGATTCAAATATTAATCGTTCATAAATTTTTGCACTAATGAATTGGCAAAGATAACTGAAATAAAAACAAGATTGACACTTCCCTACAGCACCTCTACTTAACTCACATTGACTCTACAACGTCAAATTATTTTCTTTGAACTGGCGTGAGCCACGTCATACAATAACCGGAGTAACTAGATCGCGCATCCAATGTGACGCTTGAATGCCAGTGTGTAAAACCGTCTGCTATGTTGTCAAGCCATGTCGCTTGTCGCGATGTGGGTTACATGGGGATATTTCGACTGACACTCTTTCGAGGTCCGCTCCCACAATCGACGAACACACAAAAATAAATTCTTGCACTCTAAAAACTAAATAAATCAATTGCTTTCAATTTTAGCAGAACTGTAGGGCAGTTTAATTACAGGAATTAATGTAACAAATATAATTATAAATATATATATCAATTCAAAGGCAACTGAATCTAACTAATGGAACTACAGCTTTTATAAAGACTAACGAATTCAATCTAACTACTTGCAGGTCATATGAGTTATATGGCAAATAGAATCCGCGCACGTGGCGACAGATTTAACAGTTTAAATTCTATTAATTCAATGAGACATGTTATGATGTGGACATTTCCTCTAGACACGCCATGGAGAATGCTTGTACAACCATGCGTTGTCTGGCGGTAGCTCTGAAACTGTCTTCAAAAGTAAGTAGAACGGTTCACTTTCATCATTACAAATTAGTATAGATTCTCACCATGCGGCCCTCACTGGGAGTGAGAGCGCTGGATGTAAACGCTGTGGGTTTATATCAAACCAAGTAGCTTAGGCTCTGGAGCTTTAAATCAGGCCCCTCACAATGGACTGCTCAACTGCGTCTCCATGTCCCTCATCTGGCTGAGGACTATCGCCGTCCACCTCGTAAATGGATTTTCTACATGTGGCCCAGAACTAAGTTCTGTATGGCCTTAAATACTGGACTGCATCTGCAGCTTACCGTCTAATTCCTGGATTGTGATTGGTGCAACCACTTCTAGCTCAGCTGCCGAACTGAGTTATTTTAAGTAACAGCCCTACGCAACGACCTTGGGTCGACATCAAAGGTCGAATTACTTCAATACAATATAATATAAATTTTATAGCAATAAATTCTTAACATGTTCAAAACCCCGAGCTTTTACTCTGGATCACGGTTTTTCTGTACGTCAACAGACGTCTCAATAACATTTAATTCCTACTCACCCCTTCCCTCTTTACTACCCCTAGTTCAAAACACGAGATACAACAAGTGCTCAGTCATGCACACCTACGCTGTCCCTCTATCCTTCCCCACCTTCTGTCTATCTATCAGGGAAAAAACTGTTCAAAACACATTGTTTACGAGACCAGCTCTAGGCCAAGTTATGCTGGCTCGTACAATAATTACGTTTCTAAAAATTACTTACTGCTCTCGCAAAAATTTACTCTTATGAATTAAATCTGGTCTTGACACATCCCCCACCCCAGTGAAAACTTAGGGTTTGAACGACACAATGTGTACTAAAGTCATTAAGTCAGAATACATTTGGAAGCCATATGGAAAAACTATAGCGTTAACTGAAAGTCATGAAAAAAATTGTTGAGAACGTGCATTCTGAAGGACATATGCGACGTTCTATAATATATGTGGTAATTGTGTATAGTGTAATATATGTAATGTAACAATATCGTTACAATTAAAGTGATAACCTATTTCACAAAGACATACTGTAAAGACTTAAAATATTGAGCATCTAGCTCATAGCTTCACTGAGCGTAATTATGACATATATAACATGTACAAACAATGGTTAATCTAACGTAACGGTATCCTGGCAGCAGTAGGTCTGGTCCCTTGGTTTGCCATTTCCTCATCTCATTGACCCGCAGACAAAGGCATCAAGGTTGTCTGGAACTCAGGTCTTGGTCAGAATGGACGCTAGTGGATAAAGGAATCACATAAATATTGAGAAAGTATGCCCATAACTTGTAGGACAAATAATGTGAAACCATCCACGGTCTCCGAATAAGGTGAAAAATGCTCAACCTCAATGTTTACAGACTATATAATGATACTAAATTAACCGGGACAACACATCGGCTTGTAGATTATCATTCCCAGGTATAGCTCTAATGGTAAATTTGTATTCCTGGAGCGCAAGGCTCCATCGGGTAAGTCGCGCATTTCTCGCTCTGTTCGACTTGAGGAATAGTAATGGACGATGATCCGTTTCAATTATAAATTCGGACATTAATAAGTATCGAGAAAATGCATCGACCGCGTAAACAATCGCGAGACACTCACGTTCGATAATCGCATATCGAGTCTCTCTATCAAGTAGCTTCCGGCTTGCGTAAAAGCACGGACGTAAGGAACCTTCATGCTCTTGGAGCAACACGGCGCCGATACCTTTATCCGACGCATCTGTACGGACGACGAAGGTCTGGCGAATATCTGGTAAAACAAGCAGGGGGAAAGTAGAAAATAAATTCTGAATAGTCTGAAGGGCATCAGCGCACTGAGGCGTCCAGACGACTTTATTTGGAAAATTCTTCCTCGTTAGATCAGATAACGGGGCTGAAAGGGAAGAAAAGTTTGGTATGAACTTCCTGTAGTAATTCAAAAGTCCCAACAAGCTACGGACTTGTTTTTTAGTTTTAGGGGGTTGAAGTTTCAAAATAGTGGATATTTTGCGATTGTCTGGAGTCTGAACCCCGCGGGTTATGGTATGACCCAAGAAGTTTATGTGGGAATAGCCCAAGAAGACCTTACTGGGCCTCGCGGTAAGGCCAGCTCGGCGAAGAGTGGCAAAGACTTCACGAAGGGCCATCAAGTGGCCAGCCCAATCGGTCTGAAAAATACATATATCATCGAAGTAGGATAACACGCAGCGCAGTTCATTTAATAAGATGTTCATCATGCGCGCGAAAGTTGCTGGTGCAGTAACCAGTCCAAAAGGCATATATTTCCATTGCATTAAACCCAAAGGGGTTTGAAAGGCTGTATACTGTTTACTATCCTCTTCGAGAGGAATCTGCCAATATCCTTTGGATAAGTCTATTTTAGAGAAGATAGTGGCGTTAGATAACCGCGCGAAAAGGTCCTCCTGATTGGGAATGGGTTCCGCATCATAGATGGTAATAGCATTGAGCTTTCTATAGTCAATGCAGAAGCGCACGGTATCGTCTTTCTTCTTGACCAAGACAATCGGCGAGCAATACGGACTTGTTGATCGCTCTATGACGCCTAGCCGTAGCATGGCACGTACTTCTGTAATTATCGTTTCGTGAGCGTGCAGCGGGCGCGGGTACGGTTTAACAAACACTGGTACGTCTGTCTGAAGTCGTATTACATGTTGGACTAAAGACGTAGAACCGGGCAGGTCAGTGAACACTGTCGCAAATTCTTGGAGCAGGTCCGTAAGGTCCTGTTTTTGAGACGGCGTAAGCTCATCACTGATATTAATATCACTGATGCTCTCGGAGGCTTGTAATATGGGCAAGGATCTGTCGATACTTAACGGGTCCTCGTCGTCGACAGTAACTAAAGCCGCGTTGGCCCTTGCGATGACATGAACGGAGTCGCCTCGACGACGATCATCGCTAAGCAGGTACTTTTTGAGCATATTAATATGGAATACTTTTTGCTGCCCGCGGATGTCTATCAAGTAATTGACTCTGGAGAGTCTCTTTTGGACTCTATATGGTCCCTTCCACGTTAGAAGGAGTTTATTTTGCGTTTGAGGCAAAAGTACAAGTGTCAGATCTCCGACGGTTAAGGCGCGCATTTGGGCGCCCTGATCGCGATAAAATTTTGAAGAACTCGCTCTAGCGCATGCAAATTGCAGAGCGGTTTTGCATGCATTAATAATTCGTTGTCGGAGATCGACAACATATTGATACGCGGAGCGCGTATCATAATCATCGGTTTCCGAACCGGTGAACAATTGACTAAGAATGGCCATCGGGCCACGTGGTTTACGTCCGTATAATAGTTCAAATGGGGAGAAACCCGTGGACGCGTGCGGGAGTTCCCTATAGGCGAAAAGAATAGCGGGGAGCTGACGGTCCCAGTCTCCTGGTCTATCGGCAGATACGCGGGCTAACATTGCCTTCATGCTCGCGTTCCACCGCTCGCAACAACCGTTTGATTGCGGATGATAGGGGGACGTTAATTTTTGCCTAATGCCCGCTAACTCCAGCACCTTTTTGTATAGTTCAGAGGTGAATTGTGGACCTCTGTCGGAAAGAATCTCGCCGGGAAATCCGACTCGCGAGAAAATAGTCATAAGCGCTTCAGCGATATGGTCAGCCGTAATGTCTTTCAAGGGAATAGCCTCAGGCCAGCGCGTCGCGTAGTCGATGACCGAAAGAATAAAACGGTGGCCCCTATCTGATTTAGTAAGAGGGCCCACCAAGTCAATCGCGACCCGCTGAAATGGGATTGAGACTGGAGGCATTTCCTGTAGGGGCGCGCGCGATGCCTTACCTTTGGGTGTACGTTTTTGACACACATCGCAGCGCGCCACAAAACGGTTGACGTCCGCGTATACTCCAGGCCAAAAAAAATGTGCCAATATTCGTGACTTGGTTCTGGCTGAACCTTGGTGGCCTGAAAAGGAAGTGTCGTGCGCGAGACGCAAAATATCACGACGGAACGACTTAGGAACTACCAGCTGTTCGACGGCGTCGCGTTTATTTCTGAAATTTCTATAAAGTAATTTATTCTTAATAAGGAATGGAGAGGCATTTCCATTCTGAGGTTGAACCCTCGCAAACAGCGGTTGAAGTGAAGAGTCGTTTTGTTGTTCTCTGTAAAAAATGGAAGGCGTGACATTGAAATCAAAAACGGGGGTCGCTAAATTACTATCCGGTGGACGCTTTGACTGTTGTCGGGTGATTACACACGCAACTTCTTCTGTCCAGATGTTCAAGTCGCCGTCAGGTGTATCGTTCACCTGTGGTAAGTTACCAATTATTAAATCGGCAACCGGATTCGGTAAAACACACGCCGTTACGACACCGGTAATAAATGGCGTGGCGACGTAGACCTCCGCGAGTCGGAAACGCTCGACGGAGCCCCCAAAAGTAATACATGTTGCCTGTTGTTCAATAAGTTGGGTCGGTCGAACCAAAGACTCCCGGACACCTATGGTGGTGCATCCTGTATCCCGTAACACGGACGCGGGTATGGCATTTACATGACCTTTATATAATGTCAATGACCCGTGCTGATGAAGGGCCGACATCACCGGGACGGCGCCCGTCATGGGCGACGTGAGTTCGACGGGGCTGACATTCTGTGCAGCCGGAACTACGACAGTGCAAGCATTCGCAGCCTCGAATTTTACTTTACAATCCTTTGATATATGCCCAGGTCTATTGCACCGATAGCACCTGATAATATTCACGTTACGTTGGGGTGGCATTGGAGGCGCGTTATATGGAGTAGTAAAATATGCCCAAGGAGGTGGGCATGGTGGGCCTTGATACTGGAAGCCCTTGCAATTATCCCGACGCGGTGGACCAGAAAAATTTTGCGCTTGTGGTCCAGTGGGTGGTCCAGCACGTCGCGGAAAACCGCGCGATCGATTCGGTGGCGGTTGGGAGTATGCCCTCGGAGACGGTGTCTGGCGATTAGTAGGACGGGAATTTCTACTTCCCGCAGGTGGAGCACCACTGACTCCGGCATAAAAGGGTTCGCTTGTTTTTGGTTTCGCCAGCGAACGATTGGGATGGGCAGAAGCGTACTGCTCCGCCAACGACGTGGTTTCTATTAATGTTTTCGGTGCCCACTCTTTAAGGTGGGACACCAGATCAGGGTGACACGCGTTATAAATTTGGTCCTTTAATATTAGCTCGTACAGCCCTTGAAAGCTACCGTCAGCGATGCCGGCTAACTGAATCCAGCGGTCGAGGTAGTGCTTTAATCGATCAACGTACGTAGAGAAGTTTTCGGATGGGTCCGGTTTACACGTCCGGAATCGTTGGTGAAACCCGTCCTCTGTATGTTGAAATCTTTTGAGAAGAGCCTTTTTAAGGACATCATAGTTTTTAGAATCTTCAATATTGAGGCCATGAAATACCTCAAGCGCACGACCAGTCAATAAATTTGCAAGGCACGAAGTCCATTCCGTGCGGTCCCAACCGGCGGCTACAGCGTGGAGCTCAAAGCGATGGATGTAAGAATCGATGTGGTCGATCTTATCATTGTAGGTCGGTAGCTTCGGCTTAGTTTTAACATTATTCGCGGATGCTAGAGGAGCCGCGGTGGGCTGGATGGCCTGCAATTCTAGTTTCTTTAGAAAAATTTCATGCTCTCTTTGAGCCGCGTTCTCAGCTCTTTTTCGTTCTTCTTTTTCTCTTTCTCGTTCTTCTTTTTCTCTTTCTCGTTCTTCTTTTTCTCTTTCGTGTCGTTCTTTTTCTCTTTCTCGTTCGCGTTCCTCGGCCTTCTCGGCTCGTTCTGCGGCGCGCTCCTCTCGAGCCAGCTCTTGGTCTTCCTTTTGTTTCCTTTCGCACCAAGCGGGTAGCTGATCATCGGGGACGCCCAACAGCTTCGCCGCGTTAATATAGGCAGAGTAATCAGTCATTATGGTTAAGACTCCGAATAAGTCTCTATATGAGATCTAGTATTGATAAAGGTCAGGTATCCGGATCCTTCACGCGATAACCTGCGTACAGTGAACTATGTTAGCACTGTATTCTTTACGATTATCCGATTAAAATAACAATCTTAATTATTAACCTGAAGTTATCAATTATCCCTGAGGCCAATTGACCTCGTCGGGTGGCCGCTACTAAGAACGACGAATTACCAACACTGTTCCTTCGTTATACAACTTGCAGTGTCCTTACTGTTATCACTGCGTAACTAATGTTTATGACGTATAAATCAACGACAATTTTATTTCGTTGATTAAAATTACAGCTATCTTTATATAGCTATCGTATATTTTAAATTCCGAGGTAAATTCTATTACCTGAAGTTCTTTTTAAGAACTACTATTTCAGTACTTAGTTACTGAAAATTCAAGGCAGGTGCACAACTGCGCTTGAATGGGGAATCTCTATTCCCAACAATATATTTAACTTCCGGCCTATGAGCCTTACTCGTCACAACAACCAGAGAATATAATCAATGCGTCAACATTGACGCATGATTCACACAGGCAATATATTTAAGAAAAGGAATGTATAATTACAATGTACGTAAGGTGTAATAAAAAAAAACAACACGAAACTCGACGCTAGACTAACAAGAAAAGACGGACAATAACAAACTCTACAGTCTGAACATATTTACAGATAGGATTAAGAAGAGGACAAGAGAGACGTCTTCCTAAAACAACGAGGAAGATAGAAACGCTACAATCTAAACAAAATGTACAGATCCCTATCAAAGTCTATTCTCACGAATGCGAATCCTCACTGTTTTAATCACCACTGGTTGTTGCGAGACCGCAGACGTTGTCGTCGAAACGGCAAAATCGGCGACCAAGCCACCACTTTGGCACAGAGGACACGCACACGTAAGAACGCCCTCGCCACCGCCCGTGGGTTCCTAAACACAGAGAAAAAGTAAAATGAGCCTGTAAAACAGAAGGAGGAACACTCAACTCCTTAACGCAGACGATATTGAGGATGGAATCACTTAACTCAAGGAACTGGTGGAGATTCCTTTAGCCCTTGCGTACACCACAGTCAGTACGTTTGTCTTTCTTCGTTTAGTTATGTTGAAGTCTCCTTGGCCTCGATCCTCGGGTCAATGGGAGAGCCGGAAATATGTGGAACAAATAATGAAAGAAAGCAGTATACAAAACTAAATACAATGAAGTAATTAAAGTAGCTCAACGTGAAGACCACGTGAGCACTGAAACTGAAAAAAAAAACAAAAGTTAATCAAAGAGAAAAACGATATACTCTAATCTAAATAAACTATAAACTAAACAATGTCCCCTCCAGTGTCGCGATGTGGGTTAGATGGGGATATTTCGACTGACACTCTTTCGAGGTCCGCTCCCACAATCGACGAACACACAAAAATAAATACTTGCACTCTAAAAACTAAATAAATCAATTGCTTTCAATTTTAGCAGAACTGTAGGGCAGTTTAATTACAGGAATTAATGTAACAAATATAATTATAAATATATATATCAATTCAAAGGCAACTGAATCTAACTAATGGAACTACAGCTTTTATAAAGACTAACGAATTCAATCTAACTACTTGCAGGTCATATGAGTTATATGGCAAATAGAATCCGCGCACGTGGCGACAGATT
Source organism: Onchidella celtica (assembly GCA_963931925.1). Taxonomy (NCBI): domain Eukaryota; kingdom Metazoa; phylum Mollusca; class Gastropoda; order Systellommatophora; family Onchidiidae; genus Onchidella; species Onchidella celtica. The sequence continues at coordinate 11,585,783 of OZ007580.1, read as the reverse complement.
TAACAGTTTAAATTCTATTAATTCAATGAGACATGTTATGATGTGGACATTTCCTCTAGACACGCCATGGAGAATGCTTGTACAACCATGCGTTGTCTGGCGGTAGCTCTGAAACTGTCTTCAAAAGTAAGTAGAACGGTTCACTTTCATCATTACAAATTAGTATAGATTCTCACCATGCGGCCCTCACTGGGAGTGAGAGCGCTGGATGTAAACGCTGTGGGTTTATATCAAACCAAGTAGCTTAGGCTCTGGAGCTTTAAATCAGGCCCCTCACAATGGACTGCTCAACTGCGTCTCCATGTCCCTCATCTGGCTGAGGACTATCGCCGTCCACCTCGTAAATGGATTTTCTACATGTGGCCCAGAACTAAGTTCTGTATGGCCTTAAATACTGGACTGCATCTGCAGCTTACCGTCTAATTCCTGGATTGTGATTGGTGCAACCACTTCTAGCTCAGCTGCCGAACTGAGTTATTTTAAGTAACAGCCCTACGCAACGACCTTGGGTCGACATCAAAGGTCGAATTACTTCAATACAATATAATATAAATTTTATAGCAATAAATTCTTAACATGTTCAAAACCCCGAGCTTTTACTCTGGATCACGGTTTTTCTGTACGTCAACAGACGTCTCAATAACATTTAATTCCTACTCACCCCTTCCCTCTTTACTACCCCTAGTTCAAAACACGAGATACAACAAGTGCTCAGTCATGCACACCTACGCTGTCCCTCTATCCTTCCCCACCTTCTGTCTATCTATCAGGGAAAAAACTGTTCAAAACACATTGTTTACGAGACCAGCTCTAGGCCAAGTTATGCTGGCTCGTACAATAATTACGTTTCTAAAAATTACTTACTGCTCTCGCAAAAATTTACTCTTATGAATTAAATCTGGTCTTGACATCGCTGGCGAGCGAGCGGCTGGCAGGGTCACATCCGTTCGTATTAATTGTTACATCATGCTATGTTGGCTGGCGTTACAAGTTACGATACAGCTACAGCCCCGGCAAAATAAACTGCAAACAGTATCTAAACAAATAACAAAAAAAATTGAAAGTGATCACCTGTAGATCATAGCACTTAGCAGGCATAAGTGAAACACCAAGGTGGTCTAGAGGCATGGTGCTCGCCTCTCATGCCAATGGTCCCGGGTTCTAAACCCGGGCAGTGCAGGCATGTTGGAAATTGGATTTTTCTCATATTTTCAAGTCCCTGGTCCTATTGGGGGGTAGGATCGAGTACCTAGTCTTCTCGGATAAGGACGAAAAAATTCGGAGGGCCCGTGTGCACGTTGCGCACGTTAAAGATACCTTGGCAGTTGGAAATTGTAAAGAGCAGGCCGAAAGGCCGCTGCCCGGGCCAAATTGAAAATTGAAATTAATAGATTAAAAATTTATCCATATCATCCCCCCCCCCCCCCGTCAGAATTTATTATTCATTATTAAATATATATTGTTATTAATAAATATTCAAATATTATTTGAGTTGTGTTTTGTGTGAACTGATGTGAGTTGTGAACTGCTGTGAATTGTGAACTGTTGTGAGTTGTGAACTGCGCCTAACAGGCTGCGTTACAATTGGTTCTGAGATAGAGAGAGAGAGTGAGCGAGACAGGGAGAGAGAAAGAAGCAGTGTAGTGTGTTGAGCGCTTCGCGCGTTTGTAAAGCGCTTTGAGGTCTAGGCATAAAGCGCTATATAAGTGTACTTATTATTATTATTATTAAAGAAAAAGACGAAAAAAAAGGGGGTAGGCAATGGAACAGCTTCACCCTTCGAGTTCATGATCATTACAGTTCTATCGGATAGTTAAGGCAGTCATTCCAAAATAATCAGTACACTTGATGAAAATTATGAAGGCTGCAGCAGTTTATTGCTCACCCTATATGTATAATACTAGCTGAGTTCCCGGCCCTGCATGGGATAAATCGATTTATTAGTTTCAGTTCTGGGTGATTATTATGGACCTGCTTCATTTTGCCTGTTCCTTTAGCTTTATTTTATTTTTGTTTGTTTGTTTTTAGATACGTTTTACTGCTCTCCCTTTGCGTGTTGACGTCCTGCGCGTCCCGCCAGCACCCGTCACTCAAATGGCTATGATTTGCGCACGGGTTAGTTTGTTTGTTAGTCAAAATTGGGCAAAAAGAAAAGGTTGTATGTTGCAAAACCCCGCGTGAGAAATAAAACCCAAACAATACTTGCTGTAAAGCAAACTAAGCTTCAATGCTTTTGGCAGACGGACGTGCTTTGGTGCTGCTAACGAAGCAAGAACTCGCAGCTAAGTAAACTGTTTCACTTCGTTCCTGTTGAAGTCTTTTATTGTTCGTTTTTTTTTTCATTTTCACTTGACAAAGGCGAAAGCCGAAAATTTGTACATTTTCTGTCTTCTCTTTAGTTTGCTTTGTATTGTTTGGGTTTTATTTCTCACGCGGGGTTTTGCAACATACAACCTTTTCTTTTTGCCCAATTTTGACTTTGCTTATAGCCCTGCTGCGACCCCACAGTTTTTCTGTGGTTTTTATGATATTTCGTGAATTGTTTGTTAATGTTAATTGTTAGTGAACACATCACAGGAAGTGATAAGGTCATGTGTTAATGGAAAAGAAATATTATATTATAATATTTTTCTAGGCATACTGAAAACACAAACCTGTACTTTTGGCCCTGCAGCGTCAATCTCCCAATTCCAGACCCTTTCTTTTTCCTAGTCTAGGCACATTGAGAACACACAAAGTTTCATACTTGATAGTCTAACTCAATCTCACCATTCAAACCAGTCCTAACCGGAAGTTGTTTTGTGAGTGTGATAGATACCGGAACCAATCTCAATTATTACATTTGCCGAAAAAATAGATCGAACGCCAATGTGTCGCAACCTAGAAACTAAAAAAAAATACAAACGTTCTGCGAGTTATTAATTATTGTTTTATTTTTTTGTGCCGGCGACACAACGACAGTCTATACTAAGCGCTGTATAAAATCTGAGGGCCACCCATAGATATGATATAATAATTAACTACACGTAGCCTTCACTACTGAACTAGATTCCACGCGTGGCTTCGCCAGCCGTCTCTTTCCCTGCTTCCCGACGCGAGCCGGAATGGTCCGCATTGAAACCCCCTCTCAACATCGCAGTGTGGGCTGAGCGCTCGATGCTGGCCTAACCCAGCCTAGGTAATGGGTTGAAAAATAGCGGTGATTGTGATTGATTTTGTAAATTTAATTTAATTGTGATTGATTTTTGTAACTTTATTTTGTTTGTAGTCACTCATATACCTTTTCCGTACACTATGAGTAAGACATAAAATTGAATAAAATTCCTCGATTAAAAAAAAAAAAAAAACCATACCGACTGATTCAACCGACACAACTACAATGTAAAGCCAATGGTGTTAATGTATATGACACGGCGGTAGAGGGTGGGGTAAGCCCAGAGGGAAGACAACGGGCGTTGAAAATAGATAAATAGATAGATAGATGGATGGATGGATGGATGGATAGATAGAGAGAGAGACAAGGAGAGAGACAGATAGAGAGAGAGAGACAGATAAAGGAGAGATAGAGATAGGTATACACGATAGCTAGATAGATAGATAAGATAGATAATTATGTAGAATAGATAGATCTAGATAAATAGATAGATCTAGATAAATAGATAGATCTAGATAAATAGATAGATAGATAAGAGATAGATAAATTAATAGAATAGATAGATAGAGAGATAGATGGAATAAATAGATGAATAAATAGATAGATAAATAGACAGACAGATAGATAGATAGCTAAATAGAATAGATAGATAGATAGAATAGATAAGTAGATAGATAGACAGATAGAATAGATAGATAGATAGATAGATAAGATAGATAGAATAGATAGATAAATTAATAGAATAGAGAGATAGATCGAATAGATAGATGAATAGATAGTAGATAGATAAATAGACATACAGACAGATAGATAAACCTTCTCATAGTCAAATGCCCAAACGCTGCTCCGTTTACAAACACGATGACTCAAATAATGAGTCGCGGCCCGTCCTTTTATGGCCGCCAGCGCCTTCTAACAATTCCATTCAATTTCAACCCGTGGAGTGTCTGGGAATTGGGGCCACCGAATCAGCATTAACAGAGGAGTAGCGAAAGGCGTGCTGCGATTGTCGTATTAGATATAGTATAATTTCATTGCCATTCTCTAGAAGATATATTCCATTCTGCCACATATATATACTTATAGCCTATCATACACGACAGATAATAAAAGCAATAATAATAATTATAATAATACACAGCATTTATACAGCGCTTCCTCCCGTTAAGAACTAGGCTCTAAGGGCTTTACAACATTTATATCATATAAATCACACACACAATACACGTACAGGCATACTTAAAGATAAAAACAAAACATAATTAGATGTAGATGGACATTCAGAGTGTAAAATTAGAAGATGACTCGTCAGCTGATGTTTAAAATTTAAAAGTCATAAATTTTCAGACTTTCTCAAAGAGGGGAATTCCAAATCTGACGCCCTTGAAAAGAAAAAGATTTTTCACCCATCTTAGGAATTTTAAACCTTTTAGTGCCTGCAGATGATCTAAGATGTCATGATGGCACATAAAGAGCCAAACATCCGTTAAATAAGTAGGTGCGTTTTTGTACATGTATGCGTTTGTGCCACAAGGTAGGCAGCTTACACATTGTTCGTTTTTCTACAGGTAGCCAGTGCAAGCATTAGTTTGTACGATTTGCAGTTTTCTAATTTCTTTCCTGCAGTAGTCCAGCGGCGTTACCAATAGGGTGCCTTTGCCAGTCGAATTAGTGTGCCATAATTCACCTATTTTCTTCGATCTTTATTACTCTGTACATTCTTCGAATCGAGTGACTGATTTCACTGGTCATAGACACATCATTATTGAACAGAACACCTAGATTTCTAACACATTTTGAAAATAGATTGGGATTGTTTCCAGAGAAAACGTCGATGACTGGAAAAACAAACACCACAGAAACAGTTCACTGCTACCCACTGTTCGTATTAGGAATTAAACAAAACCGACCTATAATTGATATTCGCTTCAATCCATGGCCAACAATTAGCCAGCTCACAGTGTCCCACAAGACTAATTAATTAATTGTCTTAGCGACCACCTGGGTTGCATCCCACAGACAACCTGCACAGCTGAACAGAAAATTAATTTCTTTCACTCAACATTTGGCCATACTTTCTTTCATTCACCTGTTGCTCTCATCACCAGTCCTAGCCATCCCACTTCCGCCCCCCTCCCCCCCGGCCCTTAGTTCTATCTTCTTCACCCATTACAACATCATCAAAGTGTCTCAGAGACCGAAAATTTGCGCGCTTTGGAACTAATCAGCTGTTGAGGATAACAATGTTTCCGTCGCAAATCCTACCACATGTATACTATGCATTACAAGATTACTTGGTCTCAACGTCTTGCTTCGTGATTCAAAGGCTATGAAGATGGCAGGTCAAAGAATCCTTAAATGTTCGCGTATTACACTCGAACTTGATATTTTGTTACTATTTTATGAGCTCTGCCCCTGGCTTTGGAGTCTTCTTTGCAAATTCACTTGTCCCAAAATGTATGAATATGCAATGTATTCCTTTGATTTACAATATAAAATCATTTTTTTCACAAGTGTATAAATTTTAATTCATTATTTGAAAGGTGTATGTGTTTTTTATCATCTATGATACAGTTGCACATTCCAAAACCATCTGTTTAAATTATGATTTTTGAGTATTTGTAATAATGGGCTCGATTACCTCCCTTGGTGGAGAAAACATTACATCGGCTACACACCTTGTTACTCTGCGACCCCACAGTTTTTCCGTGGTTTTTAATTTTATGATATTTCGTGAATTTGTTACTGAGAATGGCGGCCCCTTCTCTTTGACATCAATGTGATCAGCATGATGGGGGGCACTGGAGGGATGCTAAGAAATATGAACCCAGGAAAGGGGGGGCAGGGTCAGGGGAGGGAAGTGGTGGCCATTTTCCATTCAAATCACTGCTCTTAAATATACTTCAATTCCCAAGTGTCGTTTGCATTGAAACTATAGCAACTTCATATCTGTATTGTTACTGTTGACAGTCGATTTGTCAACTATAGACAACAACACCTTCCGGATAATAGCTTGACGGCATCAGGAATTGTTTTATCAGCAAAATCAGTCAATACATTTTTGATCCTCTCCATCTGGGATATGGCCTGACTAGTCCAATTATTAAAATAAATAAATTATGAATCCACAATTTTACATAGATGTCGAAATTGAACTCAAAACCGAAAAAGAATATCCACTTAGAGGAATAAATATCTATAAATAAGATGTAAAAAGAGGTACAAACAACCCCAATACACAGCCCAGCTCAAGGGAAATAACTAGCAGTTTTAAAATAGTAAAACCCCTTTCCATGTGCCCTGCCCATTTTCCAAGTCAGGGGACTACACAAAATTTGGGAACATTAGCCTAGTGAAGTTTGGTCCTGCACTTCATACCCTTTATGGGTATTCAAAGTTAGTCTCAATATCTGACCATTCGGATCCTATTGATTGTGTTTCGCTAAAGTAAATACCTTAAATTCTGACATAATTATGGTAGTTCATAGTACATGTAGTGGCACTATTGCAAGACTTTAGAGCGAGACAAAACAAAGGAGATGTACTTGCAATATCGCACGGGAGGGAATGAATACGGAAAAACTAGATGTCACATGAAGCGCACATTGTGATGTAACAAATGAAATTTAAAAAAAAATTAAAAAACAAGAACTCATCCCTAGCTGGGCCTCCCGACCTTGACTTGGTCTGTCTTTACTTCAGTATACAAGGGCTAGTCATTTCGTCTAGATCCAGTATGATCGATGTCCACAATGAAATTCTTGCTCTTGTTATGAGGCAATGATATCCAGCTCTGCCGGTGAAGATTTTCAAAAAGCCCATGAACCTGGTAGTGGTACATGTATTTAAAAAATCCTAAATTGAAGTAAAAAAAAATCCCAAGATTTCTTTTACAACCTCAAAAATATGCTTAAAATTTACAATTTCGTTATATATTGATAATAATAATAATAATGGAAATCAGTTTATAATATAGCGCCTAATCCAAACAAGTTCGCTCTAGGCGCTTTACAGAAGTCTTGTTCTCTCGATTTACATCTCTCTCTCTCTCCTTCTTTCGCTCACTCTCTCTACCTCTCTCTATCTCAGAGCTAATTGTAACGCAGCCTGTTAGTGTAGTGACATACTAGACGCGGCAAACTGCTGCCGCACGCGGGAGCGGTAAAAAAAAAACCGCCAACACGTGTTATCCTATGAGACCTGACATACTAGAGAAGCCGTCGTCGCGCGCGGGAGCGGTTGCCGCTGTCTGATTTTTTTCTGCCGCGCCTGTCGGCGGGAAAATGAGAACCGCAACCGCGCGCGGGAGCGGTTTTCAGAGACAACACATGTTAGGCTATGGCTAGTGACATACTATCCCGCTCGCCGCGGCGGGATTTTTATTGCAGTGCAATCATCAGGTGCACTTCGTTTCTCGCACACAGTCCTGTTTCTTTTTTTTCAGAAATAATATTCAGATATTGTGAACTTTTCGAATATGTCTGCGGAAGTTATTATTAGTATGGTGGAGCAACAGCCTGCTATCTGGGACAAGGGTTGTGAGAAAAACGCACTGGAGGGGGGTTTGCCGCTCATAGTATGTCAGGTTCAAACTTACGCGGTTGTGCAGCTGCCGCGCGCGGGAACGGCAAACCGCGACAGCACGCGGCATAGTATGTCACTACACTTAGGCGCAGTTCACAACTCACATTTTACAACTCACAACTGTATTATAAAGTATTATAATAATATTTGAATGTATATTAATATGTATTTAATAATGAAAATAAATTTTCTTTGGGGGGGGGGGGGGGGTGAGGATGATATGGATAAACTTTAATCTATTAATTTTAATTTTGCACGGTCAGCGGCCTGTTCGGCCTGCTCTTTACGATTTCCAACTGCTAAGGTATGTTTAACGTGGGCAATATGCACACGAGCCCTCCGAATTTTTTCGTCTTTATCTGAGAAGACTAGGTAATAATAAATAATAATAATAATGTATAGCATTTATATAGCGCATATCCATTTAAAATGCTCTATGCGCTTTACAGAAACAACATGTTAACCACAGAGCAGAATGGAGCTGCCTGCGAAGCGCTCAACACACTGCACTGCTTCTTTCTCTCTCCCTGTCTCGCTCACTCTCTCTCTCTATCTCAGAGCAAATTGTAACGCAGCAATCGATCCTAACCCCCAATAGGATCAGGGACACGAAAATATGAGAAAAATCCCAAACTTACAACACGCCTGCACCAGCCGGGGTTTCAACCCGGTACCCTTAGCATGAGAGGCGGGCACCTTGCCTCTAGACCACCTTGTCCCCATAAATATTGAATTTAAACTAAGCAGTGCAGAGATTAGCTTGCAAACCATGCAAAAGATCCCCTCCCATAGGCAATCTCAAGCTGCCTTTTAGGCCATTTGGCTTTTACTTTTATCTTTTAAATCGCGAATGGAAGGGCAATTTTATGATTTTTTACTCTTTTTTTACAAAGAAATGATAGCAAAACATAGAGTTTACAGTAGCCCGAACAATCCCATGATCTGTGGAAACAATGCCAAGATCCCAATATGTAACCCTTAAAATCTCAAGATCTTGGGAAAAATCCCAAGGACTGGCAACACTGGTTTACATCGTTTCTTAGTGGGGGGGGGGGGGGCGCCATTTGAATCATTCAGTTACCTGCGATTTGAATCATATGTGTTGATTCGAATCACTCACAAATCATTGCTTATCCCCATTAGGACTCATCGGTGACAGTAAACCTCGCCTATCTCTGTCTTCACGTATTGTGTATTGTATGCGGGAGATAATGAATTTGATTAGTCAGCATCACTTTAATTTTACGCTCAAGGAACCAGAATGTAATTCTTACTGTGAATGAGCATGGCACATACCAAAGGTCAAGTGTGGACTTGACTTGTGGGAGAGGAGCAGGAGAAACTACTTGTTTCTTGCCTACTGTACAAACATACAGTGAAGTAAACCTACATGATGAGTACATCAATACATGTATTAATGTTGAGGCACTTAGATTAAAAGTCAAGCATCCCAGAGAATTCCCAGCCAACATCCCTACGTCAATCCGACGTGGATGTGTATACGATTTCTGTAAGGTTAGTAGAATTACTACGGGCGGGTTTCTGACATCAAACTGACATCAGTGCGATATTATAAGCAACGGATCTACGTAGGAACCAGGTTATTCCTATGTGCAAACCTGACATCACTCCTAGTCCTATGCGTCGAGTGTACATCGGATTGCTGGCTGGGATGATCAAACTTCAACAACCCAACCCTTCACGCACTGGAGAGGAGAATAAAAAATTTTGTACCCAATGATAATTATTATTGCTTCTTCCCTGTGCAGCATTGCCTGTACTGATTTGTGTTCTTTTAATTTTAGTGTGTAAGCGACTACACTGTTTACAAACAGAAGTGTCGATTCCTATCAAAAGAATCACTCCAGGACGAACCATTGCCCATCACTATCACTACCACTTTTCTCCCCTTAAGATTCAAGGGCTGTGAACAGATCAGGCCAAAGAATAAGATTTAAACTTGAGTTTTCTTTCTTGTCAACAGTTAATTTTAAGCAGACTCATCATTGCATTTATGTTCTTCTTTGCAATTTCCATTACCCTAAAATCTATGAATATTATGCAATCTGCCTATTCCCTTGTTTTGCAACATAATATCAAATTTTTGCAAATCTGATTTCAATTTGTCAGCTATAAGCTGCCTGCAGTTTTTAATGAGAAGTAATAAAATTCTACATTTAAGCACAATCTGTTTAAATTATAATTTTTGATCGTTTCAATCAAGGGCTTGGTTTCTTCCTTTGGTTAACAACAAATAATTCAGTTACATCCCTTGTCAATGCCACTTCATCTCTGATGGACGCGTCAATGTGATGAGCATTATATATAGGCGGAATGGAGGGACTACAAAAAATATTAACCCAGAAAGGTTGCAGGGGTAGGAAAGGGGAGTTGTTGACAGTATCCTGGAACAAGACCATGGGCAAATCCCTAGGGGCAAAGGGAGACAAATGTTTGCATGACCTATTTAGCGCTCAATTCATCTGGTTAAAGTTAACTGTTCGCAAGGCATGAACACGGCTTGGGTTTGGCTGATTCACATTGTTTCCTATACCAAGCTGTCCATTCACGTTGAAACCCCAGCCATACATCTGAAATTAAAAATTGTACTGTTTTTTTTAACAGGTAAGTGAAAGAACACTAGAAAATTTTCTTATCTGCAACATCAGTTCCCGCCAAAAGAATTAATCTCTAAGTCTTAAAGAACTCATCAAGACAAAAAAGGAGCAGAACTGCAGCAGCGAACGTGAACAATACACTCATTTTCTTATAAACAGAATCTTGTAAGTATCATAGTGGACGTTATTTCACATAATTTATTCTGTTGGAACAGAACGTCTGTAACTAAATCTTATTTAATTTTGCCCGGGCAGCGGCCTGTTCAGCCTGTTCTTCTTAATTTCCAACTGCCAATGTATCTTTAATGTGCGCAACATGTACACCGGCCTGCCGAGTTCTCCGTCCATGTCCAAGAAGACTAGGTGCTCGATCATACCCATTATAGGATCAGGAATAGGAAAATATGAGAAAAATCCCAAAAGTTCCAATATGCCTGCAACGACCAGAATTCAAACCCTCTTGTCCCCATCATCTTCTTGTCCCTCTAAGCCCCTCCAAAGGGCTCCCTAATTACAAAAAAATATGTTGGAAATCCTTAATTTAAAGACAATCACAACCTCAGGCTTTTGCACATCTGCCTAACCACAAGTAAAAGCTCAATGCCTCTGGGTATTTAGTTCACAGTTGCAGGCTAAATTATGTCACATACTTAACATAGAGGAATAAGAAAGGAAAACTGAAAAATTGGATAATTATGAGGAATTCTGAGACATAGACTTTTCTCAGGGAACTGTTTACTACTTCCTTTGAACAGATTATATATTCCTGAGTTATTCACCTTATCATCCCCTTCAACATGACAAGGCTCTATCTCCACTTACTGAACTGAGCAACACTCTTCACATTACTTCTACAGGCCTTGTCCATCATTATACATGTATGTCAAAAGTATCAAGTCAAGGGACTCAGTGAGTAATTTGTAAGTGGTCAATTGCCAAATTGTGGGGCACCAAAATGACCATGTGAACCAATTTTTCAGCTAGATCCAGTACCGTAGTGTTAATTTTGCTTTGACTGGCCAGATATATGACAGACCATATTTAACTGGTTTTGGGACAAGAATGACTCTAGTTGATGAGAAATTAGAGTTTATTTGCAGTCGTCCCCTCCTGTTACGTACATCATTTTTGACACCATGAAGGGACAACAACCACTTTTGTAAAGCAAACCACTGACAAAACACGCATCGCATTCAAATGACGTACATAACAACCGACCTCTATTGACACTAGGTTTTGACAACATAATTATTTTCAGTAAAAAAACCTGCAAGCAAGCAATGACTGAAACAAAAACAAAAAGATGTTAACATAGTAATGGTTTATGACAACTTGGAGTGAACTCAGTGACCAATAATTTATGTGATTGAAACATTCTTGTTACGTACATCATTGTTGACACCAAAATGTAATCTTCGTCTTTAGCTCATAAGTTTGCCAAAATTTGACACTAGATTTATCTATAAAAATAAAATTTCTTTCTCCATTCAACAATGCTTTAAACTTGTGTAGAAACTATTACTACTAGCACTAGATTTCCACATGTTGTCGCACTCTCCCGTTACGGACATAAAATTGACCCAGACAACTTTACGTACATCATTTGACTTCAAAGCACTAGATCTAGATATAGATCTAGTCGTCAAATTTTAAGATAAATTGTTTTTTCTGTATTCCTTAGCAAGGGCCTAATGCTGCAATCATGCCTCGGTGTTTGTCTTGCTCACTGATGTATGTTTGGAGCAATACGTTTCCATAACTTGCATCTGAAGAGCAAAAGTGAGTTTAAAAAAACATTACGAACGTCAGCACATTCCCGTTACGTTACGAACGTCACATGCTCTTTGAACTTTGACACGAACACAGAGGTTTTAATAATGTAATAATAACACATTAACTTATCACTGTGAGTTAAGGTAAGTTCGTTTTCTGGTAACATAAGCTACAGGTGACAAAATGCTCTGTCCAAGCCGGCCGCGTTGGGTGGAGATCCACCACAATGTTACGAACGCCAAAATTGACCCGGTGTAGGATCCGGTTTCGTCCCCCCTTTGAGATGGTCCCCCGGGGGACCTTGTCAGAGCAGAAAAGGTCCCCTGGGGGACCTTTTCAGACTAAGAGCCCCCTTCAGCGATCCAGCCTCGTTTTCGATTGCGAGGCTGGATCGCTGAAGGGGGCCCTTTTCAGAGCAGTTTCTAGTCTGAAAAGGTCCCCCGGGGGACCATCTCAAAGGGGGGACGAAACCGGATCCTACACCGGGCGTCACCCGAGGAGTAATGAGCTATTTGTAAAGCTCGTTTTGCAAAACTGCAACCGGGGTTATAAACGAAACTTAAGATTTCGTTACAGCAGAAAGTAAACGATAAAATTCTATGACGAAGATGTATTCATAGTGGATAACAGTCAAATCGGCGCTCCGATTCGGAATCCGTATTTTTGACACGATGAAAGACGTACATAACGGACATTTTCTTTTAGGTTTAGCGATGAGATTTAATGTTTTCCAAGTAATTTTCTGGTTTGCAGCTGTAGATGCACCATTCATTTATAAGCACAACATAAAAAACATGAGGTCAAGACACCCACTCATCCGATGTTCAGGTTTTCAGTAGACCACCTCTGACGTGTCCGTTTTCAATAGCCGATTTTTCACCATATTTTCGGACTCAAATTAATTTTTCTGCACAGTTACATGATCTTTCACTGCAATGTTGTGTTTCCTGTTAGATCTATCATTTCTTATCAAATATAAACAAAGAGAAACTTAAGTGGTGACATCTGTGTCATATGATTAAAGAAATCCCAAAGGCATGTGTGATTGACCCAGTTTTTGGCATTTGACCAAGTATTACTAAAACAAAACAAAAATAAAAAAAAATCATTTCTCTCAAAGTTGCGATAAGCACATGAAACTTTGATCATCAATTTCTCAAAAGTTGACGGAAGAGAGTTGTCATTCTGAGGGACGATATACGTTTATTCAGACGATTGGGTTGCTTTTTCACATTTCTGTTAGGCATATATATTCACCAAGCTGGTCACACCTGGAAAATCAGGTGTGAGGCTACAGTACTTTTCCCTAAAACTTTGAAATTACTTTATGGATTTGCAAGAAACATGGATTGACCGCTGTAGTGTGCATGTTTATTATAGGATGTATGTCACGAGCGAGTGAGCGGGGGTCAATAAGTGCGGGGAAGGGGTCTTGAGGCGTGCATGTTGTGAGTGAATTTGAGGCTTAGTCCAGGCAAGATCAGGGTAGTCAAATCACTGCAAGTTAAGAGGTCCAAGGAGACAGACGGAAGAGAGCAGTCGGGAGATTGTTGTATATTCCAGTAATGACTGGTAGGTTGAACTATGATTGATAATTATGATGGTTGATGTACTATATTCTCCTATGACCATGATGTAAATAAGTTATATGTGAGGAATGTGAAAGTCATTGATTACTGTGTATAGAGATGTGCGCAAGGAGCGATAGATGTAAGTTAGGATCATGGATTCGTAGCGAGCCTGAGTACTGTGTAATACGGTGGAGGTGTGTTACCGTAGAGAAGTGCAGATGTGTGGTGAGGGAAATGTGGACTATTGTGTGTACGCTTGATGGTTCGTAATGAGTGGTGAAGTGGATAGTAATTGTATGGTGTTATAGAGATGTAACGTTATTCTTATAGGTGCCGGGGTCGGGCCGTGATGCTACCCGTGGTGGAGAGACTAGCACAGGGGATAGGCCAGCATAAGGAAATGCTTGGGTTGGGCAGAAGGCTACCCACAGGCCTGCCTGAGTGAAGCTGTCGCGCAGGACAGCGAGAGCACATGAGTCGTGGCAGTCTGGCCACAGACACGGACGTGATGTATTAAGATGTTAATGTGCTATTAAGATATTAATGTGCTATTGAGATACTAATGTGCTATTGAAATATTAATGTGCTATTAAGACATTGAGGGGAGATTGAGATCCGGAGATTAGGTTGAGCAGGAGCCAGTAAGAGAGGCCCGCAAGTAGTACATACATTGATGTGAGGCTGAGGCCAGAGCATAATTAGAAAGTAACTATCGGGTTGTGGACCTGGAGAAGAATGAATGTTGGGAATAAGACCATTGGATGGTATTTGAATTCAATAATGTAATGTATGTAATTGCACATATATCTTTATCTTTATGTATAATAAATGTGTGAGTCTGTTTGGTTGTTCTGTTAAGTGTTATACTTGTTCGTTTGTGATTGTTGTCCTGTCATAATCATTACATCTCCCAGTCTGGGATTTGTGACACTGGGGGCTCGTCCGTTTAGTTTACCTGTGGTCATTTTGACATTGTGTATTCGTCATATCTAGTGGTATTTCTGTTGTGGTAGGAATTTGTGCTGTTGTCTTCTGTTTGTGGGATGAATGGAAATTTCAGGATGAGATAATTTATGTATATTTATGAATATGTATTGATGCATGTATTGCTATAAATATGTACTAATGTGTATGTCAGGAGCAGAATTAGGGTCTTGGGGAGCATTCGACTGCACGAGAGGCAGCTAACTCACACTCGGACACAACCACACAAGAAAAGTATCAAACAACTAGAGTATCTATATATGTCAGGCCGGTCAGGCCATGTTTTACATAAATATTAATAAACAAAACAAAAGACAATAGAGGTATATTCAAAGCAATAAATTCTAATTACTAACTTAATCTATGATATTCATGTAATTATGGATCCTTATTGGATGTACTGCAATCAATAGCAAATAGGTATATTATACGAAACTAGATATCAATTTAAAGTGACTGCTGAGTCGCCACTGGCCAGTCGCCAGGCAAACTCTCCCTAAATCATATGGGCTTGAATGTTAGGAGAGCCCTGTACGTTCCAGGCCTACAGAAGCACACTTCGGCTTGTAGGTAATTATGCAGTTGCAAAAAACTATTTATATATATGCACAATCCTTATTCAATTCATCAACAATGTGCCATATTACTTCAATCATACTATGGAAATAATTCTATAACACAGGCCACTCGTCGTCGAGTGCCAGCTGGGGTTTCCTTAGACTTCCTATGAGGCTGTGGTTCTCTCTCTATCTCTGATCTTCTATTATGCTTGAACAAATAAGATATATTACCATTGGTCACGCCTACTGGTAGGTGCGAACATCAAAATAGCGCAGCGTGGGCTTTCAAAGGTCAGCCCACTCAGACCTTTCTTTCTAGAGCTCAGTCAGTCCGTTAGCAAGGACTTCTAGTCTTCAAATCACAGTTCAGGTACTGGCCAACCGGATATACATCACGACACGATGCTTCTGCTCGTCTGTATTCAATAAATCTGAACGTTACACGATGTTTTATACTATCTGGCTACCCAGCAGTGCTAGTCCGCTGGCCCAATTAGTTCAGCTATCTCATAGGTCGAAACCTCCCACCATTTTAATTGTAGTAATACGTCTGCACTATTCTACCAGCCAGTTAACGTGCAAAAACTTGTCTAGTCATACTTAACAATGTCAACTATCCCCACCTTGTTTTCACCCCTCTCCATTACTTATTAATCACGAACATTAAAACCGACAAGCGTGTCTCTAACAGTTTAACTTTACATTTATTTACTCACCAACTATAATTCGCGAGGGCCGTTCAAGGCCACCAGCCAATTTCTCATGGCCCTGGTAAAACAACAACAACTCACTCTCTGCGTGAGTTTTAACAACATCCGAACCATGACAGTGTAATTAAATTTTCAGAGAGACAGTGTGTGTGCCAGCCTGAGAAGTCAAGCAGCCAGAGCTCCGAGTAAGGGGCGAAGTTAGAGGCAAAAGTTGAAAGTTAAGTAAAACTGAAATTTTGTGCCCTGGATTGAGGGCTGTCTTTTCATCTGTCTTTTTCTCTGTTTTTGCTGTTTTTTGTTGTTGTCATAGATTATACGGGCGGTGGAGCGGGTTTGCTGTGGTGAACTTAGTTTATCCTCTTAAAGGGGTGTGGTAAACTTCGGAACTTCGTTCATCACAGTGAACAGTCCTTAGGGCTTTGTCATTGTTTAGTTGTAGCGTCGATATCTTCTCTGTTTCTGCAGGAAGACGTATTCTCTTGTCCCCTCTCTTACCTATCTGTAGATACGTTCTTTTTTTCAGGCTCTGTTCTTGTTCGTACCTTGTAGTGTAATCGGGGTAGTTAGGTTGCATTTTTTTTCCATTAAAATTTTTTTTTTACAAGCCTTTGTCCTAGTCTGGTTCGTTGTCCTTTGTAACAGCTGAGGTTGTTCTAGCACGTTATAGTAGGGGGGAGTTAGTTGATATAACTACAACCCTTTAGAAAACGAAACTATTACAGCTGTAAAATAAATAAACACGAAATCCGACGATAGATTAAATAATACTAAAGTTTAATAACTGTATAGTGAACAATAAATTACTAGGAAGACACCAGCGAAACTAAATATCTACGCCACAAAAAGGAAACTCACTTACTCACCAGTGTAACAAGAAAACGGGGGAGGGCAAGGGATAGCTTGTAGATGCTACACAACTCCCCAATTTAAGTTGAATATTTTCAACTCCGAAACATTATTCAGCGTCTGCAATATCTTGAAATAACAATCTTATAGCACTCCCAATCTCACAAAGGTAGTTGCTAATTCTATTACAATTATTAACAATTTCAGTGCCTTCCCAAATTTCATCGCAAATACAATACAATGCAATATCCTTTGCATCACTAATACCATAACTAATACAATACCGTCATTGCTTCCCAATAGTAGACAGTAGGCCTACTAGTCAAAATAACACAACGCCACCACTGTGGTGAAACAATGGTCAATGATATTATTACAAATCATATAAGGTGAAACGATGGCCCATCGTTTACACAATGCTTCGTGCCCGAATCATAGCATATAACTTGTTGTACATAACATGGTTATCTCCAAAATGTATAACTCATACGTACAATGGCCAAAAATACCAATACATACCGACCACTGATTAGGGTCTTTCTTCATCATATTAGGTCAAAACAAGTTACAACATTGCAACATAACACAAACACTGCTTGCTCGCAGTCTCCATTTGGGTTACATTTTCCAAAAATTACACCAAGTTCCATTGGTAACAAATATGACATAGCATAAAATCAAAATGTGACTAACACATCATGACTCTCTATCAGCCATCAATTCAATATTCAGTCACAGATGAACTATGTCCCCAATTACAGTACAATAGGCAAAAGTATGGGTTACAATGCATTTCACTGATAGTGTACTACTTTAAAATACCCTGCTCAGGAAATCGGCACAGACATTTTCTCTGCCTTTTACGTAGTGAATCCTAAATCGATAAGACTGTAAAAATAAACTCCATCGTAATAACTTTGGACTGTCAAACTTGGCAGAGTTCAAAAACTCTAATGACCGATGGTCAGTTTGGAGCACAAACTCCTTTCCATACAAATACAAAGTAAACTTTTTTACAGCCCAAACAATAGCTAAACATTCGCGCTCTGAGACCGAATATTTTGTCTCACGAGGCAATAGCTTACGACTAGCATATGCCACAGGGTACAACTTTCCCTCGTGTTCCTGCATAAGGCTAGCGCCTAATCCGCGATCTGATGCATCAGTTGCTAAGACAAACTCTTTGGAAAAATCTGGCAAACATAACACGGGTTTGGAGTTAATGACATTCTTCAAAGAGGTGTACGCTTTCTCCTGCGTTTCATCCCACTGAACTATATTGGGCTGACCCTTTCTAAGTAAATCAGACAATGGTGATGCAATCGCTGAAAAGTTAGGAATAAATTCATGGTAATATCCCACTAATCCTAAGAATGCTTTCACTTCCTTCTTAGTGGTGGGTCTGGGTGCGTCTCGTACCTTACATACATTCTCTTCTAACAGGCCAATCATACCTTCTCCCACTAAGTGTCCAACAAAGTCTGCTTCAGACGTTCCAATCAGACACTTCGATGGTCTTGCAGTTAATCCAGCTTGGTCCATCCTCTGCAGTAAGTCATTGAGAGTCTTCACATGCTCGTCGAATGTCTCTGTATGAATCAGCAGGTCGTCCACATATGCTGTCACATTGTTCATTCCACGGATCAATGGCTTTACGACCCTGTTCAGCGTGGCTCCTGAGTTCATCATCCCAAAAGGCATCCGAACGAATTCATAGTGTTCGCCCATGGTGACGAACGCCGTCTTGGGAATGTCTTGCTCTCGAACTTTCACTTGCCAGTATCCCTTGCTCAGGTCAATCCAAGAGAATAATTTTCCTCTCGAGAGACTCTGAAACACTTCCGATGGCGCTGCTGTCGGATGGGGGTCAAATACTGTGATCTTGTTCAACCTCCTGTAGTCGATGCAGACTCGGTTGGATCCGTCCTTCTTCTTGACGACAACAATAGGTGAAGCATAAGCTGATGAGCTCCTTCGAATGATGCCCAGCCGTTCCATGGTGCTAAGCTCCTCCTTCAATGAGTCGCGCATAGCGTAGGGCACCGGGTATGGTCGTTGACGAACTGGTACTTCTGTCGTCAGGTCGATGCGATGTTCACCCAACTGGCAGCATCCAGGGAGATTGGTGAAGACGTGCTGGTAATTCTTCACCACATCGCAGAGTTCTTGACGTTGTTCTGACGTCAGTTGCGTTCCATACTGGACATCTCTGTAGCCTTCATTCTGGTTCCAGCTTCCTAGGTCGGCAAGGTCCTCCGTCGTTCCATCGTTGTCGCCTTCCAGGTCGCAGTCCTCGATGATTGTCATGCCAGCTGACTCCACGGGTTGACTCTTGTCCATCATGTCGTCCTCTGCCAGTACAGTCTCAGCACTATCACCGCCGCCGTCCTTTATGGCGTTGACATGTTCAGGCGTGGTATCTCTCCTACTGTTGTCCATCCCACACATCTCGGTCACAATAGGTCTCGGTTCCATTGCCACTGCTGCTGCTTTTGACGTCCTTGGAATGTATCTCTTGAGGAGGTTGGCGTGCAAGGTCTTTTCTTTTGCACCCATCTTGACTCTATAGTCGTTAACACCGACAACTGAGACTACCTTATATGGTCCCTTCCATTGGACTAGGAGCTTGTTAGTGTTCGTCGGCAGTAGCACCAACACTTCATCTCCGGGGCGGAACTTCCTCTCTCGCGCTTTCCGGTCGTAGTAGGTCTTCTGTCTACCTTGAGCCTTGGAGAGTTCTTCCGTCGCTAACTTCCATGTGTCCTCCAGCCTCTCACGTAGTTCCATGACGTACTGGTAACTGGTCTTCGTTTCCGGCTCCTCTACATCCTTGGTCCATAGTTGTCGTAAAATGTGCATTGGTCCTCTCACAGTTCTCCCATACAGCAACTCGAATGGGGCAAACTTGGTCGACTCTTGGGGAACTTCACGATATGCGAAGAGCAGCGGGTTGATGTATCTGTGCCACTGCTTGGGTTGCTCTGCGCACAGTCGCCTTAAGGTCTTCTTCAGTGTGCCGTTAAATCGCTCCACCAACCCGTTGCACATAGGGTGGTAGACTGTAGTGGTCGACTGTCGAATTCCCAGTAGTCTATTCGTTTCCTTCATGACATCTGACATAAACTGGGTCCCTTGGTCCGACAAGATCTCTTCGGGCACACCCAAACGGCTGTAGATGTTCACTAAGGCTTCTGCTACCGTTTCTGCGTCGATCTTCTTCAAGGGTGTGGCTTCGGGGTAACGAGTAGCGTAGTCTATATACACCAGGATATACCGATGTCCACCTTCACTTGGGGGGTCGATAGGTCCTACTAAGTCCACGGCCACTCGCCTAAATGGTACGTCCACTACTGGCATACTCTGCAGGTGCACCTTTGGGGTCGCTCCTTTGTTCACCGTCCTCTGGCATATGTCGCATGAGCGGCAGTATCTCGCGACGTCACCTTCAATTCCAGGCCAATAAAAATTGCTCATAACTCTGTCTTTGGTTTTCTTCACGCCGAGGTGTCCTCCGACGATCGAGTCGTGGGCTACACTCAGTACATACTCTCTCAGTTTTCCGGGTAGTACCACTTGCCTTATAACCGTCGCCTGTCTCAGGTCCTTGTAGATCCGGTACAGTACTCCTCCATGTTTCTCAAAATGAACAGATTTATTGCCTCTATTAGTTGGGATCTTCTTCTGCTCTAACTTCCTAATGACTTCGTCTTCTTCTTGGAGTCGGATAAGTTCCTCTCTATCCACTCCCGCGTGCCGTTCTGCCCTCGGCACCTTCAGCGACGTAGACCGGTCCTTCCTCTTCTCCTGGGCCCTCGTGGTCACCGCTCCTACCATCACCTCAGTATCAGGGTCGTACGGATCCTTCGCTCCGTCCACGTTCCCGACTACTAGGTCGCAGATGGTCTCCGGGAGACACAGCGCCGTCACTTTGCCCGTCAGGTAAGGCGTCTTCACGTCGATAACGGCTTCCTCCGCCGCTAGCAAGGAGTTATCGATCCTCGCGATAAGTTTCTTCCCACCGGTGAGCTGTCCGTCGTCCACCAGTGCTCGCCGCACCACTACACCTTCACAGCCGGTATCTCTCAGGACATCTACCGCTCGATCTCCAATCAAGCCCTTCATCACTGGTAACTTCAGTTTCTCCACGGTCCTTCCGTCACTGCATCCTCCGCACGTAACAGGCACCGCTAACTGTAGCTTCCCGTCCTTCATTACCGCTTGAACGTTGATGCTGGTGTCAGCCGTCGTCACATCTTGTCTTGACGACTCGTCCGCCGCTATAACTACGGCCGCCGCCGCCTTGTTCGGCTTGCCTCGTCCCATATCCTTCTGGGCTGGACACATCCTCCGAACGTGGCCTGGCTTTCCACAAAGGTAACATCTGAACTCACCTTTGTCTTTGGTCCTTGCACGACACTCCCTCGCCTTGTGTCCCGGCCTCTGGCACCTATGGCAGACCTGTGGGCTTCTGTCTCCGTTGGGCCTCTGTCGCACTGGCCGGCTCTGCAGTCTGGCGCTCCCGCTGAGCGTCCGGTTCCTCGCTACCAGGTACGCCTCCGCTGAATCTGCGATGTCCTGTAGCGTCTTTGGTTTCCTCTCCCTCACATGGGTTGCAAGGTCTGGTGGGCAGGCATCCATGAATTGCTCTCTGACGAACAGATCTCTCACTCCTTCGTAGGTCTCCTCCGTCTTCGACAGCTTTATCCACCTCTCTAGATAGGTCTTGATCCTGGTCAAAAACATTCCAACATCTTCTCCATCTTCAGGCTTACCTTGTCTGAACATGAGTCGGTATCCGTCCTCTGACAGGTTGTACCTCTTCTGCAACGCTTCCTTGACCTTGTCGTAGTCCTTGGCTTCGTCGATCGGTAGTCTGCAGAAGCACTCCAAAGCTCTCCCGGTCAGCAGGGCAGACAGTGATGTCGTCCAGGTGGATCTGGGCCATTCAGCTGTCTCGGCAAACCTCTCAAACCGCAGCAACCAGCTATCCAGATCGTCCTTCTTGTCCTGAAATGCAGGTAGCTTGGGTCTCTTGGAACTGGCGTGGTCGTCGGTCTTCTGTGCTGAGTCGTTGCCTCCACGTTGCTGGCGGATCTTCTCCATCTCCAACTCGTGGTTCATCTCCTTCTCCCGAGCCTGTCGTTCAGCCTCCTTCTCCTGTCGTTGAGCCTCCAGCTGTCTTTCTCTTTCCAGGCCTTCACGGAGGTAGTCCCGTCTCTCCTGCCCAGTGAGCTCCATAGCGTCCGCTTCCTGGCTAAGCCTTCCAATAACCTCCGACATGTTGTACATAGCTTGTCGATGATATTCTACTGTAAACTATGTAAATAAATCTAGTAATTTTGATCTGGTCCGCTCGAATATGGTCGGATCCCGGACGAGCCCCCAATATGTAACAGCTGAGGTTGTTCTAGCACGTTATAGTAGGGGGGAGTTAGTTGATATAACTACAACCCTTTAGAAAACGAAACTATTACAGCTGTAAAATAAATAAACACGAAATCCGACGATAGATTAAATAATACTAAAGTTTAATAACTGTATAGTGAACAATAAATTACTAGGAAGACACCAGCGAAACTAAATATCTACGCCACAAAAAGGAAACTCACTTACTCACCAGTGTAACAAGAAAACGGGGGAGGGCAAGGGATAGCTTGCAGATGCTACATCCTTGATGTCCTTGTGGTCCTTCTTCTGAATTTCCTCATTCTTGTCTTTTCTATTCTCTTTCGTTACTTAATAGTGCTATACATTTTATGAACATAGAATTAGTTAGAGAGTATGCTATAAAATGTTCAGTTAGGTATGTTCTGAATTGCATTTGAAAATAGTGGTTGTTATTATAGTGGCATAATTTCAGGTCTCGGGTCGCGTTGTTTATGATAGCTACACAGACAGTTATTGTATTTCAAATTATATAATTATAAATCCGTGAAATGGCGGAGCTCCAGCAACTAATGAAGGTAGGCACGGAACTTGGCCTGGAAGGCGTAGAGCTACGTAGCTGGATTAAGGAGCAGCAGGCAGAATTGCGCGATGAGCGTGCTATAGATAGAGCCTAGAGAGCGAGAAAAAGAGGCTCAAGAGCGGGAGAGAGAAGCTAAAGATAGAGAGCGAGAAAGAGAGAGAGAAAAAGAGGCTCAAGAGCGAGAAAGAGAAAGAGAGGCTCAGCAGCAGGAAAGGGATTTAAAGTTAAAGGAGATAGAAGCTCAAGAGCAGGAGATAGCGGCGCGAGTAAGAATCGCGGAATTGGAAATCAAGAAGAATGCGCCAACAGAAACAGTTGAGCGGCAGGGACAAAATAAAAGTGGTGTTCGGATTAAGCTGCCTACATTCGACGACCAGAAGGACGATATAGACGCCTTCCTTTACAGGTTCGAACTAAATGCACAACTGCAATGGGGGGAGAATAAGAAATTATGGTCCACGTACCTGGCATCTCTATTGCAGGGTCGAGCGTTAACCTACTTTAAAGAGTTACAGTGCGAAGACGTGCATGATTACGATAAGCTGAAGTCTTTGCTGCTTCGCCGATTTGCGCGTACGGGGGAATATTTCCGGGAGAAGTTTAGGCGAGCACGTGCGGATACTAGGGAGGACTTTGCTGCCTTCGTTGCCAAATTGACGGAGTATTTCACGAACTGGTTGGACTTGTCGCATGTTGGCACAGATTTTGCTAAATTGAAGGACCTAATGATCCGTGACCAGCTATACGCGTCGTGCCATAAAGATTTAGTGGCTTTTCTCAAAGAAAACGAACCCGCGACGGTGCAGGAGGCGTCAAAGTTGGCACATCCGTCCAAACCAGTCGCGAGGGCGTACGTGCAGGATGCTGGTTACGTCGCCGTTGTTGAGGGGTCGCCGACAGGACATAGTAGAGACAGGTCGCGTCAGCGTGGTAGCTTTAATGGGCAAGCCCAGGTCCCACGTAGGGGGTATTGCCAATCACCTGCATATATGGCCGGTAACTATGACCGAGCAGGAGGGCGAGGTCGCGGTAATGGCCGAGGGCGTTTTGTAACCTTTGCCGATGATCGATGGCAGAGGGACTTTAGTCCCGGTCGCGATGGGTCACGGGGACCCAGGTCTAGCGGAGCACAGGGAGCGGAGTGTTGGACTTGCGGACGCGTAGGTCATTTTTCACGGGAGTGTAGGGCCGCGAAATGTTGGAACTGCGGAAGAGCAGATCACATTAGCGTAAATTGTCCTGCAGGTAGGATAGTGGCGAACGTGGATGGCAATCATAGTAGCTCCACTCAGTGTTCTCCTAATAAATTTCAGCATGCGGCCGCGTGTGTTACATCGGACAGCGGAGGCGGACAGTATTCTAAGTGTCCCAGTTGTGAGAAATTATTATCTTCCGGTGTTTTACCTTGTGGGAGAAAGATTCCCGTTATTAATTCATGTCATACAGGGGGTGGTCTTAGGGTTTATCCGGGGTTTGTTGGGGACGAACCGGTCTCGGTTTTACGTGATACAGGATCTACCGTTGTGGGAGTGCATAGAGACTGCATTCATGATTCACAGCTTACAGGTGAGACTGTCCCATGCATTCAATTTTCAGGGGCCATTGAGAAATTACCTATGGCAAAGATAGTGATTGATACACCTTTTCTTAGCGGGGAAGTCGAAGCAGTTGTTGGGTTTTTCCCAGGCGCCCAGCTCATCATTGGTAATATATCTCGGGTAGTTTCCCCTTCTGAAGAGCCTGTACAAGGCATGGTCACAATCTAAAGGTATTGACTTTTGTGCCGCAGTCGAGACACGTCGGCAGGTTGCTGATAAGGGTAAAATTAGACCTTTGGTGACGCCAGCGGTCAACCTTGATAGCACACCAGAGCGCTTGGCGAAATTACAAAAGGAGGATCCATCATTGAATCCATGTTTTGGGGAGGCGCGAACAGAGAAAACGAGGAAGTATAAGAACGGTTCATCTTCCTTTCTTATCCAGGGGGGCATTCCTTTCGGTAAGTATGTCACAGTGGCTTCCTTTCTAAAGCAGGTCGTTGTGCCAGCGTTGTTAATTGCAACAGTATTGCGTTTGGCCCATGATGTCCCATTAGCGGGTCATATGGGAATAGCTAGAACCAAAGAAAGAGTTTTCAAGAATTTTTATTGGCCATTAATCCACAGAGA
The DNA here is from genome assembly GCA_963931925.1 of Onchidella celtica. Classification (NCBI taxonomy): domain Eukaryota; kingdom Metazoa; phylum Mollusca; class Gastropoda; order Systellommatophora; family Onchidiidae; genus Onchidella; species Onchidella celtica. Next base: position 11,560,847 of record OZ007580.1, on the reverse strand, counting down.
TGTACGGTTGTATTGTAAGACGTGCAGTTCGTGCCAAAAGACGACGCACAAGGGTCGTACACCCCAGGCTCCTCTTCAAAATATCCCCACGGTTTCGGAGCCTTTTAAAAAGGTTTCGATTGACCTTGTTGGCCCCATTCACCCAGCTACTGATAGGGGGAATCGATTTTTTTTAACGGTCATTTGTAATGCTACGAGATGGCCAGAGGCACTTCCTCTTCGTACCATAACGTCAGAGGCAGTCGCGGAAGCGTTGTTTGGAATCTTCGCTAGAGTGGGAATACCAGAACAGATTTTGTCTGATAGGGGCGCGCAATTTACGTCGGATATGATGAAGGAATTGTTTCGTTTATTTAGCATACAGCCCATCACTACCACCCCATATCACCCACAGGCTAATGTCATGTGCGAGAGACTAAATTGGACGCTAAAGTCGATGTTGCGTAAGGTAGCTGCTGATCGCCCTAAAGATTGGGATAGATATATCCCTGCAGTATTATTTGCGTATAAGGAGGTACGTCAGGAGTCAACAGGATTCTCTCCGTTTGAGATGTTGTATGATCGTAGTCCTAGGGGTCCAACTGATGTTCTTCGGGACATGATGACGTCGCCATCATCAGGAGACGATGAGCAAATTTCAGTGTTTCAGTACCTTGTTGATTTAAGAGAGAGATTATCTTCAGTGCGCACTATTGCGGAAGAAGCTTCCAGTATCGCTTCAAAAAGAGCAAAAAAACTATAATGATAGAGGATCCAAACTGCGAATTTTTAAGCCAGGAGACAAGGTTTTATTGTTATTGCCTACGGATCATAATAAGTTATTAATGACATGGAAAGGTCCGTATACTATTGAGCGAGTCGTTTCGAAGGTAGATTATGCTATTCAGATTGATGGATCAGTTAAGGTTTTCTATGTTAATATGCTACAGAGATTTTATGAGAGACCAGAGTATTTGTGTTCTCAGAAGGATTGTTTTAGTTTAAGGTGATGCCATTTGGGTTGGTAAACGCGCCAGCTACGTTTGCAAGATTAATGAGACTGGTATTGAAGGACATACCTAATGTCGTGTCATTCTTTGACGATATAGCGTGTCATACGTCGTCATGGTCTGAGCATATTCAGACACTAACAGTAATTTTTAAACGATTGCGTCATTTTGGTTTAACTGCTAAACCCGCAAAGATGTATTTGGCATGTCCAGAAATAGTATTCCTAGGACATCTCGTGGGTAGAGGTATTGAGAGACCTGAAATAACAAAAATTGAGAAATTAGTAGGCTTGCAAATCCCTAAGACAAAGAAACAAGTGAGAAGCTTAGTGGGAATTTTAAATTATTACAGGAAGTTCATTCCGAACTTTTCCTCCTTGTCATCTCCTCTTACTGACCTTACTAAGAAGGGACAACCCGATAAGGTCCATTGGACGTCTGAATGTCAGACAGCATTTGATAAATTGGTGACAGCATTGTCATCGTCACCCATTCTGATATTGCTGGATTTTCGATCTAAATTTATCCTCAGAACAGATGCATCGGACTCTGGTGTCGGTGCTTGTCTTCTACAGGAGAAGAACGAATGTTTCCATCCGGTATGTTATGTCAGTCGAAAGTTATTGCAGAGAGAAAGGAAGTATTCTGTAATAGAGAGGGAGTGTCTTGCCATTGTGTGGTCCGTCCAGAAATTAGGACGTTATCTGATGGGACGAGAATTCTGTATCCAGACAGACCACAAGCCACTAACGTTTTTATCTAAGAATCGTTCGTCGAGCCAACGCTTATCTAGATGAGCATTGGCTTTACAGCCGTATACGTTCGTCATTCAACCGATTCCAGGAACCAGCAATCATATTGCCGACTACCTTAGTCGAGCCTAGGTGAATATTTCAGTGGCTTGCACATCGGAGGACAGGAACATTCGACAGACAGAACAACGAAGAGTCGCAGATTGTGCACGATTGAAAACGTATGTCAGCAGAAATTGGGAAACATATGAACATTGAAAGTGATCTGTGTGAACGATTCGTCGATCTTAAAATATTGATGTCAAGAACAGATTTAATTCATAAATGTTTCCACTGACTAAATCTTTGTGAGAGAGCAGTGAGTAATTTTTACAAACGTAATTATTGTGCGAGCCAGCATAACTTGGTGTCGTAAACAAGTTGTTTTGAACAGTTTTTTTTATAATAGATAGACAGAAGATGTGGGGAAGGATAGACGGACAGCGTAGGTGTGCATGACTGAGCACTTGTTGTATCTCGTGTTTTGAACTAGGTTTAGTAAAGAGGGAAGGGGTGAGTAGGAATTAAATGTTATTGAGACGTCTGTTGACGTGCAGAAAATACCGTGATCCAGAGTAAAAGCTCGGGGTTTTGACCATGTTAAGAATTTATTGCTATAAAATTACATTATATTGTATTGAAGTAATTCGACCTTTGATGTCGACCCAAGGTCGTTGCGTAGGGCTGTTACTTAAAATAACTCAGTTCGGCAGCTGAGCTAGAAGTGGTTGCACCAATCACAATCCAGGAATTAGACGGTAAGCTGCAGATGCAGACCAGTATTTAAGGCCATACAGAACTTAGTTCTGGGCCACATGTAGAAAATCCATTTACGAGGTGGACGGCGATAGTCCTCAGCCAGATGAGAGACATAGAGACGCAGTTGAGCAGTCCATTGTGAGGGGCCTGATTTAAAGCTCCAGAGCCTAAGCTACTTGGTTTGATATAAACCCACAGCGTTTACATCCAGCGCTCTCACTCCCAGTGAGGGCCTCATGGTGAGAGTCCATACTAATTTGTAATGATGAAAGTGAACCGTTCTACTTACTTTTGAAGACAGTTTCAGAGCTACCGCCAGACAACGCATGGTTGTACAAGCATTCTCCATGGCGTGTCTAGAGGAAATGTCCATATCATAACATGTCTCATTGAATTAATAGAATTTAAACTGTTATATCCGTCGCCACGTGCGCGGATTCTATTTGGCATATAACTCATATGACCTGCAAGTAGTTAGATTGAATACGCTAGTCTTTATAGAAAGCTGTAGTTTCATTAGAGTTGCCTTTGAATTGATATTTATATTTATAATTATATTTGTTACATTAATTCCTGTAATTAAACTGCCCTACAGTTCTGCTAAAATTGAAAGCAATTGATTTATTTAGTTTTTAGAGTGCAAGTATTTATTTTTGTGTGTTCGTCGATTGTGGGAGCGGACCTCGAAAGAGTGTCAGTCGAAATATCCCCATGTAACCCACATCGCGACACTGGAGGGGACACTACACACCATTGTTTAGTTTATAGTTTATTTAGATTAGAGTATATCGTTTTTCTCTTTGATTAACTTTTGTTTCTTTTCAGTTTCAGTGCTCACGTGGTCTCGCACGTTGAGCTAGTTTAAAATTATTTATTATTTAGTTTGTATACTGCTTTCTTCATTATTTGTTCCACATATTTCCGGCTCTCCCATTGACCCGAGGATCGAGGCCAAGGAGACGTCAACATAACTGAACGGTGAAAGACAAAAAAGACTGACTGTGGTGTACGCAAAGGCTAAAGGAATCTCCACCAGTTCCTTGAGTTAAGTGATTCCATCCTAAAATTTTGTCTGCGTCTGGGGAGTTGAGTGTTCCTCCTCGTGTTTTACAGGCTTTTTATACTTTTTCTCTGTGTTTAGGAACTCACGGGCGGTGGCGAGGGCGTTCTTACGTTTGCGGGTCCCCCCTGCCAAAGTGGTGGCTTGGTCGCAGACTCTGCCGTCTCGACGACAGATTGTGCGGTCTCGCAACACCAGTGGTTATTGAAACTGTGGGAAGTCGCATTCGCGAGAACGGACTTTGATAGGGATCTGTACACTTTGTTTAGATTGTAGCGTTCCCATCTTCCTCGTTGTTTTAGGAAGACGTCTCTCTTGTCCTTTTCTCACCTATCTGTAATTATATTCAGAACTTGTAGGGTCTGTTATCGTTCGTCTTTTCTTGTTTGTCTAGCGTCGTGTTTGGTGTATTTTTTTTTCATTAGACCTTTATCATTATGGTGTTGGTACATTCCTTTGTTTAATATAATGCCTGTGTGAGTCATGTGTCTACATTGACGCATTGATTGAGTTTATCTGGTTATTGTGACGTATAAGGCTGATACGCCAGAGTATATATTTATATATTGGGAATATTGATTCCCCATTCAAGTGCAGTTGTGCACCTGCCTTGAATATCCAGTATATAATTACTGAAGTTATTGTTCTTTAAAGAGAACTACCGGTAATAAAATTACCTTGCAATTGCAATTATACAAGAGCTATAGAAAAATAGCTAAAAATATTAATCAACGATCTAATATTCGTTGATTCACGTGTATTTATATATTACATCGGCAGTGATAACAGTAAGGACACTGCGATTTCATTGAAGAAGAAACATTGTTTGTATTTTGTCGTCTACTAGGGACGTCGACCCGACGAGTGCAAATCGCCTCAGGGATAAATAATCGCGGAGTTAAACAAGTAAATATTTTTTTTATCGCGTATCGGATTAACGTAAATACTACAGTGATAACATAGTACACTGTCAGACGGGCTATTGCGTGAATTTATCCGGATACCTGTCCATTAACATTAATAGATCTCCTGTAGAGACCTATTGTGAGTGTAACTAATCATAATGGCCGATTACACTTCCTATATAAATTCAGCGAAGCTGTTAGGCATACCCGAGGACCAGCTGGCTTCTTGGTGCGAGAGTAGACTAAAAGAAGACCTAGCTAGAGAAGAGCGTGCCGCAGATAGAGCCGAGAAGGCCGCGGAACGCGAACGAGAAAAAGAAAAAGAAGAAAGACAACGACAGAGAGAAATAGAAGAAAGAGCCGACAAAGCGGCTCATCGAGAGCACGAAATTGCCCTAAAGAAATTAGAGCTGCAAGGAAACCAACCGACCGCAGTTCCAAGTGTTCCAACGAATAATGTTAAAGCAAAACCAAAGCTTCCAACCTATAATGATAAGGTCGACCAGATCGATTCTTATATTCATCGTTTTGAGCTCCACGCGGTAGCCGCCGGATGGGAAAGAACTGAATGGACTTCGTGCCTTGCAAATTTATTAACGGGACGTGCACTTGAAGTATTCCATGGCCTCAACATCGAGGATTCTAAAAATTACGACATCCTTAAAAAGGCTCTTTTAAAGCGTTTTCAACACACCGAGGACGGTTTTCACCAAAGATTCCGGACTTGTAAGCCAGACCCGTCCGAAAAATTTTCGACGTACGTCGACCGCCTAAAGCACTACTTAGACCGCTGGATTCAGCTGGCTGGTGTCGCTGACGGTAATTTTAAAGGGCTTTATGAGCTCGTTCTGAAGGACCAAATATTTAACGCGTGCCATTCGGAACTAGTCTCCCACATTAAAGAGTGGGCACCTAAGACGTTAGCGGAAATCACGTCTTTAGTGGAACAGTACGCGTCCGCACACCCTAATCGTTCGCTGGCTAAAGCCAAAACTAGCGAACCGTTTTATGCCGGAGTCGGTGGAACTGCGCCAATGGGTACAAGAAATTCTCGACCAGTTCATCGCCAGACGCCGCCTCCGCGTGCATATTCCGAACCGCCGCCCAATAAAGCTCGCGGTTTGCCAAGCCGTGCTGGACCTCCCACTCGGGGACATTTTATTCGCTATTCAGGTCCACCCCGTCGTGACGTTAACGAGGGCTACCATTATCAGAGCCCACCATGTCCACCTCCTTGGGCATATTATAATAATCCATATAATGCACCTCCAATGCAACCCAGACGTAATATATATGACAGCATTAGGTGTTATCGGTGCAATAAACCAGGTCATACGTCAAAATATTGTAGGGTTCAGTTTGAAGCTGCAAATGCTTGCACCGTCATTGTTCCGGCTGCACAGAGTAGCCGTACCGTTGAAATTACGTCGCCCATGAGGGGCACCGTTCCGGTTATGTCGGCCCTCCATCAACACGGGTCATTGACCTTATATGAGGGTCATGTTAACGCCATACCCGCGTCTGTCTTACGCGATTCAGGTTGCACCACTATCGGTGTTAGGGAATCACTGGTCAGACCGACCCAGCTGATTGAACAACAGGCAACCTGCATTACTTTCGGGGGCTCCGTCGAGCGATTCCGTCTCGCGGAGATATACATCGACACGCCATTCATTACAGGTGTCGTAACGGCATGCGTATTACCAAATCCGGTCGCCGATCTAATTATTGGTAATTTACCACAGGTTAATGATACACCTGACGGCCAGTTAAAAGTTTGGAACGAAAACGTTGCGTGTGTCACCACACGACAACAGTCAAAATGTCCACTGGATGGTACTTTACAAACCCCTGCGTTTGATTTTAATGTCACGCCTACAGTTTTCTATAAAGAACAACAAAGCGATCCATCACTAAAACCGCTGTTTGCGAAAGTTCAGCCTCAGAACCGAAATGCCTCTCCGTTTATCATTAAAAATGAATTATTATACAGAAATTTCCGAAATACACGTGAGACCATTGAACAGCTCGTGGTGCCTAAGTCGTTCCGTCGCGACATTCTGCGTCTCGCGCATGATACATCATTTTCAGGCCATCAAGGTTCAGCCAGAACCAAATCACGGATATTGGCTCATTTTTTCTGGCCTGGTGTATACGCAGACGTGAACCGTTTTGTGGCGCGCTGCGATGTATGTCAAAAACGTACACCTAAAGGTAAAGCATCACGCGCACCCCTTCAGGAGATGCCACCAGTCTCAACACCATTCGAGCGTGTCGCGGTTGACATAGTAGGTCCTCTTAGTAAATCAGACAGAGGCCATCGATTCATCCTTTCGGTAATCGACTACGCGACGCGCTGGCCTGAGGCTATTCCTTTGAGACACATTACGGCTGACCATGTCGCTGAGGCGCTTGTTACTATTTTCTCGCGAGTCGGATTTCCGACCGAGATTCTTTCAGACAGAGGACCACAATTCACCTCTGATCTATACAAAAAGGTACTAGAATTAGCGGGAATTAAACAGAAATTAACGTCCCCCTATCATCCGCAGTCAAATGGTTGTTGCGAGCGGTGGAATGCGAGCATGAAGTCTATGCTAGCACGCGTATCCGCCGACAAACCTGGAGACTGGGACCGTCAGCTCCCCGCTATTCTCTTCGCCTATAGGGAACTCCCGAACGCGTCCACGGGTTTCTCCCCATTTGAGTTATTATACGGACGTAAACCACGTGGCCCGATGGCCATACTTAGTCAATTGTTCGCCGGTTCTGAAACCGACGATTATGATACGCGATGCGCGTATCAATATGTTGTCGATCTCCGACAACGAATTATTAATGCATGCAAAACCGCTCTGCAATTTGCATGCGCTAGAGCGAGTTCTTCAAAATTTTATCGCGATCAGGGCGCCCAAATGCGCGCCTTGTCCGTCGGAGATCTGACACTTGTTCTTTTGCCGCAAACGCAAAACAAACTCCTTCTAACTTGGAAGGGACCATACAGAGTCCTTAAGAGACTCTCCAGAGTGAATTATTTGATAGATATTCGTGGGCAGAGAAAAATATTTCATATTAATATGCTGAAAAAGTACCTGCCTAGCGATGATCGTCGTAACAACTCCGTTCATGTCGTCCCAAGGGCCAACGCGGCTTTAGTTACTGTCGACGACGAGGACCCTTTGAGTATCGACAAATCGTTGCCCATATTACAGGCCACCGAGAGTATAAACGATGTTAATATCAATGATGAGCTTGCGCCGTCGCAGAAACAGGATCTTACACACCTGCTCCAAGAATTTGCCACGGTGTTCACGGATTTGCCGGGTTCTACGTCTTTAGTCCAACATGTAATACGACTTCAGACAGACGTACCAGTGTTTGTTAAACCGTACCCGCGCCCGCTGCACGCTCACGAAACGATAATTACAGAAGTACGTGCCATGCTACGGCTAGGCGTCATAGAGCGATCAACAAGTCCGTATTGCTCGCCGATTGTCTTGGTCAAGAAGAAAGACGATACCGTGCGTTTTTGTATTGACTATAGAAAGCTCAATGCTATAACCATCTATGATGCCGAACCCATTCCCAATCAGGAAGACTTATTCGCGCGGTTATCCAATGCAAGTATCTTCTCGAAAATAGACTTATCCAAAGGATATTGGCAGATTCCTCTCGAAGAAGGAAGTAGACAATATACAGCTTTTCAAACCCCTTTGGGTTTAATGCAATGGAAATATATGCCTTTTGGACTGGTTACTGCACCAGCCACTTTCGCGCGCATGATGAACATCTTGCTAAATGAATTGCGCTGCGTTCTATCATATTTCGATGATATATGTATTTTTCAGGCTGATTGGGCTGGCCACTTGATGGCCCTTCGTGAAGTTTTTGCCGCTCTTCGCCGAGCTGGCCTTACCGCGCGACCCAGTAAAGTGTTCCTAGGATATCACCATATAAACTTTTTGGGTCATACCATAACCCACGGGGTTCAGACTCCAGACGATCGCAAGATCTCCAGTATTTTGAAACTGCAACCTCCTAAAACTAAAAAGCAAGTCCGCAGCTTGTTGGGACTTTTGAATTATTACAGGAAATTTATACCAAACTTTTCCTCTCTCTCAGCCCCATTATCTGATCTAACGAGGAAGAATCTTCCAAATAGAGTCGTCTGGACGCCTCAGTGCGCTGATGCCCTTCAGACTATTCAGAATTTATTTTCTACTTTCCCTCTGCTTGTTTTACCCGATATACGCCAGACATTCGTCGTCCGAACGGATGCATCAGATAAAGGAATAGGCGCCGTGTTACTCCAACAGCGTGACGGTTTCTTGCGACCGTGCTTATATGCAAGCCGGAAATTACTTGATCGAGAGACGCGCTATGCGATTGTCGAACGAGAGTGCCTCGCAATTGTTTACGCGGTAGATGCATTTTCTCGATACTTATTAATGTCCGAATTTATAATTGAAACGGATCATCGACCATTACTGTTTCTTAAGTCGAACAGAGCCAAGAATGCTCGACTAACCAGATGGAGCCTTGCGCTCCAGGAATACAAATTTACTACTCGGGCTATACCTGGGGAGGATAATTTACAAGCTGATGTATTGTCCCGTTTGATTTAGTATTCTAAAATAGTCTGTTGAACATTGAGGTTGAGCATTTTTCACCTTTTTCGGAGACCGTGGATGGTTTCACATTATATTGTCCTACCAATTATGGACATTCTTTCTCAAAATTTCCATGTGATTCCTTTTTCCATTAGCGTCCATCCTGACCATGACCTGAGTTTCAGACAACCTTGACGCCTTTGTCTGCGGGTCAATGAGATGAGAAAATGGCAAACCGAGCGACCAGACCTACTGCTGCCAGGATGCCATTACTTTAATTAACTATTGTTCGTTCATGTTCTATGAATGTATTAATTACGCTCAATGAAGCGATGAGCTAGTTGCTCAATATTTCAGTCTTTACAGTATGTCTGTGTGAGATAAGTTTATCACTTTAATTCTTAAGTGCTACAATAATTATATATTATCACAGAACGTCGCATATAAATATACATATGCTATTGTCCATCGATAATGCACGTTCTTAGAATTATTTTTTTTTACTTTCAGTAACGACATATTTTTTACTATATAGCCCTTTCCAAAGTACTATTACATAGCAACGTTAGTAGACAGTTATGTCGTTCAAACCCTAAGTTTTCACTGGGGTGGGGGATGTGTCAAGAACAGATTTAATTCATAAATGTTTCCACTGACTAAATCTTTGTGAGAGAGCAGTGAGTAATTTTTACAAACGTAATTATTGTGCGAGCCAGCATAACTTGGTCTCGTAAACAAGTTGTTTTGAACAGTTTTTTTTATAATAGATAGACAGAAGATGTGGGGAAGGATAGACGGACAGCGTAGGTGTGCATGACTGAGCACTTGTTGTATCTCGTGTTTTGAACTAGGTTTAGTAAAGAGGGAAGGGGTGAGTAGGAATTAAATGTTATTGAGACGTCTGTTGACGTACAGAAAATACCGTGATCCAGAGTAAAAGCTCGGGGTTTTGACCATGTTAAGAATTTATTGCTATAAAATTACATTATATTGTATTGAAGTAATTCGACCTTTGATGTCGACCCAAGGTCGTTGCGTAGGGCTGTTACTTAAAATAACTCAGTTCGGCAGCTGAGCTAGAAGTGGTTGCACCAATCACAATCCAGGAATTAGACGGTAAGCTGCAGATGCAGACCAGTATTTAAGGCCATACAGAACTTAGTTCTGGGCCACATGTAGAAAATCCATTTACGAGGTGGACGGCGATAGTCCTCAGCCAGATGAGAGACATAGAGACGCAGTTGAGCAGTCCATTGTGAGGGGCCTGATTTAAAGCTCCAGAGCCTAAGCTACTTGGTTTGATATAAACCCACAGCGTTTACATCCAGCGCTCTCACTCCCAGTGAGGGCCTCATGGTGAGAGTCCATACTAATTTGTAATGATGAAAGTGAACCGTTCTACTTACTTTTGAAGACAGTTTCAGAGCTACCGCCAGACAACGCATGGTTGTACAAGCATTCTCCATGGCGTGTCTAGAGGAAATGTCCATATCATAACATGTCTCATTGAATTAATAGAATTTAAACTGTTATATCCGTCGCCACGTGCGCGGATTCTATTTGGCATATAACTCATATGACCTGCAAGTAGTTAGATTGAATACGCTAGTCTTTATAGAAAGCTGTAGTTTCATTAGTTAGATTCAGTTGCCTTTGAATTGATATTTATATTTATAATTATATTTGTTACACTAATTCCTGTAATTAAACTGCCCTACAGTTCTGCTAAAATTGAAAGCAATTGATTTATTTAGTTTTTAGAGTGCAAGTATTTATTTTTGTGTGTTCGTCGATTGTGGGAGCGGACCTCGAAAGAGTGTCAGTCGAAATATCCCCATGTAACCCACATCGCGACAATTGACATTATAAATATTATAATATGAAGAATGGTTGATAGGTTGATTGATTTTGATTCTGTATTAGGTATTATGTTTTAATTAGGTATTGAGGATGTAGTACATATATGCATAGTGCAGGGCAAATTGATCGCCATGTTTTCCTCTGATTTCGGTATCATATGTGCTATGGGCATTAGTAGGTCATTTTTATGTAAATATTGCTCACGCTCACTCGTTGACAACTATCTTGATGCGATTTTGAAATTAATTGCATTAATTTTTTTGGGGTGGGGGATGATGTCACGAGCGAGTGAGCGGGGGTCAATAAGTGCGGGGAAGGGGTCTTGAGGCGTGCATGTTGTGAGTGAATTTGAGGCTTAGTCCAGGCAAGATCTGGGTAGTCAAATCACTGCAAGTTAAGAGGTCCAAGGAGACAGACGGAAGAGAGCAGTCGGGAGATTGTTGTATATTCCAGTAATGACTGGTAGGTTGAACTATGATTGATAATTATGATGATTGATGTACTATATTCTCCTATGACCATGATGTAAATAAGTTATATGTGAGGAATGTGAAAGTCATTGATTACGGTGTATAGAGATGTGCGCAAGGAGCGATAGATGTAAGTTAGGATCATGGATTCGTAGCGAGTCTGAGTACTGTGTAATACGGTGGAGGTGTGTTACCGTAGAGAAGTGCAGATGTGTGGTGAGGGAAATGTGGACTATTGTGTGTACGCTTGATGGTTCGTAAGGAGTGGTGAAGTGGATAGTAATTGTATGGTGTTATAGAGATGTAACGTTATTCTTATAGGTGCCGGGGTCGGGCCGTGAGGCTACCCGTGGTGGAGAGACTAGCACAGGGGATAGGCCAGCATAAGGAAATGCTTGGGTTGGGCAGAAGGCTAGCCACAGGCCTGTCTGAGTGAAGCTGTCGCGCAGGACAGCGGTAGCACATTAGTCGTGGCAGTCTGGCCACAGACACGGACGTGATGTATTAAGATGTTAATGTGCTATTAAGATATTAATGTGCTATTGAGATACTAATGTGCTATTGAAATATTAATGTGCTATTAAGACATTGAGGGGAGATTGAGATCCGGAGATTAGGTTGAGCAGGAGCCAGTAAGAGAGGCCCGCAAGTAGTACATACATTGATGTGAGGCTGAGGCCAGAGCATAATTAAAAAGTAACTATCGGGTTGTGGACCCGGAGAAGAATGAATGTTGGGAATAAGACCATTGGATGGTATTTGAATTCAATAATGTAATGTATGTAATTGCACATATATCTTTATCTTTATGTATAATAAATGTGTGAGTCTGTTTGGTTGTTCTGTTAAGTGTTATACTTGTTCTTACGGTTACACAGTACTCAGACTCGCTACGAATCCATGATCCTAACTTACATCTATCGCTCCTTGCGCACATCTCTATACACCGTAATCAATGACTTTCACATTCCTCACATATAACTTATTTACATCATGGTCATAGGAGAATATAGTACATCAATCATCATAATTATCAATCATAGTTCAACCTACCAGTCATTACTGGAATATACAACAATCTCCCGACTGCTCTCTTCCGTCTGTCTCCTTGGACCTCTTAACTTGCAGTGATTTGACTACCCAGATCTTGCCTGGACTAAGCCTCAAATTCACTCACAACATGCACGCTTCAAGACCCCTTCCCTGCACTTATTGACCCTCGCTCACTCGCTCGTGACAGAATTTACGTAGAATGCCACCGGGGAACCTGAGTAAAAGCGTTACCAGGGTCTCTGCTACCGAGGACACAAGAACCGATAAGTATCCCTAAAAAAAAGACAACCTGGTGCACGATTACCGTAAGAAACACCATGAGTTAGCTACTCCAGATCGAGCCATCTTACCGAGTGAAGAGCCTAATTATTTAACAAAACAAGCCAGAACCGTGATCTAAAGGAGTTCTTTCTAAATAAAATCTCAAAAGCAAAAATCCATCTGCGAATAAGATTCTGATCTTATCCAGATCTTCTTCTTCTTCTTCTTCTTTTGTAGTTGGTTCGTCTATAAGACGATTCCCCAACTGCACTATAGTATGCGACTCAACGTCTTAGGCCTATCCGCAGACGTCTGCGAATAAGCGTGGCCTTTAAAAATTCGGAACACCAGGTTCAGCAAGTAAACAAACGAAGATTTCCGAAGAATGAAAAATCCCAGCATTGCCATTGGCACGAGCAACACTCATCGATTTCAATGAAAATCATGACTGTCTGATTCTAATCTTAGCCAGGTCATGACAGTTACTATTGATTATTCTAGTACTATTTCCTGACTGGTTTGATAGATGCACTGATAGAGGCTAGATCTAGATCTAGACTCTGGATCTAGATTTCTCTATTCTAAATTCTAGATCTCTAGATTAGACCAGTTCTAAAATCTAGCGGCCGTTTTACAGTCTTTCACCCCGACCTTCCAAGCAGCATCAACGCGGAGCAGATCGTTTTCAAAGGCTAAGGGCAGGGTAAGCTACTCCTTGTAAGTGGCACACATTTTTTTCATCGTATTTCCACGTAGATCTAAATCTAGATCTAGATCTAGTGTCGGATAGTGTACATTTCCACACAATTTTTATGTTTTAATCCATCGTTTCTGAGGCCAGCTGCGGAGGTCCTTACCTTAGCGCGGCTTAGGTCCTCAAATTCAACAAAAAAAGGTTTCACAATATTAATTAATTAATCACATTGATCTATTCCCGACAATTCATCTTAGATCTAGAGACTGGATGAGATCTGGATATCTAGATCTAGAGTCTAGATCTAGATCTAAATCAAATACCTTCAAGTTAAAAAGTTTAAAAATAAGAAGTGCAGGAAAAAGAAAAGTTCTATACGTGCCGTTTGCCGACCATTTTCAACTCTTAGTCTAGTCACTTTCTTTTCTGTCTCTACAAACCCCCCGTATTTTTGGGAACAAATGCTTAAAAAGGTCATATGCTAAGAGGGTTGAAAGGTGCGGTGTGGCAATAATCAGAAGTCTTTCCAGTTCTTTTGGATAGTTAAGTTAGTTCTTCTTCTTCTTCTTCTTCATCTGCGTTATTTGTGTTCAGACTGTATATCAGGAGGCCAGTAGCCTTTATGAAGGACGCTGAGATCCTCTGCTGTCCCATATAGCTTAGTGTGTAGTGCCGCTCCTCGGGGCCAGCTGTCTTCCCTCTGTTGTCTGTATAGGGGGCATTGTTGGAGGACATGTTCTGCATTCTCTGGGGAATTTCCACATGGGCAGGTGTCAGTTTCTCCAACCCAGAATTTTTTGTAAAGATGCTGCTGGAGTCTGTTACTAGTGAATAAATAGACGACAAGGAATTAACAAATTATGGAAAAAAGGTCCATTTGTACATCATGACCACTTTGAATTCTTAGTTCTTTACAGATCGTGTAACATAGTTTGTTTTATTTTAATGGTCTTATATATTTTACTTGTTCTCTGCACTTTTTCAATTTGTCAGTTAAATCAGCATGGCAGAAGGTGATGCAATCACCGAACAGCCCAACCCTGCGAAAACTTTAGCTCCATTGGCCCTGCGATTTCCTGAACTCATGCCCTCTCGACATCTCACAGATTTGAGCCGATGGCCAATATTCTCAGTTTTGGAGATTGAACTTCTAGCTACAGTGAAGAAAATCTGCGTATTTGGAAGTTCAGGCAATGAAGCTATTTTCATCACTGACAGTGATGATGTTTATGCATTTGGTTCCAACTGTAGCAGTTGTTTAGGTTTAGGTAAGGTTTTTTCTGTTCTGTTGTCAGGGAAAAAAGTAAGGTCTTTATAAGGCTTAAGTTTTATATAATATACTTACATGGCTTTTCATTGCTACTGAAGTAAAGCATTTAATTTGTCACCTTCATGAGTTTTTGAAATACAGGGTGATCCCTCTGACCAGGTGGTCAGGCAGGCTAAACCAAAAAAGTGTTGTTAGGTGCATGTCATATTTTACATTATAAGCCACTGCTGAACAGTGAACATGACTCTGACCAAGTTTTTAATTTTGACCAATTTTTCTCAAATTAATTATGTAATATTATTATGTCTTTGACATTTGAGTTTAAAATTGACGAACACAAGACAACATGGCAGTATTTCAAATTTTCAACTTCTCTTTGTTACAGGTGACTCCCATAGCAGTTTTGAGCCAAGAAAGGTTGAACTGCTGTGTGGAAAAAAAGTAATTGATGTTGCATTTGGCAGTGGTCCACATGTTGTGGCTGTGACGGAAGGTAAGATTGTTTCACTCCATTGTCCATTGTCCATCTCCATTGTCATCAACAGCTAGTGGCTCCTATGCTTCTTTAAGTGCCGTCTTGTATAACACTATTAACAGCTCTCCTTTCTACCAAGCTTTCTTGCCTTGTTCTGGTGTCAGTAGTACTTTTCTTCCATCTTTCTTCCTATCATTCATGTTTTCTAGCCTCTAGTCTTAATATAATGGCAATTGTAGAAAAATGTGGGTAGCTCTTTCTGTATAGTGCTATGCCCAATGATGATGAATGAAAGTAAAAAGGCTGACAGGAGTCAGCAGCTTAGGAGGAAGAATACATGAAATAAATTAGCACGTTTTTATTATTATTTTCTTTCTTTAACAGTGATACAGTAAATAAAGTATCCATTTCTCTGTGATTCTTTTTCCCGTATAAAATATGAATAATATCCAGGTGTCAGTAAAAAGTAAGATTTTGTGAACAAATACTATTCAACGAAGCCTGATTTTTGTTGTGAAAGCTGAGCAGCCAAAATGAATATGCCATATTTATGCAAGTAAAATTTCAGAATTTAGGGAATCTAAAATGCATTTTGTTTTAAAGCAGGCGGTTTGTTATGGGTTTTATATTGAATTTTATCATCTTATAGGGCTGGCAATTTCAGTGCTTGGAATAAAATATGAATAGAAGAGCTTGGGGTCCTCAAGAAGAGTATTGTTCTTTTAACTATTTTACGCACTTGTAGGAACGTCAAAATGGCTATCTGCAGTGTCAGATATTGTAAGATAGCAGCAAGTCAAATTAAACAATTACAGTAATGCCCTTTTTCATTGTAAGATAATATTTATAGGTCCTCTTGTATACTGGTAACTATAAATTCGTTGATTGCACTGTGGACATACTTGCTAAAATTGGTACGGTAGTTCAGGTGTGCTGTTGGTATACACTGTACATCCTGTTAAAACCATGTGAAATTTTTTTTTTCAGTAGTGAAGGGGTTAATTCAGGTACATGCAATTTATTGATTTGCCATACTACATTTGTATCTTGTGAAATGAAGGCGTTTTATTTGTTTTTTTTTGTTTTTGTTTTTTTTCAAACTTTAAAGATCTATCCTTTTGAGCATTTCTGGAATTATGACCAATTAGTGAACCACACAAGTGACTAATGTTTATTTGGGATCACTTCACCACCTTAAATGTCAGTATGTGGTTGTTTGTCCAGAAAGGAAGGAAAACATTATGGTAATTTAATATAAAAAACCTGGTGTATTTTTTTTTGCAGCTGGTGAAGTTTACAGTTGGGGTCACAATGGCTATTGCCAGCTTGGTAATGGTGGATCTAATCCAGGATTTGTTCCGTCTCAGATTACTACTAATTTGTCAGGCAGGATGGTTACCAAGGTTACATGTGGGAGTCATCACTCTATGGCTTTGACTGTAGATGGAGAGGTAATGCTTCCACTTCTGATTACTGCATTAACAATCATTCCTGCTCCATTTGAGAGTATGCCCAGTGTTGCCCAGATATTTTGAAGCTTTGATTGTCAACAATTTAAAGCTATTCATTAGCCCAGCCCTGTTCCTTCCCTCTGTGATTGCCTCACATAGTTTACACTGTGTGAAATTTCATAATGTGGGACTAGTCTATCACTGAACAATACACCAGCTTTTTCTATTGCTATTGTCGCCATTTTTTTTTACCAGGCAGAGGACAGTTTCATTTGTGATGTATCACAAAGGAACAAAAAATCATATGGGATGATTGATTGTGTCATTTCATTTTGTAAAAATTGACAATTTATTTGTGATTAAAATGTACATTATTTGTTTTCTCCACAATAGGTATATGCCTGGGGCCAGAATAACTGTGGACAAGTTGGAACTGGATCCACAGCTAATCAGCCTTCACCAAGGAAGATCACTGCTCTTATTGGTTAGTTCCTTCCTGTTTTCCTCTCTCTACTACGTCTTTTAGATTGTTAGTTGCAGAGAGATTTTCTTGAAAATATACCTGTCTTGTGACAAAGAAAACAATTGTAATTGATTTCCTAAGTGTATTACCAAAAGTTTGATCATGTTACATAATAATTTATCATTGGAAAAATGGAAATCTTATCAATATGTTCTTGATACCTGAAGTGGAATAAAATGCATTGTTGAGAACATTAATTTAGGTCTCTCATTGTGCTGATTTAATCATTTCCAGGTTGCAGGATAGTTGTGGGCATTGCTTGTGGCCAAACATCGTCAGTGGCTCTTGTGGACAATGGAGAGGTGACTATCCTTATATACTGTGATGTTAAGCCTATATATTGAGTTTTACAATCCCTTACTGAGTACATGTATTTGGAATGTGACTTAGTTCAATGCCTATGAGTTGGAAATGCAGGTTGCCAGAGCACAAATGGATGTCGTTCAATCTGCTTCATTGTTAAAATGATTTTTATACCCAAATTACATGTCATAAACATGCATGTGGCAGCGGTCAATCCATGTTTCTTGCAAGTCCATAAAGTAATTCCAAAGTTTTAGGTTAAAGCACTTTGGCAGCTGGAAAAGAAGCAGGTCACAAGCTAAACACAAAGAAAACCAAAGTGATACACATCGGAGACCAAGAGCCAGGAATAATAGAGATAATGACACAGAACTGGAAAATGTTCAAGAGTTCAAATACCCTGGTTCCATCAAAGCAAACGACAGCACATGCACAAAGGACATTAAGACAGGAATAGCCATGGCTAAACAGAAAGCAGTGGAGCTTAACAACATATGGAAAGACAGAGGTGTAACTTTAGATGTCAAACTGAAAATACTCAAAAGTTTGATATGGCCCATGTTAACATATGGCAGTGAAGGATGGACATTAATAAAGTATGTGGGGCAAAAATAGAAGCAGTAGAAATGTGGTCATACAGATGTCTATCGAAAATTCATTGGACTGACCGAAGAAAAAATGAAAACATTTTATCAGATCTGTCAATCAAACGACAACTGCTCAATTTCGTCAACAAAAGAAGACTTAAATATGTAGGCCATGCAAAGAGAAATAAGAAAACAAATCTCATGAAAACCATCCTGCAAAGAAAAATAGAATCAGAGAGAAAAAGAGGAAGACCATCCATCACATAAGACAGCAACATCAAGGATGTCAGCAACTTCTCAGTGCAAGAAAAAAGTCCGAAAAGTGAAGATCGCAGCCATTGGAAAACCTTTATGTCCTCATGCGTGATATCAAACTTCGAAAACGAAGACGCCTGCAGCTGACAGGTGACTTTGGCCTCACACTTGATTTTCCAAGTGTGACCAGCATGGCGAATGTGCACAACAGAAATGTGGAAAAGCAACCCAATCGTCTGAATAAACATATCGATCATTTAGAACGACAATTCCCTTCCATCAATTTTTGAGAAACTGACGATCAAAGTTTCATGTGCTCACCATAGCTATGAGAGATACGATTTTTTTTTACTCTTAGTAATACCTACAAATAACACACAGAATCCACTAGATACTTTTGACGTACATGTACAATGGACACGGCCTGCAGAAGTAATGTGAAGAGTGTAGCTCAATTCAATCTAAAAGTGGAGATAGAGTCTTGTCATGTTGAAAGGGATGATATTTAAAGGTGAATAACTCAGGAATATATAATCTGTTCAAAGGAAGTAGTAAATATTTCCCTGAGAAAAGTCTATGTCTCAGAATTCCTCATAATTATCCAATTTTTCAGTTTTCCTTTCTTATTCCTCTATGTTAAGTATGTGACGTAACTTAGCCTGCAATTGTGAACTAAATACCCAGAGGCATTGAGCTTTTACTTGTGGTTAGGCAGATGTGCAAAAGCCTGAGGTTGTGATTGTCTTTAAATTAAGGATTTTCAACATATTTTTTTGTAATTAGGGAGCCCTTTGGAGGGCTTAGAGGGACAAGAAGATGATGGGGACAAGAGGGTTTGAATTCTGGTCGTTGCAGGCATATTGGAATTTTTCTGATTTTTCACATACTTTCCTATTCCTGATCCTATGATGGGTTGGATTGAGCACCTAGTCTTCTTGGATAAGGATGAAAAACTCAGGAGGCCTATGTGCATGTTGCGCGCATTAAAGATACATTGGCAGTTGGAAATTGAGAAGAACAGGCTGAACAGGCCGCTGCCCGGGCAAAATTATATAAAATTTATCACTTATATATTCACTTACAGACGTTCTATTCCAACAGAATAGTATGTGAACTAACATCTACTATGATACTTACAAGATTCTGTTTATAAGAAAATGAGTGTATTGTTCACGTTTGTTGCTGCAGTTCTGCTCCTTTTTTGTCTTGATGAGTTCTTTAAGACTTGGAGATTAATTCTCTTGGCAGGAACTGATGTTACAGATCAGAAAAGTGTCTGATGTACCTGTGTTTACCTGTTAATAAAAGAGTACAATCTTTAATTTCAGGTGTATGGCTGGGGTTACAACGGGAATGGACAGCTTGGTATAGGAAACAATGTGAACCAGCCAAACCCAAGCCGTGTTCATGCCTTGCAAACTGTCATCGTTAACCAGGTGAATTGAGTACTGAATAGGTCATGCAAGCAATTGGAAGCTGAATATTTTGCAACATTTTACAAATATAATATTATCTCTAAAACTTTATAAGTCCAGAAAAAAAAAAATATTAGTCTTTGGAAATGACTTGAATTGAAAAGGTTTTTGGATTCAATTACTAATTCAAAGGAAAGATGTAAACGAAGATACTGTGGAGTCCACTTAAAATCAAACACTGATAATTCGAGTTTCTATTCAGCGGAAGTAATTTCGAAGTCTGGTTTGTTTCTTTCTCCTTCTTCACTTCTGTTTAAAATTTTTGATAATTTGAATTCGAACCGTTCAGTTTCTGATAATTGGAAGTCATTGTGGGAATTTTCTGCCTGCTGAATACCCCAGTATCCAAATGTACAGGGAGAAAAGGGGTTGGAGGGCTTTT
Organism: Onchidella celtica; assembly: GCA_963931925.1. NCBI lineage: Eukaryota > Metazoa > Mollusca > Gastropoda > Systellommatophora > Onchidiidae > Onchidella > Onchidella celtica. The sequence goes on along the minus strand of OZ007580.1, from coordinate 11,540,674 downwards.
GGATGCAGCCAAATATAGCTTCCCAGCACCCCACTGATGGTGAGAACAGCCAGGGGGTAGGATAGTGCATGAGGTAATTGGCCCACAGTCTTGCACGTTGAACTTGGTACATGAGGTAATGATTTTATGATTGACGATGTCATCACACAGTTTGCTTAGTGAGAAGACCTTCGACTAAAAAAAGAGTTAGCACAAATGCAGTCAAGAAACCCAGAGCTTTTGATGTTGCATCTTTTGTTACCATTTAGAGGCTCTTAGACACCTTTAGACACCAAGCAAATTCTATTGTGATTGATTCAGAGAGTCTCTCAATTTTAGGACAGAAACGGGGAAACAAAAAAATGAACAAAAAACTGTGCATTTTTGAAAAAATAAATGTATTTATGAGAAAATGCATGAATGTTTCAGCTCGGTTTTATTTATATCTAATTATATATTACGCACTTTCTCCACCTTTGAACGCAAAAGGCTGTTTTATTAGGCCATCTACAGTAATCAAATTTTACATGTTCATTTCAAATACAGCGGAGGGTGCACGAAAGTTTTTATTATTTTGCTTAGTTTGTTTCTTGAATTTATAGAAAATGCATTGTTTCATCGTGTTGTCAATAGCTCTAATTTTCATCCTCCATCTTGGCTCCATTCTGTTACAGTACCGTGCATGTCATAAAAAGTAACCACATCAAGCGTTCAGTTTGGTGCGTATAGTGTCCTGGCGCGCATGAGTTCTGAAGCAAGACTGCAGATTACTACTTTTATTATAAGAGAGAGAGAGAGAGAGAGTACATGATTGTTTATTCCGGGCAATGCCCGTTACGTCATCTAGTTATCTATACAACCAATTAGCTATTAAATGGACTCAAAGAAAACAAAAAATAGGATCAAATTTAGATAAACAGCATCAGATTTCATAAGGCTATTCATATAGATTCACCTTCGGAGAATGGCTCATATACAAAAGGGAGGGATTGTTGGTCATAGTTAGGCTTTGAGATTTTAATGTTATGATATGGTTGCGTCTTACAAAAAAAAACTAAGTCGGAAGATAATTTAGGTTGTGTGTGTATAGTGCATGTATGTCCTGTATAGTAGTCTGCAATAAGGGATGTAGTAATTGCATGGGGCGACAGCACAACAGTGGTTATTTTCACTGCTCAAAGATAATTCGAACTCCAGTAGATTGAAGTGAAATCAATTTCCAGATGACTTTGCATTAACTGCTCTCCACAGTAAATAAAATGTAAATGATTGCCCCAGTCAAATGAATTTCAGGATGGAATTGGTAAGTTAAGATCTGGAGCTGTCATAACAGTTTTATAGCTCTTCATAGTCTGAGTGATAGACAAGACTTAGACTGTCTGCATTGGATTGCTAGTGTAAAACCTGCTTTGAATTTAAATAGGCCAAAATTTGTGAATTCCCGCAGTGATCTTGTGGTTGTGTGCAGTGAGCCTCTGACAGACAGAAATGTCAAACAAAGATAAGGGTGGTCACCATAAATAGAATGACAGGTGGGTGGCTTAAGATTCAGAGGTTTAAGTGCAAAAGCCTCCCTAATATGGACTGCAATACCTGGCCTCCAAAAAAAAAGTAAAAAGTCAAGGGCCAAAACTCTTTTTTTGTTTTTGTTTTGGAGGGTTCTCCTCCCCTAAGTTCTCATATAGTCGGAAGTTTCAATTTTTATTTTATTTTATGGTTTTCTTTCTGCAGATTGTTTGTGGTTATGCTCACACCTTGGCCCTCTCTGATGAGGGCACGATCTACTCCTGGGGGGCTAACTCCTATGGTCAGCTAGGAACTGGAAACAAAGCCAACATGGTGGCCCCGGCAAAGGCCATATCTTTGGGTGAAAGGTGCCTTCCAAACTTCATTTTTTCCATATCTTAACCCTTTGAACACTGGTCCCCCTGTCCTTATGAACCCGTGTCCCTGGTCCCCCAGCCCAAAATTGCCATTTTCATAGATATTAATATAATGATGGAAACACGCAACATTGATGGATAGGGAGCAAATGTGAGTATTACAGAATGTTTTTCTTATGTTTTATCTCCAGTATTGGGCCTTGGTTTGCCAGTCGGTCTAGCACGTTGAGCCCCGTTTGATACATAAAAAAAAATTTGCATTCTGTGCATTCATCACGAAAATTTCACAAAAAAACTCTCCAAACTATGCGCCGGCTTCTAGTTTCTCTTTGTTTACAACTGGGAATAAAAAATGGCGGTCAAACGCAACTTTTGATGACGTAAGAGCACAAATATGCGGTGTCACCCTTCTGACCGCTGTACAGGTCAATAGTGTATATATCGCTGTAGAATTTGACCGGTGTACAGGGCAATAGTGCTCAAAGGGTTAATTTACTTGTGTACCAAGACAGTCAGATACAGACATAGTTGAAACTGTGGGTGATTGGTGGGTACATCTGGTAGGGTATGCTTCTGTCCTATCATTCTGCTATATTCTGTCTATTGTCTTGCTTTTGCCTAGCACAATGTGACAGTCATTGTGTCGATGTACTTTCTCCAAACTCAAACTACACAGTTCTTTTATTACCCCTGATATTCACAAACTGCATGTTTTCCCATGAGAAAAAGTTTCAAAAATGGATGGATGATTTTGTATGTGAGAAGTTCAGGGGAATAAGTCAATTAAAGGCTAGGATCCTTCATATAAGATCTGACTAATTTTTTTGTGCTTTCATGCACAATTTTTTATCATACAGTAGACACCAGTTAAACCGAAATCAGCAGGACCATGGGTTTGTTTCTGGTTTAGACAGAGTTTTGGTTTATCAGTAGGGGATTTGAAAAATGCCAGTTTCAAGAGAGGCAGCCCAAATCACTATCACAGAGGACAAATAATGTAAGTGTACAGGCTAAACAGACTCAACACATCCTCGCTTGCTCTGTGTTTTTAACTTAGAATGAGGATGGGCGATTGCTTAAGACTAGGGACACATGAAGCATGGATATGCGGAGCGAATGTGGGTAACTTTCAGAACATGCATGTGGACAGACAGTACAGAATTGAGAATTTCCATCCTGCTGATCTGGTTACCGTTATCGTCCACGATGCCATGAAATACACTGTCCGCCGTCACTAGTATTGACACTCTGATGTCATACATTTAAGATGAAAAATCACTGGCGATGCGCCAAGCGTAACAATTACTGCCGTCCGATTTCTGACCCATATTACTGGGCAGAATCAAGCAAGCTCTGCCTTTGGGGGGAGGGGTAGTGGAGTAATATAGTGACTTCACTTGATCGATGGCATATCACAGTGGACTGGCCACTCAATCCAGCAATTTTCTTTTTGGTTTAACACAGTTTTATTTTGGTTTAGCACTAGTTTGTTAACAAAAGTAAAGAGGAAAAAATTGGGGATTTCTATTTTCCTTCGGTTTCGTGCCAGTTTCGTTGTAGCCATTTTTTTGTTATGTTAACCGTTCTCCACTATATATGCATCTGAACATATTTCATTACATCTCATTGTTTTTCATAAAATGTGTGAATGAATTGTTATTAAATGGCTAATGAACATCTCTTAGTTTTGTAGTTACCGTTCGTACTCTTCCTGATGCTATATAACTAGCTGTGTGTCGTCTTAATAATCTTAGACTCAACCTGTTTGTGAGTACATTTGTTTGTTTGTGTAGGACGAACGAATGGCTATTGTGGGTTTATGTGGATCCTAGAGTAATTATATGGAGGGTACAAATGCTAAGGATAACAAAGTACAAGTAAGAATTAAAGTACAGGGAGTCTCTGGTAACAGTGCTTGCAGTGGGTTAATTAAAGTATGAATGGACATAATCAATGAAGGAGCAGGGTCACAATCGTTCTACTACACTGAGCCGGGCACAACAAATCCTGAGCTGCCATTTCATTGAGCGGCGATCAACAGTGACCAACTGACAGCTGATAACACAGACACTGCATACTGGTGCAGGTCATCCTACTCAACTTATCTCTGGCACGCTTATTGCCTATTGTGCTTAGGTTGCTCCTCTTTCCATCCGATTCATTGAAACATAATACATCTGTATATCTGTACTATATATATTTGTGGACTTGAGATTTTCCGTTGCAAAAAGCTTCTGAACCACTCAACACTCAGACTTCAAATTTTATATGGTGCATCAGAATGGATGTAAGGGTGCACAGTTTTTAATAGAAGTCTCAAATTGGTGTACTTTTTTTTATTGGAAATTTATTGTTTCCCCAATTTTAGATCTATTTTGAGTCATGGTTCGCCATTTTAAAGTTTCATTGAAGCTGCGCATACGCATTATGTTTGTTTTGAAGTTGAAACTGAAAGACAGCGAAAGTGCAAATCCCTGCCAGAAATGAGTGCGTTGTGTGCTGGTGCGCATGAAATCTATAGTGAGGCTCTAGGATATAGGAAGTTTTCTAGATCGAAGAGAGAGATAGAACGGTGGGTTCACAGGTTTACCCGGGTGCCTTAGAATCAAAAAGGGTGATTGAAACTTTCACTCGGTGACCACTTCGCCCCGTCTTCGTTCTTCGCCTTTCTTAAAACTTTCTTCACACATTGTTGGTCGAAAATAAACTTTAAACATCACATTCATGTATTTTGTAAGGATCCGTAGTGTGAAAATAAGTTTATTGGTATTTGCGTTGAATCTAAGTTCCATTATTAACGTGACCTAGATCTAGATCTAGAGTTGGGCTCAAGCAGTCTGTATCAGTGTATCAGTGTGTGTTGTGTAGTGCTCGAAAAATGATTGTTGAACCAAGTATAAAATGTGTTCAGTTTGTTTCAAGAAGTTACTGTTGCAGTGCCTTTTGAAAATTGTAACAGCTTTGTCAAGTCGCCTAAGCTTGGGGAAACTATAAGCACATCTGGTATTAAAGCATCTGTCAGAGAGAGAGAGGGGGAGGGAAGGAGAGATGGATGAGAGGGGTTGCTGTGGAGGACAAAATTGGGATAGAGATTGGAGGGAGACAAGGGAGATACATATATTGGGGGACAGGGTAACGGGAGTGGGAGAGAGAAAGAGATGGGATGGATAGGAGAAATTGGTTGGGGGGGAGGGGTCGGGAGAGGGAAGGAGGGCGGATTCAGGTTTATCCCTTGGCAAGGCCTCATCTAGACCTGCCCAGTTTATGTCAAAATACGCCCTTAGTACCATTCGTAGAGCGGGCCCTTCAGCTTGTATATTATATATGTGGGACTCATTGTAACATGTGGAACTCATTGAAACGTGTTAATTCATCGCCACATATAGAACTCATTGGGACATGTCAATAGCGACATAATTGGATAAAATTAACAAATCTGGGGCTCACCCATGTGTCACGAGCGAGTGAGCGGGGGTCAGTGAGTGCGGGGAAGGGAATTAAAGCGTGCATGTTGTGAGTGGAGTTGAGGCGTAGTAGAGGCAAAATCTGAATAGTCAGATCACTGCCAGTTAAGAGTCCAAGGGGACAGACGTGAGAGAGCAGTCGGGAGATTGTGTGTTTTCCAGTGATGACTGGTAGGTTGAACTATGATTGATAATTATGATGATTGATGTACTATGTTCTCCTATGACCATGATGTAAATAAGTTATATGTGAGGAATGTGAAAGTCATTGATTGCTGTGTATAGAGATGTGCGCAATGAGCGATAGATGTAAGTTCGGATCATGGATTCGTAGCGAGTCTAAGTGCAGATGTGTGGTGAGTGAAATGTGGACTATTGTGTGTACGCTTGATGGTTCGTAATGAGTGGTGAAGTGGATAGTAATTGTATGGTGTTATAGAAATGTAATGTTATTCTTATAGGTGCCGGGGTCGGGCAGAGAAGCCACCCGCGGTGAGCGGACTTGTGCCGGGGTTGGGCAGAAGGCTACCCACAGGTCTGCCTGAGTGAAGCTGTCGCGCAGGACTGCGGGAGCACATGAGTCGTGGCAGTCTGGCCACAGACAGGGACGTTGTTATTGTCCTTGTTACTATTAAGATGTTACTGTGCTATTGAGATACCCATGTGCTATTGAAATATTAAGGTGCTATTAAGACATCGAGGGGAGATTGAGATACGGAGATTAGGTTGAGCAGGAGCCAATAAGAGAGGCCAGCAAGTAATATATATATGGATGTGAGGCTGAGGCCAGAGCATCGTTAGGAAGTAACTATGGGTTGTGGACCCGGAGAAGAATGAATGTGGGGAATACTGACCATTGAATGGTATTTGAATTGAGTTAATGTAATGTATGTAATTGCACAGATATCTTATCTTTATATATAATAAATGTGTGAGTCTGTTTGGTTGTTCTGTTAAGTGTTATACTTGTTCGTTCGTGATTGTTGTCCTGTCATAACATTACATCTCCCAGTCTGGGATTTGTGACACCATGTGAGACCGTACTAACACACACATCTCAAGCACTAAGCATGTAATATATGCTCTCTATAGCATAGTAGTAAGGTGACCTGACACAAGCACCCGTAATATAATATAATCAAGTGCGTAGTGCCGATCACTATGATGAACCACCCACAGTGCATATATGTCAAGAAATCCTCACGGCCTACCACAACAAGGCACTGTTACACACGAACACAAGGAAATGGTAATATCTTGAGGTCAGCAAACCATCATCAACATCTAGCATAACAGGGCACCTACAGACTGTTGCATATTGGCGGACTTAAACAAATACCAACATAATGATTATGATACAATGCATTAATCATAATACACTGTACTGCGCGTCTCTACACACATCGTGCACAGTATAAGGCTAGCAGACCATCAGCAACTAACACAAATAACAAGGCATCTAACTCCGAATGACAATTGATAATTACCGTTGAACCGGACTCACAATTGTTTCTATAGATCAGATACACCTGTATGAGGCATCATCGGGAGAGTACATCGTCAGCATCAGCACATTTAACCGGAATCAATCACACAAATTAAGATCACTTCTATGAAGTTTCCAACTCACCCAAAATTTCTCTGTTATTGTGCTACCACGTCATGCCTTGGGCAGGGTGCAGTGCGGCAAGCGTCGGCTAGTTTTTTCTGATCTGTCTGTGTTCACTGGCGCTGGTCAGTTCTTGTCTCGGCGCCTTTGATGGAAGTGTCTGTTAACGACCCGATCTGGCACCGTATTTATAGTGCCCATTCGGACGTGGCAGAGAGCAGGCTCAGTGGTCGACAAGTTGAGTGCTCTGGCATCGGGCCTAGACCCGAATAATTGGCCAGTGTACCGACACAAAAAATTCCTTATGTGTCTAACACAGTATGCACAGAAATCAAGCAGATATCCCGGTAAACTGCAGAAGTTACTCTATCGTCGTATTGAGCTAAAATTTAATAAGTTTGACCCAGGTTCGTCTAGCTCATAGTTTACTTGAAATCCAAGACTCTATTATTGAGGATCTCACTAGATACATACATCGAGGTATAATAAAATTGGTATCAATACAAAGTAGAGACTTCCTACTAAAATTTTAACCACTACTTTTTCCAGAAACTCTGTAGTAGTTTTAATATTTTTCAAAAGTGACGAGATAAGTAAAATTTGACTAATTCGTGTGGGATATTTTAGTCCATCAAAACGTCGTATCTCCGTTAGTAACAAATGTTGTCATGAGCACCTCTATATTGTAGCCTACGGGAAGGGTATTGCTTACTCTTAAAAATGAGCCCGAATTTCTGTCTTTCTGATGGTCAAAAGGAAAGAAAACCTCGTTCAGGACATGGTACAGCCACAGGAGCTGGATACCCGCTGGTGACAATTTCCAATTGACCAATCAAAACGCGCACTTCCTCACAGCAATTTCAATAATGGCTCCCGCGCTACCATACACAAGGAAAGTAATTCAGGTAATGGCAACCAGACAAGTGCCTATAAACCTCTATGAGTAGCCGTACCTTACTCATGCACTAGCGTCACAATGAAAGCACATTATTTAAAATAAGAATTGTTCATCCTCTCACATTTGCTTTACCATAAAATTTGAAAACCAAAACTGTTGTCTTTGTTATCTTGTTTCTCATTTAATTTCTTTTATTTCACAGCATGTTTTTGTCCATATTATTTTGTAACTTTCCCTTCTCACATTTTTTGTTGTTTTTTTTTTGTGAGGAAATATTGTCATGATTTTTTTTCTATGAAAGCTTTTATTTCTTTGTGCAGATTTGTGGAAATAGCTGCCTGCCATTATAGCCATATATCATCTGCCATGAGCCAAACAGGCAAGGTCTACATGTGGGGTCAGTGTCGTGGCCAGTCTCTCACCCAACCAAGAGCCACAAGATTTACATCAACTGATGATGTTTTTGCTGCATTCTCCGCCCCTCCAGTCTCATGGAGGATATACTCTGTTGGTAGGAATGTGGAGCATAATTCTATTTCTGTCTTGCTCTGTACCTGAGTACCAACACAACTGCATTCACAAATCATTTCTGAATGTTGTGAGTTGTCAATCAGTCCACGTAAATCAATATTTTTTAATGAGTTGTATCAGATTCAGGGAAGAACTCTTTAATTTATAGACAGCTGGTCAGCAATTAGGTTTGAAACTAGTGTATGAGCTACAGTTGAGCTGGCTTGCTTATCAGGAATAAAATATACAAGGCCTCACAAGTCTTGCAGCAAACTTTTAAACGGATGTAGATCTTGAACCGCTGGAGATAACAGAATGAAATAAAAGCCTTGTCATCTTTAATTCAATTTCTATTGATCCCATAAATGAACTAGATCTCACTGAGCATTTCAGGCAAGATAGACATGGTCAAAACACTTGAGCCGAAAGGCTGAAACCCTGGGTGTACCTAGCTGAAGCCTCATATAGTTCTGAACCTTGGTTGTTTGGTTTTCCAAGACAAGACCTCAAGTCTTAACTCTCACCTCGCGTGCTACCCCTAAAGCCCGCTGTCCGGTCAGTGACCTTACTCACGGAGAATCTTATTTGGGGTCACTGACCCTTGCCGCTTTGCGATGACCACACACGTTGTCCACGTGGTTCGGTTTTTATTGATTGGTATGAAAACATTCGCTGCTATGCCTTATCACGCTTGATAATGAATTAACCAGCAAAACCTTAGTCTGTCAGTCTCTAACCAATGATCTGACTTATGATTCCAAACTGACAGCTGTAGTTTTCATGAGAATGAAGCATGATAACTAGCCACGCCCTCCCAAGCCCTACACAAATGGTTTCATCCTGATTGACACATACTAATAAACCAATGAGGGCATTTGGGGCAAAGATCATTTCAGAGCTTGTTTCTGATTGGTTCTTAGATACAGACAAGTCCAGGTGGTGGTCAGCTTGTGAGAAAATGAGATAATAATGCAAATTTGTTGAGCAACAGTTCGCACGTCGATGTTACATCTTTTGAAAGTGTGGGGAGAGCCTTTGAAAACTTGGTCTTTGTGATTCCGACCAGTGCTTCACTGGTTAACATGTCCATGTCACAATGCCTTTGATTTAGAAGAGATACGGTGAACAATATGATGGTGATAACGTCTCAAAAAGGTCAGTGACCCGACGCATGAAAATATGGCTGGTGCGGTCAGCTTGACCTTGCCGACTTTTGCCGCGCGTGCGGCTTGAGCGCTTGGGAAACATGGCAAATGCCGCCCTGCGCAGGGTGAGGGTTAAGAAAAATGAAAGATTTTTATTTTATGGGAGAAGTCTTTGTTCACTTTTTAAAAATTTTAGAATTAACCTAATTCGTTCAAAACAAACAGCCCTTTAAAGTTTATTGCAAGACTTTTACAGCTTTGTGTATATATTCTAATTCAGTTTGATATGTGGCCACTATTACAAGTTTTCATTTATTTTGCCTTCATACATGTTTTTTCTTGTTTTTATTTAAAAAATAATACTTGTCATTTGTAGAAAAGAAATAGTTCACTCAAATATATATTTCATGATCACAAAATGCAAAAACTTGACCAATCAGCATCAACTTCCAGCAGTTCATGCATATTTCACCATTTCTGAAATCCAGTGTGGATTGTCTCAAAAAATTCAGTCTAGTGTTGCATAGTTTAATGTAGAATACATACCAGAAAGTCCATTAGACAAGGCTTAAAAATGTACAGTTTATTTATGAATTGACAGTGCAGCTTAAATGGGCTATCTGTGATTGAGACAAAAATAACCAGGATGTATATGAGTGACCAATTAGAGTTTTGCATAATCCGTATGCTAAGATATATTCTAGTGCGTTCTACAATACATGATTTGAGAATTTCTTTAATATCTCTGGCTTTCATAAAATACAGTCAAATTTTGCATGGTCTCATATTTCAGTTTGCCACAACTAGGAATTCTTATTCACTTGCAAAGAGTAACAAATAAAAAAGTTTTCATCATAGATGTATACTAAAAACACATGAGCTTTACCACCACTTGCCCATCCTAATATTTGTATTTGTATTTGTGTAACTCTTTAATCCCATTTGGGAAATTTGCCTTTGTGCCATGGCAGCCCAGTTATAACTGGAGCAGGCACGTCGTCGCAACAGTGCAGTGCCGGTCGGCATTTTTTTTGGTTTTTTTTTGGGGGGGGGGGGGAGATGAGGGGGGAGGGGAGGGACTGGTAGAGATGAATTTTAATTTAATTTTGCCCGGGCAGCGGCCTGTTCGGCCTGCTCTTTACGATTTCCAACTGCCAAGGTATCTTTAACGTGCGCAACGTGCACACGGGCCCTCCGAATTTTTCGTCCTTATCCGAGAAGACTAGGTACTCGATCCTACCCCCCAATAGGATCAGGGACACGAAAATATGAGAAAAATCCCAATTTCCAACATGCCTGCACGGCCCGGGTTTCGAACCCGGGACCCTTGGCATGAGAGGCGAGCACCTTGCCTCTAGACCACCTTGTCCCCAATGATTTCCCAATGCATGAATTGCTTGGATTTAAAAGATCCCTTCTGTGAAACAGATGTTGAATGTACTAAATTGTAGATGCTTTGGTCTCTCCAGATTTGATTAAAGGATCAAGAATAGCAGATGCTGTGGCAGATGCATTTGATAATCAGGTGAGTTTTTTGTTGTTTTCCTGTTTCTTTATATGAGAAATCGAGGCCCTTTGTGAGAGAGAGAGAGATTTTTTCTAGGCCGAAAAATTCCACAGTATCTTACTGTAATGGAATTAGGCCCATAAATGTGTTAAGCCATAAGGCTCTGAAACTGTGTGTTGTTCGACTCGTCTGAGACCATCTAGTCATCAAGGGAGGCAAGGGTGGTGGTTGACAGTGAGTGCACAGGTGGCTGATGAGTCCAATCTGCGCACACAAGGACTTCTGGCAGTGAGGGCAGGGAAAGGTGGCTACTGGATGAGGGTCATCGGGCCTGGAATTCCTCGCCTGCCATCACTAGTCCTGAGCAGCAGTCCTGTTGGCCTTGCACAACACAACGCCTTTGCAGATAGAGAACTGCCAGTTGGCTGTCTTGGGCAGCCTCCTCCCAGCAGGTGGTGTCCAGATTGAAGGCCTTCAAGGAGGATTTCAGCGTATCCTTGTAGTGTTTTCGCTGGCCCCTTTGAGAACGTTCACCCTGAAACTGTTTATTAAAAAAAAAAAGGACAATTGATACAGTAGTCTCCATTTAAGAAAACGGTCAACGGGAGACGGAAAAAACGGGTTCTTAGGCGGACCGGGCACTTAGGCAGATGCTCTTTTCTTACAGTGCTGTGTAACGAATGGAATGATTCAGTCTGAACAATCTTTTATCATTACCTGCTAGCCAACTGATGGTCACGATTAGTGGAAGGGAGACAGCCGAATGAAATCGAGTGTAAGATGTATAACCATTGAGCTTATATAGTCTCTTTGCATATAACTGAACTTTTCCTCTTGTGAACAAAAAATGTTCATAATCTTACAATATCGATAAGAGGCTGAATTTGGCCTGTTCATTACCAACACAAATTTTAGTCTCCCCGTGCGACCAGCTTAATAATCCTACTAACCTTACGGAAATCATATACAAATCCACGTTGGATTGACATAGGGATGTTGGCTGGGAATTCTCTGGGATGCCTGACTTCTAAGTGCCCCAACATTAATATTGATGTATTCAATAAGAGGCAATAAAGACTTGTGTTCAGATGACTGACTGCTGCTACTTGAAAACTCCTGCCAATCTCGTATTGATTGGTGCCCATCATAAAAGAGTCGAACTGAATGTGATTCTGTTGAGATATGTAGATGTGTTCATAATTCTAAGGTACCGATAAGAGGAAATACAGACTCGTGTTCTGATGACTAACCACTGCTACTTGAAAACTCATATCGATCTTGTATCAATTGGTGCCCACCATAAATGGGTGGAACTGAATGTGATTATGTTGAGGTACGTAGATAGAAGTGAAATTGTTATGTTCCCTGAGCCGGAGGAATGGGATTAGTGGAGACGTTCTAATTACAAAAATAACTTTGCACCTAGGGATCTGCCAATGGTCTTGTTCCAGGGTACTGGAACTCTAATACATGTATTACAAGATTTGATGTTGCGAAATTTCGGTAATAAAGAAAAGAATGTGCAGTCCTGTTTTATTTCTTTATTCTTTGTTCTAATAAAGTCTCGGAATTTGTAAAATGTCAACCCTCCTGGTCTCACTTATGAAGAAATAATTTTCTCAGAAAGTGTCGAGTAAAACCACGTGGGGGCGTGCTGAAGATGGTTAAACAGCGCAAGCGACCAGCTTTTCATTTGTTCAACCAATGCTTGATGGCTCCGATTACACACTGATGGTTAAAGGCGAGACAACGTTTGCGTGATACTTATGCAATAAGCTAGGCCCAGGTAAATTAACTTCTAGTGGGGTCGGTGTATCTTTGTCCACGCATTTGGAAATAAAGCAGTTTGGGCCGGGTGTGCCGGGTGGGGGAGAGGAGGATTAATCTTTACCGTGTAATGAATGTTCTGGGAAATCGTAACACGCAGGCACCGCCTTTGTAAAGGGATGCTTATCAGGGTAAATAATTAATAGTAACGATGGCTATTGATATTTATTTCCCCGTAAGATTTATAGGCTATGAACATAGCTGGCCAAAGAAAAAAATTTACATTTTCTTTCTTGTCAACAATTAGATTAGAATGAGCTGACTCAATCATTGCATTTACAGTGGAACTCTGATATTAGGTATATCTTAATATCAGAATTTCTTAATATCCAACAGAGACATAAAACAAGGGGGGGCGACCCATACATTGACTCATCGTTACTATTAATTTTATTGGTTCTTATTAAAAAACGCACACAGCTTGTAGATGATAAATTGAAATGAAAGTTGCAAAAATTTGATATTATGTTGTAAAACAAGGGAGTAGGCAGATTGCGTATTCATAAGTTTTGGGGTAATTGAATTTGTAAAGAGGAATATACAGTGGAACTCTGATATTACAAAATCGGATGTTGCGAAATTTCGGTAAGAAAAAAGAATGTGCAGTCCTGTTTTATTTCTTTATTCTTTGTTCTAATAAAGTCTCGGAATTTGTAAAATGCCAACCCTCCCGATCTCACTTATAAAGAAATAATTTTCCCAGAAAGTGACGAGTAAAACCACGCGGCGGCGTGCTGAAGATGGTTAAACTGTGCGTGCGACCAGCTTAATAATCCTACTAACCTTACGGAAATCATATACAAATCCACGTTGGATTGACATAGGGATGTTGGCTGGGAATTCTCTGGGATGCCTGACTTCTAAGTGCCCCAACATTAATATTGATGTATTCATCGTGTAGGTTTACTTCACTGTATGTTTTCATCATCTAACCCAACGGCCACATGCTAGGGCACAATGTGACCCTCAGTACTTGAGTCCTTCATATTGGCCCCCGGTAGCGGTGTGGTCATAGGCTTGTTTGCCTAAATCACAGACGAAGAATTGAGCAAACTTCCGGACGCAGCTTCGAAGCTGGCGGCAGCAGGCCAGTGGTTGATTGATAGGGCAGATGGCAATATACCGTCACTCTGGCCTGGATATTGTGACACAGAGCATCCACCAGTATTGGTGTTCTTTGGTTTGGGTCTTTCACCCTAGTCAGTTGGGACTGCGAGGCTGTGGAGTAGCCTACAGGCAGCCGGTCAGGCAATATGACTGTCCCTCTGGCATCCTCCTGCACCTGGATACATTTCCAGTCGTCTTGACCCTGTCTTGCCACTTGGATAAGTTGTGTCCAGGCGAGAGAGTGAGTCTGATGTTTGCGCAGCTCTTTCTCACTAAAAACAAATTCTTTGCGCCAGTCTTAACACTCACCTCGTCTTCTTTCATCTTTGTCTCGTCTTCTTTCCTCTCAAAATTCCAACGACGATGGGCGAGTGCGGTGGCAGCAGGTTTGGATAGACTGGAAGCTGTTAGCACAGACCTACACGTTGGTGGCTATGGTCGCTTCATCGTCGATTGAAGTGGAGGCGTGGGGAGGCAGCACCCACAGTAGCTGAGCAGCCTTATTTAAGGATAGCACTGCTCACCTCAACTGAGGAAGGGGCTAGAAAAGGTGCCCTAAAGAAGGCCCACTTCACATCACCCTGACTGGTAAACCGCGACCAGTGGGGATCCCTTTTTGCGGTCGAAACAAAAAGAAATTCAGCTTACTCAGGCTAGGAGCCTGGAATATACGCACACTACAGGACAACTCAAACAACCCGGAAAGACGCACTGCACTTATTGCCATTGAGCTCAGCAGGTACAACCTAGACATAGTGGCACTCAGTGAGACCAGACTCCCTGATAGTGGCCAACTCAAAGAGCTCAGTGGTGGATACACCTTCTTCTGGAAAGGCAAGGGTGCAGTCGAGCCGAGACAGCATGGTGTTGGGTTTGCAATTAAAAATGACCTTGTCAGAAATTTGCAGTCCATGCCAATTGAAATAAATGACAGGCTAATGACACTCAGGATCCCAGTTGGGAAAAGCCAGTCAGCCACCCTCATTAGCGCATATGCGCCCACCATGACAAACCCAGATGAAGCCAAAGACAAGTTCTATTCTGATCTAGAATCTGTCATATGCTCTGTCCCGGCAGCTGATAAGCTGATTCTCTTGGGGGACTTCAATGCTAGGGTTGGCTCCGAAATCTCGGCGTGGCCAAATGTTTTGGGCCCTCATGGAGTTGGTTCATGCAATAACAATGGGTTGCGCTTACTTACTTTGTGCGCTGAATTTGGCCTGTTCATTACCAACACAAATTTTAGTCTCCCCGTGAGAAACAGAACGTCATGGATGCATCCCCGCTCAAAGCATTGGCATCTCATAGACTATGTCATTGTGAGGAAGACTGACAGAAAGGATGTCCTTGTAACAAAGGCGATGTGTGGTGCCGAGTGTGGAACTGACCACAGACTCATTGTTTGCAAGCTCAGACTAACATTGAGGCGCAATAGACGCCCTCAAGGAAAAGCGCCACCTAAACGCCTAAATGTTTCAAAACTCTGCTCAGCTGAGAAACAGAGCGAGCTCTCATCAGAACTCTCCTCAAAATTGGATTGCGTGACTTTTGACCCTGAGAACATTGAACAGAGCTGGACTGACCTAAAAACGACTGTACACTCTTGCGCCAGCAGCACAGTTGGTTTTCCTGTCCGCCAGCACCAGGACTGGTTCAATGATAATGAAATCAAAGTGCTCATCAAAGAAAAAAATAGTCTCATCCAAGCTCACTGCAGTGACCCCTTTTCCACAGCAAAAGCTGATGCACTGCGTGCATGTAAGGGTGTACTCCAGAAGAAGCTGAGGAAAATGAAAAATGACTGGCTTGAAGAGCGAGTAAGAGAAACTCAGAAATATGCCGACACAAACAACACTAGAAAGTTCTTTGAGAGCCTCCGAGCTGTGTTTGGACCATCCCGCTCTGGCACTACGCCACTTCTTGCGTCAAATGGTTCAACACGCATTGTTGAATTGAATGCCATAATTCAGCGTTGGGCAGAACATTTCGGAGGTGTGCTAAATCGGCCATCAAATATAAATACTGAGTCCATTGACCGCCTCCCTCAGACTCCTATTAATGCAGCTCTTGCCAAGCCATTCACAGCAAATGAGACCCGAACTGCCACAAATCAGATTTCCTTTAACAAATCACCAGGCGTGGATTCAATTCCTGCTGAGGTGTATGCCTTCGGTGGAGAAAAGCTTATTGAAAGGTTGACCGAGTTGTTCAATCATATGTTGAAAGCGGGGAAGCTGCCACAGGACTTCAAAGATGCTTCAATCATCCATCTGTACAAAAACAAAGGGGACAGCCAAGTCTGTGACAACCATCGGGGAATCTCTCTACTTTCAATTGCTGGCAAAATATTGGCAAGAATGCTTCTGAATCGCCTTCTTGATCACCTCTCGTCAAATGACTTGCTTCCCGAGAGCCAATGTGGCTTTCGTAAAGAGAGGGGAACGGCGGATATGATTTTTGCTGCCAGACAGATTCAGGAAAAATGCATGGAACAAAATAAAGCGCTGTATATCACATTTGTTGACCTCACAAAAGCATTTGACACAGTGTGTCGTGAAGGCCTCTGGAAAATCTTGGCGAAGTTTGGGTGTCCACCCGAATTCATCACAATAGTGCGCCAGTTTCATGATGGCATGCAAGCTGCAGTCAAAAGCAACGGCAGTGTTTCAGAGCCCTTTGCTGTCACAAATGGGGTAAAACAGGGTTGTGTCTTAGCCCCAACTCTGTTCAGCATCATGTTCTCTGCAATGCTACAAGAAGCCTTTAGTTCTCCTCCTCAAGGGGTAAGTAAGCATCAAGTACCGAACTGATGGCAGTCTATTCAACCTCAGGAGACTTCAGGCAAAAACCAAAACCAAAAGTACTCAAGTCTGTGACCTACTATTTGCTGATGATTGTGCACTTCTGGCACACGATGAGGATAGCATGCAAAACTGTGTTGATAAGTTCTCTAGTGCCTGTGACAACTTTGGCCTCACAATAAGCACAAAGAAGACGGAAGTGCTCCATCAGCCTACTCCAGACGACAAGTATCCTGTGACCCCAAATATCAAAGTCCATGACAGTCTTCTGAAGGTGTCGGAGAACTTCACCTATCTTGGCAGTACACTGTCTTCCGCAGCTCGTGTTGATACTGAAATTCTCTCAAGAATCAGCAAAGCCAGCTCTGCATTTGGCAGGCTTCGAAAGAGAGTGTGGGATGTTGCCGGCATTCGCACAGACACTAAGCTGAAAGTGTACAATGCTGTGGTCCTTCCCACCCTACTCTATGGGGCTGAAATCTGGACAGTGTACCAATCGCATGCCAGAAAGCTAAATCACTTTCATCTGGCCTGCCTTAGAAAGATCCTAAGGATCAAATGGCAGGATAAAATTCCAGACACTGAGGTCCTCAATCGTGCCAAGGAATTGAGCATCTTCTGCCACCTGAAAAAAATTCAGCTACGTTGGGCAGGACATGTTGTCAGAATGCCCGACTCCAGACTCCCTAAGCAAATCTTCTTCTCTGAGCTCTCCAATGGAACGAGGAATGTTGGGGCCCCAAAGAGACGTTACAAAGACACTCTCAAGCAATCACTGAAGGCCTTTGCCATTGATGTGAGTGAGTGGGAAAAGCTCTCGCTTGATCGTGCAAATTGGAGGGCGGCCCTTACCAGAGGCAGCAAAGCATGGGAAGCTGACAGAGTCCAGCAGGCTATCAAAAAAAGAGAACGGCGCAAGAAAAGGCCCAGTGGTACTGAACCAACGGAGCACTCTTGTCATTTATGCGGAAGGGTCTGCAGGGCAAAAATAGGACTTATCAGTCACATGAGAAGCCATAAGTCATGAAAGAACAGTCTTTCCATTCTGTCCTCTGTGTCCTTTAGTTCTTTTTATTGTCCATGTGTTGAAATTCTCAACAATTTCTGTTCTTTATTCCTCTGGTGTTGTTAAGGTCATCATCATACCTGATGGACGAACGAACTATTATGTTTGTATCATAGGTAAGAAACAGGTAGTTTCTCCTGCTCCTCTCCCAATTAGTCCACACTGGACTTTTCGTAGGTGCCATGCCCATTTACAGTAAGAATTACATTCTGGTTCCTTGAGCTTAAAATTAAAGTGATGCTGATGACTAATCAAATTCATTATCCCCCTCATGAACACGACAGAGATAGGCTAGGTTTACTGTCACCAATGGGTCCTAATGGGAATAAGCACTGATTTGGTTTCTTACTGTGGAGTTATGAGTCATTGTTCCATGCATATAATGTTTCATAGTTATCCCAACCAGAGCCTCCCTGCCATGGCTGGACAAGCCAGCTTGTTTGCTCAACGAGTCTCAAGAGTGCCAGCCAGAGGTGAATGATAAATGATTCGAATCACATTTTGATTCTTTTGAAACTCACCGAGCAAATCAGCCGGCAAATCAAAAATGCGATATGATTCAAATCGCAGGTAATCGAATGATTCGAATGGCGCCCTCCACTAAGAAACGATGTGAACCAGTGTTGCCGGTCTTTGGGATTTTTTCCAAGATCTTGAGATTTTAGGGGTTACACATTGGGATCTTGGCATCGTTTCCACAGATCTTGGGATTGTTCGTGCTACTGTAGACTCTACGTTTTGCTAAAATTTCTTTGTAAAAAAGAAAAAAAATCACAAAATTACTCTTCCATTAGCGACTTAAAAGTAAAAATAAAAAGCCGCAGCTTGAGATTGCCCATGGGAGAGAATCTTTTGCTTGGCGTGCAAGCTAATCTCAGCACTGCTTGGTTTAAATTCAATATAATTATAATGAAATTGTAAATTTTAAGCATATTTTTGAGTTTGGAAAACAAATCTTGGGATTTTTTTTACTTCAGTTCGGGATTTTTTTAAATAACAGATGTATGGGCTTTTTGAAAATCTTCACCGGCAGTGCTCGATGTAATTGCCTTGGGAGAGGGAAATGTATCATTGCGAGGGCAACAATTTCATTGTGGACATCTGCCACACTGGATCTAGTCGAAATGAATAGCCCTTGTATACTGAAGTGAAGACAGATCAAGTCAAGGTTGGGAGACCCAGCTAGGGAAGAGTTCTTGTTTTTTTTAAATTTTTTTATTTCATTTGTTACATCACAATGTGCGCTTCATGTGACATCTAATTTTGTGGTACCCATTCCCTCCCGTGCGATTTCGCAAGTACATCCTTGTTTTGTCGTGCTATAAAGTCTTGCAACTGTGCCATTGCCATAAACTACCATAATTATGTCTGAATTTAAATTATTTAATTTAGTGAAACACAATCAATAGGATCTGAATGGTCAGGTATTGAGGCTAACTTTGAATATCCATAAAGGGTATGGAGTGCAGGACCAAACTTCACTAGGCTAATATAATGGTGCCCAAATTTTGTGTAGGACTTGGAAAATGGGTAGGGCACATGGAAAGGGAGGTACTATTTTAAAACCATGAGTTATTTCCCTTGAGCTGGGCTCTGTATTGGAGTTGTTTGCACCTCTTTTTACATCTTATTTATATAGACTATATTTATTCCTCCAAATAGGTACCCCAAGAGAAAATTTCAAAGTCCCCATGTGTGTGTTATGTGCATGTTTTCAGAAACTGCTCAACAAGCCATGAAAAACAGTTTTTGAATTTTAAAAATCCATTCATAAATAAAAAAGTTGTGAATATTTGAATATTTTCAGACTTAGAAATTTTATTTGCTCGTTTTCGTCTTGGCTGAACAGGCGTATTCAAGACAACATAATACAGAAAATAGACCAAGTATAGATGTTGCAATAGAATATTTTTGCTATGTCAACACAAAATTCTAACTCAGTCAAATAACTAAGGTCTAGCTTGATAACTTCCCATTTGAATGAGAAGTTCAAATTAAAAAAAAACACACAAGTTCAGCAATAATTTGCGCAAAACAGCTCGAAATGTCATTTTTGAAAGGCTGTAGAAACAAAAATAATACTCAGAAAGCCTTAAAACTTCTTTGAATAGCTGGAAAGGTAGCATGGAAACAGCCTAATTTTTTTTAGGAATAACATCTAATTATAGTCGTAACAGTGTCTTCTAAAAGACATTTAGTCGTGCAATTTTACGCGTTTGCGGAGAAAATGCAAGAACGAGCAGACATTTTTGGAAATTTTATAATTTTGTCTTAAATATTTACAGATATTGAGAAAAGAACATTAACATTTAGGTAATTCCACCTGCCGAGTTCAAAAATGAGGTCAAAATAAGGCTAGGAGCAATACTTTAGGATGTGGTCGTGTTGCAAGACACTAAGATTTGATGATGGCAAGGGAGGAGGGTCATAAATGCTTCAACAAGATCCACATAATTGCAGAAGAGGCTACAACTCAACATGAGAAGCATATGTTATACCATGCATTGTCGCGATGTGGGTTAGATGGGGATATTTCGACTGACACTCTTTCGAGGTCCGCTCCCACAATCGACGAACACACAAAAAAAAATACTTGCACTCTAAAAACTAAATAAATCAATTGCTTTGATTTTTAGCAGAACTGTAGGGCAGTTTAATTACAGGAATTAATGTAACAAATATAATTATAAATATAAATATCAATTCAAAGGCAACTGAATCTAACTAATGAAACTACAGCTTTCTATAAAGACTAACGTATTCAATCTAACTACTTGCAGGTCATATGAGTTATATGGCAAATAGAATCCGCGCACGTGGCGACGGATATAACAGTTTAAATTCTATTAATTCAATGAGACATGTTATGATATGGACATTTCCTCTAGACACGCCATGGAGAATGCTTGTACAACCATGCGTTGTCTGGCGGTAGCTCTGAAACTGTCTTCAAAAGTAAGTAGAACGGTTCACTTTCATCATTACAAATTAGTATGGACTCTCACCATGAGGCCCTCACTGGGAGTGAGAGCGCTGGATGTAAACGCTGTGGGTTTATATCAAACCAAGTAGCTTAGGCTCTGGAGCTTTAAATCAGGCTCCTCACAATGGACTGCTCAATTGCGTCTCTATGTCTCTCATCTGGCTGAGGACTATCGCCGACCACCTCGTAAATGGATTGTCTACATGTGGCCCAGAACTAAGTTCTGTATGGCCTTAAATACTGGACTGCATCTGCAGCTTACCGTCTAATTCCTGGATTGTGATTGGTGCAACCACTTCTAGCTCAGCTGCCGAACTGAGTTATTTTAAGTAACAGCCCTACGCAACGACCTTGGGTCGACATCAAAGGTCGAATCACTCAGGACAATAAAATGTAATTTTATAGCAATAAATTCTTAACATGTTCAAAACCCCGAGCTTTTACTCTGGATCACGGTATTTTCTGCACGTCGTCTCAATAACATTTAATTCCTACTCACCCCTTCCCTCTCTACTAAACCTAGTTCAAAACACGAGATATAAAAAGTGCTCAGCTATGCACACCTACGCTGTCCGTCTATCCTTCCCCACACCTTCTGTCTATCTATTATAAAAAAAACTGTTCAAAACAAATTGTTTACGAGACCAAGTTATGCTGGCTCGCACTATAATTACGTTTGTAAAAATTACTCACTGCTCTCTCACAAAAATTTAGTCAGTGGAAACATTTATGAATTAAATCTGTTCTTGACATGCATGATAAGCACAAAATACAACAATAGAAAACAACTGAGCAGAAGGAGATGACAATTGTTCAACAGATCTTATTACTTAATCATCATCACTGTCATCAATTCTTCGCTTTTTTTGTGGTGGGGCTAAATCATTTTCTGATACTTGATAGCCAAAATGACCCAAAAGCCTTCTGTAGAGAACATGAAGAGAGCCAGAGGAGTTAATAAATAATAGCCTATTCACCGTAAAGAAGTTTCCTGGCTTTGATCTGGCACCCGATGTGTTATAACCAAAATGTTATATATTAACTTACCACTAAAAATTTTAATAAAAGTAACAGAGGATCGGAAAGACTTTGATTACATAGTCATAAGAGAATCCCCAGTCCCAGCCCTCTGAATGTTTTTTTTAAGGGGAAAACCAAGCCAACCGAAGCGGAAAGCCGAAAATTGTGGGTATTTTCTGTCTTTTCTTTAGTTTTCTTTGCATCGTTTGGGTTTTATTTCTCACGCAGGGTTTCGCTTTATACATGTACAACTTTTTCTTTTTGCCCAATTTTGACGACGCGGAAAATCGATTGGCATAAGTCCCCATGGTAACCATGAACAAGGGGAAACAAAAATGGCGGATACCAATGAACTAACATCCGTCGATTCGGATTTTCATTCCCGAATTTCTAATAAACCTTGAAACGTACGATGCTATGGCCTGGCTCATTAACGAGGTATGACATCAATTGTCATATATTGCGATAAAACAGCCTCCAATAAACCTTAACAAAAAATGTAAAGACCCGAGAAGATAGAACTAGAACGGGCAGCATGGCTGTTCCGTCATTGAGTAACCCACCCGCTTTCAATACTATAATACTATAAAATACGGCATATTAACTTGAAATACATGAAAAAGCACTGTGAAAGTATCACAGAAAAAAAATAAAAATAAAAACTACTTTATGTAGAGCATCCATTGGAAAGACAAGAAGAAGAACATCACACGGCCAAATCTGCCCCAAAACGCAGGGGGCGACGGCCGATACTGCGCTCTTGAATTTATCTAGTGAGGCGTGAAGAAGGCTTAGAAGGGGACTTGGACGTCTCTTAGTCCACGGGCGAACTATCCACAAAGCATCTCCGATTTTTCGATCAAGAAAAGTCCTCTTGTCACAAATTTTGGCTCGAATAG
This sequence comes from Onchidella celtica, assembly GCA_963931925.1. Classification (NCBI taxonomy): domain Eukaryota; kingdom Metazoa; phylum Mollusca; class Gastropoda; order Systellommatophora; family Onchidiidae; genus Onchidella; species Onchidella celtica. The sequence goes on along the minus strand of OZ007580.1, from coordinate 11,517,976 downwards.
AGAAAATAGGTTTATCTTTCAGTAGAGGTAACTTTAATTATTTTTGAAGCAGAATAATTATGGTGTATTTTCCGTTACTTGAAGTCTTCCACATCGCATTGCTCGCCTCTCCGATGAAAAGCGAAAACGAAAGTAGCATGGAATGAAAGCGAGGCTTTCGGCCTTTCCAATGATACCAAATATAGCTTTGTAGGTCATTTCTTGGCCAAAATATTGGTTTTTTTAAAGAGACCCGTGAATTCATAGGCCGCCAAAGCCAACTGCCCTAGTAGACCTACGCTAAGCGGGCATCGAATTTCTGCTGCGCTGCGGGCGTCTCTTGTGGTACCTACTCCAAATGGATATTCTTTTTCAACGTTGGGTTCGATTTCTATATCTGTATAAAATTGTGGATTCATAATATTTAATTTAATAATTGGACTGCTCAGGCCATCGCCAGAAGGAGAAGATGCGAAAATGTATTGACTGATTTTGTTGACAAAACAATTCCTGATGCAGTCAAGCTATTAACTGGAAAGTGTTGTTGTCTATAGTTGACAAATCGCCTGTCAACAGTAACAATACAGATATGAAGTTGCTATAGTTTCAATGCAAACGTCACTTGGGAATTAAAGTACATTTAAGAGCAGTGATTTGAATGGAAAATGGCCACCAGTTCCCTCCCTTGCCCCTGCCTCCCCTTTCTTGGGTTCATATTTCTTAGCGGCCCTCCATCATGCTGATCCATAGATATAGTACTGTGTTACTATATCTATGTGCTGATCATATTGATGTCAAAGATGAAGTAGAAAAGGGGCCGCCACTCTCAGTAACAAGGTGTGTAACCGAAGTAATGTTTTCTCCACCAAGGGAGGTAATCAAGCCCATTGTTTCAAATACTCAGAAGTTATAATTTAAACAGATTGTTTTGAAATGTTCACTGTATCATATTTTATAAAAAAACACATACACCTTTCAAATGATGCATTAAAATATAGTTTGTGAAAAAAAAAAAGATTTTATATTGTAAAACAAAGGAATACATTGCATATTCATAAGTTTTGGGACAAGTGAATTTGCAAAGAAGACTGCAATGCCAAGGGCAGAGCTCAAGTAAATGAATCTATCCTTCCCACCACGGAAACTAATACAATGATTATTTGGCCGGCTATTTTCATAGCCTGTGAATCACGAAACAAGATGAAACATGCAATCTAGAGCTAGATCTAGTAACGCTTTGAGTCAAAATATAGTTTACAGATACTGCGTGAATGACGGGTTAGGTCAAGATGGGGAAAGGCAAGCCAGGCCGGGGCAGGTCTATATGAATGTTTGTTATTATAAATAATAATTATGTCGTTTTTTTGTTCATTACAAATGTAATTGCAAGATGAGGTACACGGCTTGATACTCAGTAAAACTGCTCGCCTAAATTTCCCTCTCCTTACCACTCTCTCTCTCTGATCTAGAAAGTCCCCCCGACTGGCCCCTATGTAGTTTTACATGGGTCCTTATGGGGATAAGCAATGATTTGTGAGTGATTCAAATCAACACGTGATTCAAATCGTTTTTGATTCGCATATTTTTGAGGTTGGAAAACAAATCTTGGGATTTTTTTAATACCAGATTCATGGGCTTTTTGAAAATCTTCACCGGCAGTGCTGGATGTAATTGCCCAGGGAGAGGGAACTGTATCATTACGAGAGCAAGATTTTCATTGTGGACATCTGCCACACTGGATCTAGGCGAAATGAATAGCCCTTGTATACTGGAGTAAAGACAGATCAATTCAACGTTTGGAGGCCCAGCTAGGGATGAGTTCTTGTTTTTTTATTTCTTTAAATTTCATTTGTTACATCACAATGTGCGCTTCATGTGACATCTAATTTTGTGGTACCCATTCCCTCCCGTGCGATTTTGCAAGTACATCCTTGTTTTGTCGTGCTATAAAGTCTTGCAACTGTGCCATTGCCATAAACTACCATAATTATGTCTGAATTTAAATTATTTAATTTAGTGAAACACAATCAATAGGATCTGAATGGTCAGGTATTGAGGCTAACTTTGAATATCCATAATGGGTATGGAGTGCAGGACCAAACTTCACTAGGCTGATACAATGGTGCCCAAATTTTGTGTAGGACTTGGAAAATGGGTAGGGCACATGGAAAGGGAGGTACTATTTTAAAACCATGAGTTATTTCCCTTGAGCTGGGCTCTGTATTGGAGTTGTTTGCACCTCTTTTTACATCTTATTTATATCTATATTTATTCCTCCAAATGGATATTCTTTTTCAACATTGGGTTCGATTTCTATATCTGTATAAAATTGTGGATTCATAATATTTAATTTAATAATTGGACTGCTCAGGCCATCGCCAGAAGGAGAAGATGCGAAAATGTATTGACTGATTTTGTTGACAAAACAATTCCTGATGCAGTCAAGCTATTAACTGGAAAGTGTTGTTGTCTATAGTTGACAAATCGCCTGTCAACAGTAACAATACAGATATGAAGTTGCTATAGTTTCAATGCAAACGTCACTTGGGAATTAAAGTACATTTAAGAGCAGTGATTTGAATGGAAAATGGCCACCAGTTCCCTCCCTTGCCCCTGCCTCCCCTTTCTTGGGTTCATATTTCTTAGCGGCCCTCCATCATGCTGATCCATAGATATAGTACTGTGTTACTATATCTATGTGCTGATCATATTGATGTCAAAGATGAAGTAGAAAAGGGGCCGCCACTCTCAGTAACAAGGTGTGTAACCGAAGTAATGTTTTCTCCACCAAGGGAGGTAATCAAGCCCATTGTTTCAAATACTCAGAAGTTATAATTTAAACAGATTGTTTTGAAATGTTCACTGTATCATATTTTATAAAAAAACACATACACCTTTCAAATGATGCATTAAAATATAGTTTGTGAAAAAAAAAAAGATTTTATATTGTAAAACAAAGGAATACATTGCATATTCATAAGTTTTGGGACAAGTGAATTTGCAAAGAAGACTGCAATGCCAAGGGCAGAGCTCAAGTAAATGAATCTATCCTTCCTACCACGGAAACTAATACAATGATTATTTGGCCGGCTATTTTCATAGCCTGTGAATCACGAAACAAGATGAAACATGCAATCTAGAGCTAGATCTAGTAACGCTTTGAGTCAAAATATAGTTTACAGATACTGCGTGAATGACGGGTTAGGTCAAGATGGGGAAAGGCAAGCCAGGCCGGGGCAGGTCTATATGAATGTTTGTTATTATAAATAATAATTATGTCGTTTTTTTGTTCATTACAAATGTAATTGCAAGATGAGGTACACGGCTTGATACTCAGTAAAACTGCTCGCCTAAATTTCCCTCTCCTTACCACTCTCTCTCTCTGATCTAGAAAGTCCCCCCGATGGCCCCTATGTAGTTTTACATGGGTCCTAATGGGGATAAGCAATGATTTGTGAGTGATTCAAATCAACACGTGATTCAAATCGTTTTTGATTCGCATATTTTTGAGGTTGGAAAACAAATCTTGGGATTTTTTTAATACCAGATTCATGGGCTTTTTGAAAATCTTCACCGGCAGTGCTGGATGTAATTGCCCAGGGAGAGGGAACTGTATCATTACGAGAGCAAGATTTTCATTGTGGACATCTGCCACACTGGATCTAGGCGAAATGAATAGCCCTTGTATACTGGAGTAAAGACAGATCAATTCAACGTCGGGAGGCCCAGCTAGGGATGAGTTCTTGTTTTTTTATTTCTTTAAATTTCATTTGTTACATCACAATGTGCGCTTCATGTGACATCTAATTTTGTGGTACCCATTCCCTCCCGTGCGATTTTGCAAGTACATCCTTGTTTTGTCGTGCTATAAAGTCTTGCAACTGTGCCATTGCCATAAACTACCATAATTATGTCTGAATTTAAATTATTTAATTTAGCGAAACACAATCAATAGGATCTGAATGGTCAGGTATTGAGGCTAACTTTGAATATCCATAATGGGTATGGAGTGCAGGGCCAAACTTCACTAGGCTGATACAATGGTGCCCAAATTTTGTGTAGGACTTGGAAAATGGGTAGGGCACATGGAAAGGGAGGTACTATTTTAAAACCATGAGTTATTTCCCTTGAGCTGGGCTCTGTGTTGGAGTTGTTTGCACCTCTTTTTACATCTTATTTATATCTATATTTATTCCTCCAAATGGATATTCTTTTTCAACATTGGGTTCGATTTCTATATCTGTATAAAATTGTGGATTCATAATATTTAATTAAATAATTGGACTAGTCAGGCCATACACCAGAAGGAGAGGATCGAAAATGTATTGACTGATTTTGTTGATAAAACAATTCCTGATGCCGTCAAGGTATTAACTGGAAAGTGTTGTTGTCTATAATTGACAAATCGCCTGTCAACAGTAACAATACAGATATGAAGTTGCTATAGTTTCACTGCAAACGACACTTGGGAATTAAAGTATATTTAGAGCAGTGATTTGAATGGAAAATGGCAACCAGTTCCCTCCCCTGCCCCTGCTCCTGCTCCCCTTTCCTGGATTCATATTTGTTAGCATCCCTCCATTGCCCCCCATCATGCTGATCACATTGATGTCAAAGATGAAGTAGAAAAGGGGCCGCCACTGGCAGTAACAAGGTGTGGAATCGAATTGTTTTTTTCCACCCATGATTACAAACACTCAAAAATCATAATTTAAACAGATTGTTTTGAAATGTGCAACTGTATCATATTTCATAAAAAACACATATACCTTTCAGATGATGAATTAAAATTTGTACTTTGTGAAAAAGATTATTTTACATTGCAAAACAGAGGAATACGTTGCATATTCAATATGTTTTGGGGCAAGTAAATTTGCAAAGAAGACTGCACTGCCACGGACGGCTTCTGTTCACATTACCCAACGAATACTGTACTATTTTTTGGTTGGCTATTTTCATAGCCAGTGACTTTCAAAACAAGACACTGATAAAGCGCAATCTAGTTGGGGAGGGTAGTAGATGTTGTTACCACAGCAAGATTGTTATCCTCGACAACTGATTAACAAGATCAACTGATTAACTGACTCAGTCGAAATCATACAGAGAAGTTAAGCGTTCAAAAACTGTCATTTGGGCAGGTGTTGTTATCTATTCGCCCCTTTGTAACGAAATCGACAGAATGACTGAATTTCTCTTTCATGAACTATATTCAAAGCATGTTTTGAAAACAGCTTGTATAGAAATAATGTTATGTAGTTTGGAGGGATGGAGCCTGCAAATAAAACTGTGAGCTGAAGTGAGTACTGTGTATTGATGTACTTTTTCGGTCATTAGCTATTGTTTCAATGCAAACAGCACACTTGGGAATTAAAGTGTTTTTAGAGCAGCGATTTGAATGGAAAATTGCAACAGCTTCCTTCCCCTGCCCCTCTCCATTGCCTGCATCAGGCAGATCACGTGACGTCTCTATTAAAGATGAAGAAAAGTGGCAACAATGGGCGGTAGTCAGATAGTGCATATCCGTACAATGCACACAATTTGATGACGTAGAACACACACCGGAATATTATATTACTGACCTTGTTAATTTGCTTAGTTTTAAAAAATATGAATCGGCTTAGTAGCAAAACAATCCGACTTCTGTTCGGAAATTGCGTGATCTGCGCTATACTTGAGTGTACGTCGATCACCAATGGCCACCCCAACCCCTTTTCGCCTGATTAGTCAATCTGACTACCGCCCATGGATACAAACCGACTAGACCCTCGCGCCCCCAGGTCCATCTGACTATTCCATGTGTTGTCACTTTAAATTCGTGAACACCTTACCAAGTTTTATTTCAGCAAACTTTCACCAATTGCGCTTTTGGTAAACATGTTGTACAGATATGCACTGTCCATATCCATACAACATGTTGTGCGGATATACACTTCCAACTAAATAAATTTTATTTTACAGTTTTTAAACCAAGAGAGGTAACCAAGCCCATGATTTAAAACAATGAGAAATAATATTTTAAACAAATCGTACTGAAAAGTAGAACTTTATCGTGTTTCATTGAAAACACAATGAGTTGCAGGATGATAGACTAAAATTTGAATATATATAAAAAAGATTTTATATTGTAAACAAAATGAGTACATTGCGTATTCATGATTCACAGGTTTGGGGTAAGTGAATTTGCAAGAAAGGATTTTAAAAAATGCCAAAGGGCATGCAGAGCTCCTTAGAAGTAAAGGCTGTGGTCTAGCGGCAAGATGCTCACCTCTCATGCCGAAGATACCGGGTTCGATCTCCAGTCCGTGCAGGCATGTTGGAATTTCTTCAGGGGCAAAAAAAAAATTCTGTCCCTGAGCCTATGGTATGTAGGATTGAACACTTTGCCTTTTTGGATAAGGACGAAAAACTGGTGTGCATGTTCTGCACTTTAAAGATACCTTGGCAGTTTAAAGATGAGAAGAGCAAGCTGAGCAGGCCGCTGCCCCGGGCAAAATTCCGAATAAAGTAATCCCTGCCAGAAAAACACACAGAAACAAAAACAAGATAAATAAAAACAAGAAAAGCGCCTAACAGGCTGCGTTACAATTTGCTCTGAGATAGAGAGAGAGAGAGAGAGAGTGAGCGAGACAGTGTAGTGTGTTGAGCACTTCGCCAGCGCAGTGTGTTGAGCGCTTCGCCAGCGCTCCATTTCTGCTCTGTGGTTGACATGTTGCTTCTGTAAAGCGCATAGAGCATTTTAAAAATGGATATGCGCTATATAAAAGAGTAGTATAAAGTATAAAAGTGAGATGTAAATGCCAAGGGCAGAGAACCTCCTAAAATAAAGACATAAACACCTAGAAGTAAAGGCTTAACCCGAAATATGTTTGGGGAATTCCGTGTGATACTGGCTAGTTTCCTAGCCCTTGAATCTAGAGACAAAACAATAAAAAGATCTAATCAACTCCAGGAAGGAATTAATATTACGTCAGCAAGATGTTTATTCTCGATAGATTCTGGATTGAAAATTGAATAAAAAACGACGGGTTCTGTTTCGTCGACTTGGGGAAGTAAGATAAGATAAGATAAATTTTATTCGTCCTTGTACAAGGAAATTTGTTTAGCAAGGGATACATTCTTTTTTGATCAAAATTTTTTTTTTTAACATTTATTATTAATATTTTTCATTCTATCAGATGAGGTGCCCGGCTTGATCCGCGACAAGATTTTGCATCCACTTCTCTCTTTCTCGCTCTCTCGATCTGTCTGATCTGATCTAGAAATTTCCCCATAATAATCTACAGTCATCTTCAGGTCTCATGTGCACCAGGACACTACTCATCCACTTGGACGCATGTTCAGTATACTCTGCCGCCCAGAAGACTCATCATAAGGAGTACAAAAAATAATCATTGTTATTTTACAATTTGGCATTTTCTTTAAAAAAGTGTTCTGAAACTTGAATAAACACAACAGGGCGATACAAAGGCGGTTGCTTTAAATTAGCTATCATTCAGAAAATTAATTTTAGAATTTTTGATACTATTCTATTATTTAGGCTGTAGCACCTCGCAAAACACAGCTAACTGTTGCACCGCAGTGAAATACTTCCACCATTTAAAAAAAAAAAAATAATAAGATTACGCGGACTAGATCTATCCTTTTTCGGATTTAGATTCCATTTGTAGGTCTGTTGTGAAAAATTGTTGAGTTCATAATGCAGGTTTATTTAATTCAAAGAATCCACTCTTCCTCTGAAGATCGTCATCTGCCTTGCTCCACCAAGTGAAACAAAGTGCAAGATCAATAACTCTGTTTTTAACCCTTTTAATCAAGGGAAGTAAATAAACGTTTTTGTTATGAACAAAGAGAACTATATTTTTTTAAAGAATTATACTAAGTATGCAACTTTAAAATATTTCGAACAAAATACATATAGAGTGGAAGTCATAATTTACAATATTAAAGTCAGGAAATTGTATGCTTTAAAAAAATTTAAAACAGAGATTCATATATTAATCATTCATAAGTTAAAGATGACTGTTGTAGAAAATGATTGACCGGGCATTTGAAGAAGCCGATAATTGTGATGTTGAGACCTCGTTAGGTCTCCAGCTTACTGTTTGACTGTTGTAAGCCATCCGTGTAAGTAGGATAGAAAAGTAAATTGCGCTCTCAGTGGGCGATGCTGCAGATTTGTATTAGTAATTGTGATTACTCTACTGCTTACTGTTAACATTTAGCTTGGGAGAGGTGGTGAACAAATTTGTCATTCAATTCTTAAATATGTTCAGACCTTACCACACTACATAAAAACAATAGCAGGCCTATTTTTTGAAAATTGGTACGGAAAATGTTATCAGAATGCAAAGCAGTTATTCCCTAGGTCAGGTATGGGTAATCGTCATTCATATGGTAATGGTCAGACCGGAAAAACGTGAGGCTGCAGAGGGCTGGTGTGGCATTAATGTTAAAAATGTTAAACATCTTCTTTTGATTTGTTTTGGACTTTTTCTGTCTAAATAAATGGTGTAAATGCCAAGAGCAGTGAACCTCCTAAAATAAAGACCTAAAACACGCAACCGAGCCCCCCCCCCCCCCCGACAAACCAAAGAACATTCCTTGTATCACTATCAGACATTAAAAGAGCAAGAGCGGATTCTGATAATTATACATACTGTATAATAGATTTTGTATTTTTATACGAATAGATAGGCCTACATGTGTTTACATATTATTATTGTTTGTCAGGTCAGAAAAATCTGCTACTGGTAACATGTAATCCAGTACAACCTGTTTCATGAACTGGTACGCTAGCATGGTATCAGTGGGCGTGCACCTGTCGGTGTAAACGGCCAGGGCGGAGGAGGTTTCATCTAACCCAACGGCCACATGCTAGGGCACAATGTGACCCTCAGTACTTGAGTCCTTCATATTGGCCCCCGGTAGCGGTGTGGTCATAGGCTTGTTTGCCTAAATCACAGACGAAGAATTGAGCAAACTTCCCGGACGCAGCTTCGAAGCTGGCGGCACAGGCCAGTGGTTGATTGATAGGGCAGATGGCAATATACCGTCACTCTGGCCTGGATATCGTGACACAGAGCATCCACCAGTATTGGTGTTCTTTGGTTTGGGTCTTTCACCCTAGTCAGTTGGGACTGCGAGGCTGTGGAGTAGCCTACAGGCAGCCGGTCAGGCAATATGACTGTCCCTCTGGCATCCTCCTGCACCTGGATACATTTCCAGTCGTCTTGACCCTGTCTTGCCACTTGGATAAGTTGTGTCCAGGCGAGAGAGTGAGTCTGATGTTTGCGCAGCTCTTTGTCACTAAAAACAAATTCTTTGCGCCAGTCTTAACACTCACCTCGTCTTCTTTCATCTTTGTCTCGTCTTCTTTCCTCTCAAAATTCCAACGGCGATGGGCGAGTGCGGTGGCAGCAGGTTTGGATAGACTGGAAGCTGTTAGCACAGACCTACACGTTGGTGGCTGTGGGCTATGGTCGCTTCATCGTCGATTGAAGTGGAGGCGTGGGGAGGCAGCACCCACAGTAGCTGAGCAGCCTTATTTAAGGATAGCACTGCTCACCTCAACTGAGGAAGGGGCTAGAAAAGGTGCCCTAAAGGAAGCCCACTTCACATCACCCTGACTGGTATACCGCGACCAGTGGGGATCCCTTTTTGCGGTCGAAACAAAAAGAAATTCAGCTTACTCAATCTAGGAGCCTGGAATATACGCACACTACAGGACAACCCAAACAACCCGGAAAGACGCACTGCACTTATTGCCATTGAGCTCAGCAGGTACAACCTGGACATAGTGGCACTCAGTGAGACCAGACTCCCTGATAGTGGCCAACTCAAAGAGCTCAGTGGTGGATACACCTTCTTCTGTAAAGGCAAGGGTGCAGTCGAACCGAGACAGCATGGTGTTGGGTTTGCAATTAAAAATGACCTTGTCAGAAACTTGCAGTCCATGCCAATTGAAATAAATGACAGGCTAATGACACTCAGGATCCCAGTTGGGAAAAGCCAGTCAGCCACCCTCATTAGCGCATATGCGCCCACCATGACAAACCCAGATGAAGCCAAAGACAAGTTCTATTCTGATCTAGAATCTGTCATATGCTCTGTCCCGGCAGCTGATAAGCTGATTCTCTTGGGGGACTTCAATGCTAGGGTTGGCTCCGAAATCTCAGCGTGGCCAAATGTTTTGGGCCCTCATGGAGTTGGTTCATGCAATAACAATGGGTTGCGCTTACTTACTTTGTGCGCTGAATTTGGCCTGTTCATTACCAACACAAATTTTAGTCTCCCCGTGAGAAACAGAACGTCATGGATGCATCCCCGCTCAAAGCATTGGCATCTCATAGACTATGTCATTGTGAGGAAGACTGACAGAAAGGATGTCCTTGTAACAAAGGCGATGTGTGGTGCCGAGTGTGGAACTGACCACAGACTCATTGTTTGCAAGCTCAGACTAACATTGAGGCGCAATAGACGCCCTCAAGGGAAAGCGCCACTTAAACGCCTAAATGTTTCAAAACTCTGCTCAGCTGAGAAACAGAGCGAGCTCTCATCAGAACTCTCCTCAAAATTGGATTGCGTGACTTTTGACCCTGAGAACATTGAACAGAGCTGGACTGACCTAAATACGACTGTACACTCTTGCGCCAGCAGCACAGTTGGTTTTCCTGTCCGCAAGCACCAGGACTGGTTCAATGATAATGATAATGAAATCAAAGTGCTCATCAAAGAAAAAAATAGTCTCATCCAAGCTCACTGCAGTGACCCCTCTTCCACAGCAAAAGCTGATGCACTGCGTGCATGTAAGGGTGTACTCCAGAAGAAGCTGAGGAAAATGAAAAATGACTGGCTTGAAGAGCGAGTAAGAGAAACTCAGAAATATGCCGACACAAACAACACTAGAAAGTTCTTTGAGAGCCTCCGAGCTGTGTTTGGACCATCCCGCTCTGGCACTACGCCACTTCTTGCGTCAGATGGTTCAACACGCATTGTTGAATTGAATGCCATAATTCAGCGTTGGGCAGAACATTTCGGAGGTGTGCTAAATCGGCCATCAAATATAAATACTGAGTCCATTGACCGCCTCCCTCAGACTCCTATTAATGCAGCTCTTGCCAAGCCATTCACAGCAAATGAGACCCGAACTGCCACAAATCAGATTTCCTTTAACAAATCACCAGGCGTGGATTCAATTCCTGCTGAGATGTATGCCTTCGGTGGAGAAAAGCTTATTGAAAGGTTGACCGAGTTGTTCAATCATATGTTGAAAGCAGGGAAGCTGCCACAGGACTTCAAAGATGCTTCAATCATCCATCTGTACAAAAACAAAGGGGACAGCCAAGTCTGTGACAACCATCGGGGAATCTCTCTACTTTCAATTGCTGGCAAAATATTGGCAAGAATGCTTCTGAATCGCCTTCTTGATCACCTCTCGTCAAATGACTTGCTTCCCGAGAGCCAATGTGGCTTTCGTAAAGAGAGGGGAACGGCGGATATGATTTTTGCTGCCAGACAGATTCAGGAAAAATGCATGGAACAAAATAAAGCGCTGTATATCACATTTGTTGACCTCACAAAAGCATTTGACACAGTGTGTCGTGAAGGCCTCTGGAAAATCTTGGCGAAGTTTGGGTGTCCACCCGAATTCATCACAATAGTGCGCCAGTTTCATGATGGCATGCAAGCTGCAGTCAAAAGCAACGGCAGTGTTTCAGAGCCCTTTGCTGTCACAAATGGGGTAAAACAGGGTTGTGTCTTAGCCCCAACTCTGTTCAGCATCATGTTCTCTGCAATGCTACAAGAAGCCTTTAGCTCTCCTCCTCAAGGGGTAAGCATCAAGTACCGAACTGATGGCAGTCTATTCAACCTCAGGAGACTTCAGGCAAAAACCAAAACCAAAAGTACTCAAGTCTGTGACCTACTATTTGCTGATGATTGTGCACTTCTGGCACACGATGAGGATAGCATGCAAAACTGTGTTGATAAGTTCTCTAGTGCCTGTGACAACTTTGGCCTCACAATAAGCACAAAGAAGACGGAAGTGCTCCATCAGCCTACTCCAGACGACAAGTATCCTGTGACCCCAAATATCAAAGTCCATGACAGTCTTCTGAAGGTGTCGGAGAACTTCACCTATCTTGGCAGTACACTGTCTTCCGCGGCTCGTGTTGATACTGAAATTCTCTCAAGAATCAGCAAAGCCAGCTCTGCATTTGGCAGGCTTCGAAAGAGAGTATGGGATGTCGCCGGCATTCGCACAGACACTAAGCTGAAAGTGTACAATGCTGTGGTCCTTCCCACCCTACTCTATGGGGCTGAAACCTGGACAGTGTACCAATCGCATGCCAGAAAGCTAAATCACTTTCATCTGGCCTGCCTTAGAAAGATCCTAAGGATCAAATGGCAGGATAAAATTCCAGACACTGAGGTCCTCAATCGTGCCAAGGAATTGAGCATCTTCTGCCACCTGAAAAAAATTCAGCTACGTTGGGCAGGACATGTTGTCAGAATGCCCGACTCCAGACTCCCTAAGCAAATCTTCTTCTCTGAGCTCTCCAATGGAACGAGGAATGTTGGGGCCCCAAAGAGACGTTACAAAGACACTCTTAAGCAATCACTGAAGGCCTTTGCCATTGATGTGAGTGAGTGGGAAAAGCTCTCGCTTGATCGTGCAAATTGGAGGGCGGCCCTTACCAGAGGCAGCAAAGCATGGGAAGCTGACAGAGTCCAGCAGGCTATCAAAAAAAGAGAATGGCGCAAGAAAAGGCCCAGTGGTACTGAACCAACGGAGCACTCTTGTCATTTATGCGGAAGGGTCTGCAGGGCAAAAATAGGACTTATCAGCCACATGAGAAGCCATAAGTCATGAAAGAACAGTCTTTCCATTCTGTCCTCTGTGTCCTTTAGTTCTCTTTATTGTCCATGTGTTGAAATTCTCAACAATTTCTGTTCTTTATTCCTCTGGTGTTGCTAAGGTCATCATCATACCTGATGGACGAACTATTATTATTATTATTATTATAATAGATTTTAAATTCTTTGCCTGTCTGCTAACGCTATCTGATTAAATTCAGATTAGTGATGGGTTGGATAGAAAATTGCATTTTTGAAATGAATGTCGAATACAATGTACTTGTTAATCATTATACGACTACTCGACACTGTTTCGAATAAATCTGAATGTTTGCTCACATAAACTACAACTCAATGGGCGAATTTGCACGAGACTAGTGGAAGTATTACATTTCTTGCTCTCACCCTGGAGTAATTCATAACATATGATGACCTCCTATGTCACTATTTTTGTTTTAGACGTATGTGCGAAACTGCATCCCCGTAGATTTATTCAAGTGTAGGTGATGGGTGGCAGTGGGACAAGGTCCAAACTTGTAGCATGAATAGAATAAAAAACTTGTATTGTGATGGGATGAATGAGTATTGTCAAACTAGACAGGCCATGAAGGAGAATGTAACTAATTCAGAAAACGTTGCAAGTTTTCGGTCTCTGGGACTGTTCTTGAGACACATAATAAAGAGGGAAGAAGAAAAGGCCTTTGAATAATTTTGGTGGGGTACATTCTTCGTTCTCAAATTTTCCTTAATACCATGGTTAACTTATTTGTAGTGAAGATTGTACCATAACTGCCTCATAGATCCTATTATCTTCTCCACAGGAAACCAGTGATGTAAGGTTTGTTGTGGATGGGAAAGAGATACATGTACATAAAGCAATTCTCAAACTAAGGTGAGTTATTATTATTATTATCATTATTATTATTGAATATGAATATGAAATACTTCTCATAATTATGAGTCCCAAGAGTCTTGAAGACTTTCAAGATTGCTGTTTCTTTCTTATTTACCAAGACCAACATATCAAACTTTACATAATAACATTCGTACACCAGCTGAATAAACAAACAACCACTGAATCTGGGTGCGGTATTAATAATTAGACATGCAAGTTATTCAGGCAGATACATATCATCAGGTATTTTCCATATTGTTGTATGAATTTTGCCGTTTCGACAAATAAGGATTGAACCTGAAGTTTGGGTGGCAAAAAATGCTGAAACCCATAAAACATTACATCATAAACACATATCTCAAAGATTTTTTAACCGATTGGAATGATACTTCTACACAATAAAGTTTGGAGTGAGAGAACCACTTTTATCTTAAAACCTCAGTATTGGAAAGATCAAACGTCACATACAACAATATGGCAAATACCTATTGATATTTTTTGTGATTTTGTGGTAAATGAACAGTTATCTTTGTTTCATTTAAAATGACTTAATGCGTAATTTTCCACAACTGTTTAAAATATCAGGGTTTTTTAAAGTGATGACCTTCTGTGTGAAATGACAAAGCCCTTTTGTCTCTTTGCTTCTTGTCTAGGTGTGAGTACTTCAGATCTATGTTCCAGTCATGTTGGGATGAGGCAAGCAAAGAGTGAGTTTCAAATTGTCACCTGTGCACTCAAACTCTTCAGGTGTCATTGTGACAGCACATTTTAAGAAGTCAGGCCATGCGAAGGCCTGGCTTCCTGTTTCACATACAAATCATTTCAAGAAAGAAAAGTTTACTGGCCATTGGGCCTGCCTGTTCATATGAGATGTATGGAATGATCCTTCAGGGTCTATTTGTTGGTCCATTGTGTATCTTCTTGCTTTGCTTTCCTGTTTGTTTGTATGTTTCTCTGTTCTTTTCTTTCTCACTTTCTATATTTTTTTTTTAGAAAACTAGATGAGGCACTGGGCAGTATCTGGGACAAACTTGTAACCCATCGTTCTATCTCTTTTTGATCCAGAAAGCTTCCCATATTCTACAGTCTTACTATAGATTTCATGCACACCAGAGCATTATGCACTCATTTCTGGTAGGGAAATTGAGCTTACCGAATTGAACAAATATTAATATCGTTTCCTGTGCAATGGGCTGCTAACGGTACTAATACTACAGGTAGCCAAAACAAAGATCATTGTATTTTACATTTTTAAAACTTTTTATTTAAAATCCCTGAAACTTGAATAAACACAATCGGGCGATACAAAAGCAAATGAAGAACCAAATGTAAGAAAAGTGTAAGAAGGGGGGGGGGAGTCAGAAAGTCCCAAAAAAGGTGTAAGATTATATTTGAACGTTCCCTAAAGTTCAGCAAAAAGAGGGTCAAAATTGCACCACAAATAATTACTCCCGCCACTATTTTTTTTAATGAAAAGCCCGGGTATTATTGTAGAGCCAGTAACAACAACGAATCATGACCTTTCATTAGTTTGAATAAAAAGGAGCTATGTAGCATTATATTTTAATGGGAGATAGAACCTTGATATTCTTGGGTCGTGAAATGTGGAGTGATATGTCTAGGTTTGGTACATTACTTATCAGAGGTGTCCCAGCGCTTAAGCTGTTCACAAACTGATTCTGTGAAGTAAAGAAACATCAGCTATTCCTTCAGGTATCAAGATAATTTTGAAAACAAGTGAATTTGGGGAAAGGGAATAAATTTCAATATTATGATCTGGAGGGAGGGTAGAGATTGTTTAATTGTGGGGAGGCGGTAAGGAGGGCAGTTATGCTTTAAGTCCATCACATCAAAGTTTGCAGACACCGGGTGTAGCATCTGCAAGCTATCCCTTGCCCTCCCCCGTTTTCTTGTTACACTGGTGAGCATGTGTTCATTTCTTCTTGACAACCGCTAGAGTGTACTGTACTCCGTGACCTGACCTTCTTCTCCTAGTGAGTAGTTTTTTTCCTCGCTCGCTTGTTGTCAGGTGTTTTGACTCGTTCAGTAAATATTAGTATGTTCCCGAACATTCGATAACGTTGTGGAAACGAATGTTTACGCCAGATTTGGCCTTGAGTGATGTAACCTGATGACGTATTGATGCGTGATTGGTTAGTTTGTGCGAGGGCAAAGGTAACGTTTATTTCGGGAACTTTCTGTAGGAATGTTTATATATATAGACCTGTGTGAGTGGTTGGTGGGGTGAGTAAGTGAGTTTCCTTTTGTGTGGCGTAGATATTTAGTTTCGCTGGTGTCTTCCTAGTAATTTATTGTTCACTATACAGTTATTAAACTTTAGTATTATTTAATCTATCGTCGGATCTCGTGTTTATTTATTTTACAGCTGTAATAGTTTCGTTTTCTAAAGGGTTGTAGTTAGATCAACTAACTCCCCCCTACTATAACGTGCTAGAACAACCTCAGCTGTTACATATTGGGGGCTCGTCCGGGATCCGACCATATTCGAGCGGACCAGATCAAAATTATTAGATTTATTTACATAGTTTATTGTAGGAATATCATCGACAAGCTATCTACAACATGTCAGAGGCTATTGGAAGGCTTAGCCAGGAAGCAGACGCCTTGGAGCTCACTGGGAAGGAGAGACAGGACTACATCCGTGAAGGCCTAAGGGAGGAAAGAGAGAGAGAGAGGCAAGATCGCATGGAGCAACTGAAGATAGAGGCTCAAGAGAAGGAGGCTCAACGACAACACGAGCTGGAGATGGAGAGGATCCGCCATCAGCGTGGAGGCGAGTCGACGCAGGGGACCAGCGACCACGCCAGTTCCAAGAGACCCAAGCTACCTGCATTTCAGGACAAGAAGGACGATCTGGATAGCTGGTTGCTGCGGTTTGAGAGGTTTGCCGAGACAGCTGAATGGCCCAGATCCACCTGGACGACATCATTGTCTGCCCTGCTGACCGGGAGAGCTTTGGAGTGCTTCTGCAGACTACCGATCGACGAAGCCAAGGACTACGACAAGGTCAAGGAAGCGTTGCAGAAGAGGTACAACCTGTCAGAGGACGGATACAGACTCATGTTCAGACAAGGTAAGCCTGAAGATGGAGAAGATGTTGGAATGTTTTTGACCAGGATCAAGACCTATTTAGAGAGGTGGATAAAGCTGTCGAAGACGGAGGAGACCTACGAAGGAGTGAGAGATCTGTTCGTCAGAGAGCAATTCATGGATGCCTGCCCACCAGACCTTGCAACCCATGTGAGGGAGAGGAAACCAAAGACGCTACAGGACATCGCAGATTCAGCGGAGGCGTACCTGGTAGCGAGGCACCGGACACTCAGCGGGAGCGCCAGACTGCAGAGCCGGCCAGTGCGACAGAGGCCCAACGGAGACAGAAGCCCACAGGTCTGCCATAGGTGCCAGAGGCCGGGACACAAGGCGACGGAGTGTCGTGCAAAGTTAAACGACAAAGGTGAGTTGAAATGTTACCTTTGTGGAAAGCCAGGCCACGTTCGGAGGATGTGTCCAGCCCAGAAGGATATGGGACGAGGCAAGCCGAACAAGGCGGCGGCGGCCGTAGTGATAGCGGCGGACGAGTCGTCAAGACAAGATGTGACGACGGCTGACACCAGCATCAACGTTCAAGCGGTAATGAAGGACGGGAAGCTACAGTTAGCGGTGCCTGTTACTTGCGGAGGATGCAGTGACGGAAGGACCGTGGAGAAACTGAAGTTACCAGTGATGAAGGGCTTGATTGGAAATCGAGCGGTAGATGTCCTAAGAGATACCGGCTGTGAAGGTGTAGTGGTGCGGCGAGCACTGGTGGACGACGGACAGCTCACCGGTGGGAAGAAACTTATCGCGAGGATCGATAACTCCTTGCTAGCGGCGGAGGAAGCCGTTATCGACGTGAAGACGCCTTACCTGACGGGCAAAGTGACGGCGCTGTGTCTCCCGGAGACCATCTGCGACCTAGTAGTCGGGAACGTGGACGGAGCGAAGGATCCGTACGACCCTGATACTGAGGTGATGGTAGGAGCGGTGACCACGAGGGCCCAGGAGAAGAGGAAGGACCGGTCTACGTCGCTGAAGGTGCCGAGGGCAGAACGGCACGCGGGAGTGGATAGAGAGGAACTTATCCGACTCCAAGAAGAAGACGAAGTCATTAGGAAGTTAGAGCAGAAGAAGATCCCAACTAATAGAGGCAATAAATCTGTTCATTTTGAGAAACATGGAGGAGTACTGTACCGGATCTACAAGGACCTGAGACAGGCGACGGTTATAAGGCAAGTGGTACTACCCGGAAAACTGAGAGAGTATGTACTGAGTGTAGCCCACGACTCGATCGTCGGAGGACACCTCGGCGTGAAGAAAACCAAAGACAGAGTTATGAGCAATTTTTATTGGCCTGGAATTGAAGGTGACGTCGCGAGATACTGCCGCTCATGCGACATATGCCAGAGGACGGTGAACAAAGGAGCGACCCCAAAGGTGCACCTGCAGAGTATGCCAGTAGTGGACGTACCATTTAGGCGAGTGGCCGTGGACTTAGTAGGACCTATCGACCCCCCAAGTGAAGGTGGACATCGGTATATCCTGGTGTATATAGACTACGCTACTCGTTACCCCGAAGCCACACCCTTGAAGAAGATCGACGCAGAAACGGTAGCAGAAGCCTTAGTGAACATCTACAGCCGTTTGGGTGTGCCCGAAGAGATCTTGTCGGACCAAGGGACCCAGTTTATGTCAGATGTCATGAAGGAAACGAATAGACTACTGGGAATTCGACAGTCGACCACTACAGTCTACCACCCTATGTGCAACGGGTTGGTGGAGCGATTTAACGGCACACTGAAGAAGACCTTAAGGCGACTGTGCGCAGAGCAACCCAAGCAGTGGCACAGATACATCAACCCGCTGCTCTTCGCATATCGTGAAGTTCCTCAAGAGTCGACCAAGTTTGCCCCATTCGAGTTGCTGTATGGGAGAACTGTGAGAGGACCAATGCACATCTTACGACAACTATGGACCAAGGATGTAGAGGAGCCGGAAACGAAGACCAGTTACCAGTACGTCATGGAACTACGTGAGAGGCTGGAGGACACATGGAAGTTAGCGACGGAAGAACTCTCCAAGGCTCAAGGTAGACAGAAGACCTACTACGACCGGAAGGCGCGAGAGAGGAAGTTCCGCCCCGGAGATGAAGTGTTGGTGCTACTGCCGACGAACACTAACAAGCTCCTAGTCCAATGGAAGGGACCATATAAGGTAGTCTCAGTTGTCGGTGTTAACGACTATAGAATCAAGATGGGTGCAAAAGAAAAGACCTTGCACGCCAACCTCCTCAAGAGATACATTCCAAGGACGTCAAAAGCAGCAGCAGTGGCAATGGAACCGAGACCTATTGTGACCGAGATGTGTGGGATGGACAACAGTAGGAGAGATACCACGCCTGAACATGTCAACGCCATAAAGGACGGCGGCGGTGATAGTGCTGAGACTGTACTGGCAGAGGACGACCTGATAGACAAGAGTCAACCCGTGGAGTCAGCTAGCATGACAGTCATCGAGGACTGCGACCTGGAAGGCGACAACGGTGGAACGACGGAGGACCTTGCCGACCTAGGAAGCTGGGACCAGAATGAAGGCTACAGAGATGTCCAGTATGGAACGCAACTGACATCGGAACAACGTCAAGAACTCTGCGATGTGGTGAAGAATTACCAGCACGTCTTCACCAATCTCCCTGGATGCTGCCAGTTGGGTGAACATCGCATCGACCTGACGACAGAAGTACCAGTTCGTCAACGACCATACCCGGTGCCCTACGCTATGCGCGACTCATTGAAGGAGGAGCTTAGCACCATGGAACGGCTGGGCATCATTCGAAGGAGCTCATCAGCTTATGCTTCACCTATTGTTGTCGTCAAGAAGAAGGACGGATCCAACCGAGTCTGCATCGACTACAGGAGGTTAAACAAGATCACAGTATTCGACCCTCATCCGACAGCAGCGCCATCAGAAGTGTTTCAGAGTCTCTCGAGAGGAAAATTATTCTCTCGGATTGACCTGAGCAAGGGATACTGGCAAGTGAAAGTTCGAGAGCAAGACATTCCCAAGACGGCGTTCGTCACCATGGGCGAGCACTGAATTCATTCGGATGCCTTTTGGGATGATGAACTCAGGAGCCACGCTGAACAGGATCGTAAAGCCATTGATCCGTGGAATGAACAATGTGACAGCATATGTGGACGACCTGCTGATTCATACAGAGACATTCGACGAGCATGTGAAGACTCTCAAGGACTTACTGCAGAGGATGGACCAAGCTGGATTAACTGCAAGACCATCGAAGTGTCTGATTGGAACGTCTGAAGTAGACTTTGTTGGACACTTAGTGGGAGAAGGTATGATTGGCCTGTTAGAAGAGAATGTATGTAAGGTACGAGACGCACCCAGACCCACCACTAAGAAGGAAGTGAAAGCATTCTTAGGATTAGTGGGATATTACCATGAATTTATTCCTAACTTTTCAGCGATTGCATCACCATTGTCTGATTTACTTAGAAAGGGTCAGCCCAATATAGTTCAGTGGGATGAAACGCAGGAGAAAGCGTACACCTCTTTGAAGAATGTTATTATCTCCAAACCCGTGTTATGTTTGCCAGATTTTTCCAAAGAGTTTGTCTTAGCAACTGATGCATCAGATCGCGGATTAGGCGCTAGTCTTATGCAGGAACACGAGGGAAAGTTGTACCCTGTGGCATATGCTAGTCGTAAGCTATTGCCTCGTGAGACAAAATATTCGGTCTCAGAGCGCGAATGTTTAGCTATTGTTTGGGCTGTAAAAAAGTTTACTTTGTATTTGTATGGAAAGGAGTTTGTGCTCCAAACTGACCATCGGTCATTAGAGTTTTTGAACTCTGCCAAGTTTGACAGTCCAAAGTTATTACGATGGAGTTTATTTTTACAGTCTTATCGATTCAGGATTCACTACGTAAAAGGCAGAGAAAATGTCTGTGCCGATTTCCTGAGCAGGGTATTTTAAAGTAGTACACTATCAGTGAAATGCATTGTAACCCATACTTTTGCCTACTAGATGAATTGCTAGGACGGCAGTATTGTACTGTAATTGGGGACATAGTTCATCTGTGACTGAATATTGAATTGATGGCTGATAGAGAGTCATGATGTGTTAGTCACATTTTGATTTTATGCTATGTCATATTAGTTACCAATGGAACTTGGTGTAATTTTTGGAAAATGTAACCCAAATGGGGACCGCGAGCAAGCAGTGTTTGTGTTATGTTGCAATGTTGTAACTTGTTTTGACCTAATATGATGAAGAAAGACCCTAATCAGTGGTCGGTATGTATTGGTATTTTTGCCATTGTACGTATGAGTTACACATTTTGGAGATAACCATGTTATGTACAACAAGTTATATGCTATGATTCGTGCACGAAGCATTACGTAAACGATGGGCCATCGTTTCACCATGTATGATTTGTAATAATATCATTGACCATTGTTTCACCACAGTGGTGGCGTTGTGTTATTTTGACTAGTAGGCCTACTGTCTACTATTGGGAAGCAATGACGGTATTGTATTAGTTATGGTACTAGTGATGCAAAGGATATTGCATTGTATTGTATTTGCGATGAAATTTGGGAAGGCACTGAAATTGTTAATAATTGTAATAGAATTAGCAACTACCTTTGTGAGATTGGGAGTACTGTAAGATTGTTATTTCAAGATATTGCAGACGCCGAATAATGTTTTGGAGTTGAAAAATATTCAACTTAAATCGGGGAGTTGTGTAGCATCTGCAAGCTATCCCTTGCCCTCCCCCGTTTTCTTGTTACACTGATGAGCATGTGTTCATTTCTTCTTGACAACCACTAGAGTGTACTGTACTCCGTGACCTGACCTTCTTCTCCTAGTGAGTAGTTTTTTTCCTCGCTCGCTTGTTGTCAGGTGTTTTGACTCGTTCAGTAAATATTAGTATGTTCCCGAACATTCGATAACGTTGTGGAAACGAATGTTTACGCCAGATTTGGCCTTGAGTGATGTAACCTGATGACGTATTGATGCGTGATTGGTTAGTTTGTGCGAGGGCAAAGGTAACGTTTATTTCGGGAACTTTCTGTAGGAATGTTTATATATATAGACCTGTGTGAGTGGTTGGTGGGGTGAGTAAGTGAGTTTCCTTTTGTGTGGCGTAGATATTTAGTTTCGCTGGTGTCTTCCTAGTAATTTATTGTTCACTATACAGTTATTAAACTTTAGTATTATTTAATCTATCGTCGGATCTCGTGTTTATTTATTTTACAGCTGTAATAGTTTCGTTTTCTAAAGGGTTGTAGTTAGATCAACTAACTCCCCCCTACTATAACGTGCTAGAACAACCTCAGCTGTTACACCGGGCTCGGGCCAGCTTGTAAAACGGCGTATCATAATTAAAGAAACTGTGAAATAACAAATTTGAATGTAATGAGAGTGAGTTCTGATTGCATGTACAACACCAAAACAATTACTGTTTTAAAAAAAATAAAAATGAATAAACTTATCAGAATCGGGGATTCATTTTGCTGGAAGTGAGGTTATTTTTGCATAAAGCCCACTTGTCAGAATTGAAGGCATTTTTGCGCCCTCAATTGACTTTCATAAAAAACATGTTTTAACTCATTTCAATTATCATCTTTTTCATTATTTTCAGGTCCATAGAAATCACTCAGTACCCCTACACTGTATATAGAGCATTTCTGAAGTACTTATACACGGATGACGTAGAGTTACAGCCAGATGAAGCCATAGGTGAGTTGTTGTTTTTATTAAACGTTGCTGTTGCTGACATGAACATGTAGCAGTATTACTGTTACCAGCCAACCTGAGCAAGTGAATCTTACCAATTCTTTTTATGAAGCCCAGCTGTAAAATAATGTAGGTTTAGGTCACATTAATACTATATAGCGGCATCTGGATTCAATGCAAAGACCAATAAGACTTACTGTTACACTACAATTCCTTGCAAAATACACAGGTGGGGTGAAGTTGGATTTCCACCAGCAATTTGTATTGTAAAGGGAGGCAAAAAATGAAATTTCCAATCATACTTTCTGATTTTACTCGGCAAAAATGTGCGTCTTTGTTTTTGTGGCTCAAAAGAGTCATGAATAAATTATATTATTAACCAATGAATTTTGTCGGAAATGGATGTGTCCATGTAATTTATTGTCAAAAATTGAGGCAGCACATGAAGTTTCATAATTTGTGGTCACTTAATCACAAAGTTTTAGGTTCTTACATGTTTGCTCTCTAGCCATATTAATATTAAAGTATGGCAATGTGCAAAGCCTACGTATCTATAATATAAAAGTACAAGAAAAAGCCTTTGTTACCAGTAGTTTCCAAAATAACAGAACTAATCTTTCTGAAATTTGGCACGGAGAAGTGAAATAGGGTTACAGATCAAATAGTTACATAAGAGCACACAATTTAAGAGCATTTTCTTCCAAAAGTCCAATTTGGCATAAAATGAATTATGGCCAGTTTAAGATAGTCATTCAAAATTCATGTAAGATGTGGTGTAACTGTTCCGTTAAAACTTGCTATGTCCCTTCTTTATAGATATGTCAAATTTGGGTGTTTTTCCAAAAGTGGGTAAGCAGCCCGCTGCTGTGTGCACTCTGTTTCTATTGTTCCATCTAACCTTTAATTTGTCTATGCTTGTTAAATGGTACTCCCATCTTCAATAGAAATGTAATTGATTGCAGGTTTACTAGACTTGTCCAATGCGTACTGTGAAGAGCTGTTGAAGATGAAGTGTGAGGGAATTATACGACAAGGAATCTCAGTGGAAAATGTGGCAATGTTATATGCAGCAGCCATCAAGTTTGGAGCGCAGGTAATTGTCTATGTTCTTGATTGCTTAACCCTCTTAGTGCTCCCTAAAATACTGAAAAATGTGTGCTAAAATTTTTCTGACTCAGTCTGGTCACTCATTTTGGTCAGCAAAATCAGTAAAAATAGCCTCAAAATGCAACCAAACAACAACTACTTTCATTGTCAGCTGAATTTCCTGGAAACGCAAGCGGATGTGCCAGATTTTTTATTTGGCTTCTCAGCCAAAATAAATTTAACCGCACATATAGAGAGCCACGATCATGGCCTTTCGCACACTGCCAACGAGCCACGATCGTGGCCTGTCGCATTAAGAGGGCTAATTGCTTTTGGATTGTTTTGGAGAATGGATAGTTGCTTGGCCTGCTGGTAAGTTGGATGTTTTTAGAGGTGTATTTCGTCACTGTTCCTGTAACAGTTGAGGTAAACCGCAGTACGTTATAATAGGGGCAGAGAGGTTATATGAACTGCTCCCTTTAACACATAAAATACCGCACCCAATTTCACAGAATACCCCTTAAATACCGCAGCCCCGGTATGAACAAGCCAAAATTTAGGTGGCATATGTTAAAAAATTCTTGAGAGAAAACGACTGGAGAGAATGCCATGAAATCTTCACCCAGTACTCACACCCTCTTCTTCAAAATCCTTGAGCCAGCTCTGCTGAAATGGGTCAATTTCTGAATAAATTCCCTCATCGGTGTTGGCGGAAAAAGTCGCCAGTGGTATTTAAAGCATGTGCGGTACTGGCGACTTTTGTCGCCGGCGATACTTTAAGTGTTAAAAAACGAAATTGTCACAAGTGTTGTAAAAATGAAACACGGGATCCGTCGAACACTAAATACTAAAGTTTAATAACTGTAAGATGAAAAGCATGATATCTCACAACCTACTTACGCTGGCGGGGCAGGCATATGAATCTAAACATACCACTAAATCTTGCACACACAAATGCTGAACACTCACCACACATACTCACATGGCTCTCATATTTATCATTCGCACAGAAAAGTTTCGAACCGACTTAACCTCTGCACTAGCCTGAGTTCAATCTCGTACGTTTGGGAGACACACAAACCACCTAATCACACAACAACACGTCAGCGGGATACATCATCTCAAGGCCAACCAAGCACAAAAACCCTTCTTTCCAATATTATGGAACATTCAGGAATATCCTACAATTAACAAAACAGGCCAGACCTAGGTCGACGCACCGCGAAACAGCAAAGGAAAAAATTAGCAAAGGGACGGGGTGATGAAGGCATTCTAAGCACTAGTGAACAATACCGGGGGACGAGGGGGGGGGGGGGGTGAGACATTATCGATCGTCCCCGTGAATAACAAGCGAAAAGGTGGCCTGCAACAGAGAGTATAGATGTATAGAAAGGGTTCACTTCCGCCAAATCATGAAACTAGGTCGCTGCGGTAAACAAGAAATTGAAGAATTGAAAGAGACCTTCTTCACCAAGAATAGGGTGCATTTTTATCTGTTTACTGTAGTTTGTTCATATTTTTGGGCTGATTGAAACTATTTACAACCGTTTGTAAGCTCCTATGCCCCGTTGAAATGCACAAATGGATATTGTTTACCGCAGCGACCTACTTTCCGCTCTATGCTAACAGTGGTTTCGCAGAGCCTCCCGTGTCTCGTAGTGTAAAATCGACCAATGAACCCTCTCTCTCTATATATATATACTCTCTGCCTGCAAGACACAACAGTTCCCTAAGACTGTAGTAACTCAACAGTTGGAAAAATCAATTCTTATATATTCAACCACATTTAAAGCCGTATGGAAAGATCTTAGTTCTAGACTCCTGAGCTGAAAATTAACTGAATAGTAAACTTCCAAAAATTCACCATAACCAGACCAGTTGTGCTAAAGTAAACCAATTTCTTGCTGCTTCTGAAAAGCAGCTAAAACCAATTACTACAATTTTAGGTAACAGTGATAATTTGGGTAGCGGCTAATTTATTCTATGTTTCAGAGCCTGGAACGTGCTTTAAAACACAAAATGAAAATGGAAGTGCTTTGGTGGGGACAGTTTCCATGTGGTTAAAGAGAAAGATTTAGAAACTCCTCAGCATAGAAATATAACTTCTGTCAATTTGTGAAACTGTGCCCACTGGAGCACCTCCAAATTGGATCTAATATTATAAATTTGGCCAGTGGTTCTCAATCTTCTTCAGGCAACAGCCCCTGTAGGCTCCAAATTTTCTTTCATCGCCCCTGTCTCCCTACCCCAACCTAATGGAAACATTTCACAAGAAGATATGACTACACACAAATTATGATGTGACATTTTTCAAAGCCTTATTATGACAAAAGGCATGTTGATTATTTATTATGAAATGGAAAGCATTCTTTATCAAATGCGCTAAAAGAAATAGACCTAGACCTTTTCTGTTCATAAAACACATCTATGCGTGCTGGTGAACAAGCCAGGGGTTGTCTTGCGTTTTCCCCCAAATCGTCCTCCGTTCATGTTTTTGCCCCTTTTTTAGTGTTTTCACCCCCTTGTTGCCTGTTCCTTTGTTTTTGTCCCCTTCAAAATCAAAATCCCTCCTTGGAAGGCGATATCGCCTGCATTGAGAACCACTGAATTAGGCCGTGTCACTGTTTCTTTTATTAATATAAAATATGGTCAGGAATTACACTGAACACAATGGAAACAGTTCTTGCAAGTGTAACAGGTCAGACGTCATCGTCAAACTGTCCACAAGCAAGACCGTCACTAATATAATTTTCACATTAATACTTTAAAGGAAACAATTGAAATGGCATTGTATTGTCTCGTGACAAAATATGTAATATGTTTAAAAACAAGCTTCAGTATAGATTATTGGGCCCCTCAAAGAAAATTCACTGTAAAGAAAGACTCTAATCCATGGCAATATAATAACTGGTTAATGCAGACCTGAGAAGAGAAGAATTGCTTCCACTTGCATGAAATTTAGCCCTTAAGTGTGAACTCAGTTTTAGGAGTAACTTTATAGAGTGTATGAATATGGGATGATCTTGTTTTCAAGCTGTTTCTGTGTGTCTCGGTATGATCACCTGTTGTAATATTCTCAAAGAGTGGCTTGCCCCACACGTTGAGTACCTAGCCCATATCTTGGGATGAATGTTGACAAGTAAGTTAAGTATATATATAAAAATGGCTTCAGTCCATCTCCCTGCCAGTGTCATTGTTTGGGGCATGGGAAGGGAGCTCACTCCATTATATCTTTAGATGAGACTTTTCTCAACTTATAATAATAATAATAATATATTGCATTTATATAGCGCCCAACCCGGCCGATGACAAACTCTTACACACACACACACACACACACGCATACACAAAAGAAATTCAAAAATATTTACTATTGTTGCTGCCGAAAAACACCTAGCCTAGTTTGTCTGAAAGAAATGGGTCTTCAGATGGCATTTGAAAGAACCAATGTCATTAATTTCCCTGGTTGTCTTTGGAAGAGTGTTCCAGATGGTAGGGCCAAGAAATGAAAAGGACTTTTCTCCTACAGTGGACAGATTCATTTTAGGTACTTTCAATTTTGTAGTGTCAGATGATGATCTTAGTTGACGAGATGGAACATAGTAATCAGTTAAATCAACTAGGTACGATGGAGCAGTATTATTGACACATTTGTGACAAATGAATGACAATTTGTACATTATTCTTTTCTCAACTGGCAGCCAGTGCAAACTCTGCAGAAGTGGCAGTGCTGAATCTCTTTTCTTTTTCTTCAAAACAAGTCTCGCTGCATTGTTTTGAGCAATTTGGAGTTTTCTAATATTTTTTTGTGAAATTCCAGCCAAAAGGGAGTTGCAATAGTCAAGCTTTGAAAGTACAAAAGAATTTACTAAAACAGCCGCAGTTTCAGTTGAAATAAGATGTCTGATTTTACCGATTTTCCAGATTTCCATGTATAGAATGCGAATGAGGTGACTAACCTGAGATGACATAGAAAGATTCGAATCAATGTAAACCCCTAGGTTTTTTACTTTTTTTGAAATTTCTATTGAATTAGTGCCAATTATCATCTCAGTTCTGTCCACTTCTTGCAGAACCCGCTCACGGCCTAATAAAATAACCTCAGTTTTATCCTCATTTAGAGCCAGTTTGTTTTGGTTCATCCAGCTTTTAATTTCTGTTATACAGTTTCCAGCCTGCTGCAGAAGGCTGTCAACATCGCATGGCAAGGCAGAACTGTAGAGCTGGGTATCATCAGCATAGAAATGATATTGTAAATTAAATTTCTTTATTTCATGTACAAGTGGAATAGTATAGATAGTAAACAAAATAGGACCAAGCACTGAGCCTTGTGGTACGCCATACTGAAGCGCATAGGAAAAAGATCTTATTTTGTTGGTTACAACAAATTGGTGGCGATTTGACAGATAAGATTCGACCCATTTAAGGGCGACCCCTCTGATTCCAAACGATGTTTCTAGCCTTTTGAGCAGGATTTCGTGGTCGATGGTGTCGAATGCTGCTGATAGATCCAACAAATTTAGCAGAGTAATATTTCCAGAATCTGCCTTTACTAATATGTCATTCATGATTCTTAATAGTGCAGTTTCAGTACTGTGGTTACTTCTGTAAGCAGATTGAAATGGTTCCAACAGGTCATTATTTCTCAAATGACACATTAGTTGTTGTAATATCACCTTTTCAAGGATTTTTGAAAGAAAAGGAAGGTTTGAGACGGGTCTATAATTTTGCAACATGTTTTGATCAAGAGTCGTTTTTTTCAAAAGTGGTGTTACCCAGGCTGTTTTAAAATAATCAGGGACAGACCCACTTAAAATAGAGTTGTTTATTATTTTTGTAATAGTTGGAACCAGTTCGTCAATACAAGATCTAGCCCAAAATGTAGGAATAGGATCGAGGTCACAACATTTTGATGGCGATGCCATGATGATAGATTTTACAGATTCATTCGACACAACACCAAAAGTGTCTATAGGATTTCCCTGAAACTCATCAAAATGATCAATGGCATCAAAACTGTCAAGATTTTCTCGGATAGTTGTAACTTTTTTATCAAAATAATCAGCAAAAACATTGGGCAACAAATTGTTCTCGTAAATTGTGGGTAGAGGTGTTTCCTTTCTTTTCCCTGTGAGTTCATCACAAATACTAAAAAGTTCCTTACAAGATGTAGAATTTTGAAGTTTAGTGACATAGAAGTCTTTTTTTGCAAGTTTAATAACACATTTCCATTTGTTCTTCTGGTGTTTGAAAATGTCCTTGTGGACTGTAAGACCTGTCTTTAACCATTTCCTTTCTGCTTTGCGACATTCTGCTTTGGCTGCCTTGACATCTAGGGTGTACCATGGAGCGAACGGTCTGTTGGAGATTGACCTGGTCTTGATAGGTGCATGTCGCTGAAGTAGATCTTGCTGGATGTTATTATAAGATGTGATGTCGCCTTCAAAGTTCCCGAGAGCATTGGCCATTTCCGTCTTGAAGGCATTGATGTCGATACCTTTTATGTCTCTGGACGACACAACTTTTTTTAATGATATTTGGCTTTGCGAAATCAATATCGAGTACGATGGTTTTATGATCCGAAATGAGTTTTTCTAGGACGGCGGTGTTGGTGAAGGTGCTCAAGGTTTGTTTGATGATCACTAAATCTAAGACGTGACCAGCTCGATGAGTTGGACATTTGATTATCTGAGACATGTTGCATTGGTCGATAAGTTCTTTAAGTCGTTTTACTTCAGATGATGTTTCAGAATCAAAATGAAAATTAAGATCACCCAAAAGAACAGGGTATCCTTTCCCGCAGGTTAAGCGTGGTAGGAGAACAAGTTCACTCAGAAAATTGGTTTTACTGCCTGACGCTCGATAAATGCAGACAAAATGAAAGACTTTGGTGCCAAGATCTAATGATAGCTCCATAATCTCAAATGTTTCAGGTTGGTAGCTAGTTTCCGGTTTAATAACAATTTTTGGTTCAAGTGATTTTCTGAAAATTACAGCGATCCCGCCTCCAAGACGATTTTTCCGAGGAAAAGATTTAATTTTGAAATTAGGAGGTGTCAGTTCATCTTCAATAATAGCATCACGCTCTTTCACTAACCATGTTTCAACGATAAAAAGTAAATCTAGATTCTTTTCGTGAATGAGGTCCACAATGTCTTCAGTTTTATTTCTAGATGACTGAGCATTTAAATAACCGACTCTGATGTTACTGCACTGGTCACATTCTACATCATCAGTGTCCACTTTGATTAAATTTGCTTTGCATACTTGTCTATATATACTTGCCTCCCTTTAATGAGGCTTTCGTTTTTGGGGAAAAAACAAAACATTTTTTGTTGTTTCTTGCTCTCTCTGTTCTGGTCTCTGTCTGTCTGTCTGTCTCTGTCTGTCTCTGTCTGTCTGTCTGTCTGTCTGTCTGTCTGTCTGTCTGTGTCTCTCTCTCTCTGTTTCTCATTCGCGCACCACCACCTAGTTTTCAAACTTAAAGTTGGTTTCCTACCTCTTCATATTTGCAAGGGTAAACCCACATAAATGTAAGTTACATTGTCTTTGGTTCTTCAAACTCATTAAAAAATAACAGTTCATAGGTTGTGGTTTGTTTTATTTAGTGCCATGATATACCTAGTCACATGATGTGGCTAACTTGAGTTAAATTTGACCTAATCTAAGTGTTTGAAGCTTAACCTTTTCACATGGCATGGCTTGTCCGAAGGCTCATATTTCACATTTGTTATTCCTCCATGTACGATTTAGGGGTAAGTTTGAGAATCTGGAATAAAAATGTCCTAAGCAACATACAATGGCAAGTGGTATCAGTGTATCATGTTACAAAGAAGACAGTGGCAGGAGTGATTCATAGTGGTACGGTTTTCGCCCTTTTTTGCTCAGTGCCACAGCCTGAATAGGCCCATTGCAAATGACGTCACAGAGTGTTTTTGTTTTGTACTTCCGACACCTAAAATGGCGGGTGGATCAGCTGATGAGTATAACTTCGAGATACGTCTAAGCTATTAAAATGCCTGCTGGTTGCATTGCAGTTGACTGTTATGACAGGGGTGGGAAGGATGGATCCAAGCTGGTCAGATTCCCTACCATCCTTGTAAACAAGGGAAAGGAAGTGAAAGAATTGACCGAATGTTTTCCATTTGCCTGAACACACATGTCATTGTTTACTGTAGTGAACTTTTTCTTAGCTCGCCTCCGATTGGTTCGCGACGCCTGAAGTGCTTGCCGTGCAAATCAGCTAACGAATCAAAATCAATGCTACCATGGCCATGGTGAGGCGTAGGTCCTGACAGCTAAAATGGCCGATATCCGCAATGGACCTATAGTTTCAAAAATTACGAAAGTCATTTCCTCAGGTATCAACTAATGGAACCCAATTGCTTTTCTGTCTGTCTTGTTTTGTGCTTCCTTTGCTCAGCCCACCGGCACTGGAGACTATATGTGAGTGTGCATGAGAAAACCAGGCTTAAGTCAGCAACATGGCATTTTGAGTTCTGAACATATAATAAAAGACAAGACATTTCTGATACATTGAAGCTAGTGACCCCCCTAAAACAAGATTTTGAGACGACGGTATTTAACCCGGCAATAGCTAATTGACCAAGTAATATTGGAGTGATTGTTGTTAGGAGACCGTAGTCTAATTACAAAGCCGTTATAGAGATCATAGTGAGTCGTTTTCACTGGTCATCTGCAATTTACCCTGTAACATGCCACGGTCCCCTAGAAACAGCCAAGTCGGAAGTTTTTGGATCTTGTTAGGAGACCCTAGTCTAATTACAAAGCCATTATAGAGATCATAGTGAGTAGTTTTCACTGCTCATCTACAGTTTACCCTGTAACATGCCACGGTCCCCTAAACAACAGCCAAGTTGGAAGGTTTTGTCGGACCCATATTTTCACTTCAAAGCCGTTTTTTTTCAGTATCAGCTTTGCCGACTTATTCACAATCTCATATTTGATATTAGCTCAATTTGGTGCACAATGCCCTGGTGTGCATGAGGTCTGAGAGGGAGAGAGAAGGGTGGGAGCATGGGTTTATCCAGAGTAATGGCGGGTACTTCATCAAGTACAGGGGTCACCAAACTTTTTTGCCAGATAACTGACAGACTTAAAGCGCGGGCCTCTTAAGCAATTGTACATCCCGTAGCTCTAGATATCCCTGGTTTTATCAAACAAAATCAAGTACCATGGCGGGCTGGATGAACTGACGGGGCCGTAGTTTGGTGACCCCTGATCTAGTAGCTTATGGATTCAGCTTAAGACAGGAATGTACTCTGTTTTGTTTACAGACATACATAGTACAGTGTATACAGTGCTTTGTGAAAATGTGTGCACTCAGGATTTGAGTGTTGCATTCAGAAAAGCTGGGAGAAGAGTCTCTCAACTGCAGCACATAACGTATGGATCGGTTGTAAAGCTCAGGCGTTGCGCAAGGTGATATGAAAAGATTAAACCATGAAGAGAACAATTGGACTTACTTTTAGGTACTTTACCACATCCTACATTACAGTATCTTTAAGACTTTCCATAATTTTTGCCAGTATATTGATGACTTACTGGTGCACAATTCACAAAAAAGCAAAACTCAAAAAATATGTGAGTGTGCATGAGAAAACCCACAATAAGTCGGCAACATGACATTTTGAGTTCTGTACACATAATAGAAGATAAGACATTTTTGATAAATTGAAACCAGTGACCCTCCTAAAGCAAGATTTTGAGAAACGGCATTTAGTCCTATAAGTGGCAATAGCTAATGGACCCATTAATATTGGAGTGATTGTTGTTAGGAGACCGTAGTCTAATAACTAAGCCGTTATATAGATCATACTGAGTAGTGTTCACTGCTCATCTATAGTTAACCCTGTAACATACCACGGTCCCCTAAACAATAGCCAAGTCGGAAGTTTTTGGATCTTGTTAGGAGACCGTAGTCTAATTACAAAGCCTTTATAGAGATCATAGTGAGTAGTGTTCACTGCTAGTCTACAGTTTACCCTGTAACATGCCACGGTCCCCTAAACAATAGCCAAGTTGGAAGTTTGTGTCGGACCCATATTTTCACTTCAAAGCCGTTTTTCTCAAAATCAGCTCTGTCGACATATTGTAGGTTTTCTCATGCGCATACATATTCTAGATTGTAGGAGAAAACTGCACATAAACTAAAGCAACAAAAGTAAACAATAAACTGAAAAAGATTAAAAATGAAATGAAAGTACACAAACTTTTAGTTGCCAATGACCTTTTCATCAAGCTTAAAAAAAAACTGGAAAAATGCAAAGAATTTTGAAAATTCCTAAAGTGAATAAATGAGCTTGAATAATTGTATTTGTTAATATTATTTTAGCAAGTTAAAAAAAAAATTTTCAATTTTTTCCAGTTCTAATTTTTGCAGTTTTCTAGTTTGATGAAGGGGAAAGCCTGTTTCACATTAATTGTCATGTCTGTTAAATCAGATTGAAGAGACAGAAGTAATTAACTTTGCAGATGGGTGGATTTTTTTGCATTTGTCACATTTAAGAAATATGCCATGGTCATGTTGAAGATTGCCAAACTTAGACAGAATTATTTATTTATTTATTTATTTATTTATTTATTTATTTATTTACTTATTTATTTATTTATTTACTTATTTATTTATTTATTTATTTATTTATTTATTTATTTATTTATTTATTTATTTATTTATGTATATTTATTTATTTATTCATTCGTTGTGAAATTAACTTGTCCAAATAATTAATAAAAAATTATCTTTTTATAATATGTGGGGACTCTGCAGGGAGAACTCAGGGAGAGCATACCTGGCACTAAATAATTAATGATGTTTCCTTGTCTTTCTAAAGAGCTGTTTACTTTTGACATTAGATATCTAATTTGTGTAAGCGCTTTATAAAACTACCATTAACTAGTATTCATGAAATCATATAACCAGCCCTGTTAGTTACTCACCCAAGCATTTATTCACTTAAACACTAACCAAATCATGCCAGCAACCCCCACCCCCACCCTCACTTGTCATTTCTCTGCTTCTGCCACACTCTCCAATTCCATTCTCTGCTAATCCCTAGTGCCCAACATTTGATTGCTCTGTTGTTGCCTTGCCAGTTTGGCTGTCAGGGGCCAATTTTCTGATTAGTGGTCCAACAGACTACACCACTGTATTATTCTGCCAGGATGGATTGTAGTTTCTTTGATTAAATAAATTGCTCAATTTGTAAAGTAAATGTAGTTATGATGTTGAAAAGAAATTGAAATAAGAGCAATGGTATCTAAAGCGATGGGCTAGGCTTAGTGAAAATTTTAAAGATGTTGTCATGGATCTAGAGTTGAGATTTAGATCAGTTTATGTTTTTGTAGCTTGTCTGTGAAATAAAACAAATGAAAACTACTGAAAATTAAGAAATTTAATAAAGTTGTGAAGAAATCAAAACTAACACTGAAAATCTCATCACAGTTGTACAGAAATGAAACAAAACAAAACACTAGGATACTGACATTGAGTTTTAATATGATGGAGATTTGGCTTTTTTTTCACTTGTGTTCAGATGGAATCAATTCATGGACGGTCCTCTTGAGAGCAGAACTGTTGTCTGAAACAGTTCTTTTTAAGATTATTTTCTTGATGATTTACTATATATTTGTTCTATCATTATTTCATTATTGCCTATTATTAGTTACCTCCAAAAATCAATAGTTTGAGTGTGCTGTGGACATCCTAAACTCAATAGTGTAAATGCACATGTCCTGCTAAAACTATCTAACCTATTACCGGTAGTTCATGGACTTAAAAATTTTTTTTTTCAGCATGTGGTGGGAAGAACATGTGGCAATGAAGGTGGTTAATTATTTTCGTATTACATATTTTCGGGTATTTATATTGTTGTATAGTATGTGCATTTTTCCCTTTTCGAGAAAATTAGGATTGAAGTTTGGTCGGGAAAAGGGCTAAAAGGCATAAAACACGTCAGAAACACGTCTGGGAAGATTTTTAACAGATTGGAATGACACTTACACAGAATTAAATTAGGAGTGAGAGAACCAGTTTTATGACAAAACCTCAATATCGATACAAAATGTCTCATACAACAATATGGCAAATACCCCTCGACATGTCTATTTTACATTTCAAATGTATATTTTGGTTATAATTGCTGTGTTCTTCTCTCTCCCCAGCAACTGGAAGAGTTCTGTTTCCGTTTTGCCCTCAATCACATGACTCAGGTCACCCAGACCGAAGCTTTCGGCAAGTTGGATGAAATTGTGGTCAAAGAGTTTATTGTAAAGGCCAGCAAGGCAGGAGCCTTCAAGAGCTGACTGATGAAAGATGTCCCGTATGCAGAATAGCTATGAGCAGAAAAGAGATTTTTTTTTTCCTGTTTTTCCGGGAACATTTTTTTTATTAAGCGAATGTGGTGATACAAAACTTGTTTAGATTTCTGAAATTTCCTTATCAGCAGATAATTGTGAACATCTGGGATGCCTGTGACAAATGCATTGGCTCTGTGCCACACACATATTGTCACAATGCTAACAGACTTGCTTAGCTCATTTTTCATACTTTTGAAGAAGGCAGTTTCAGTCATTTAAGCTTTTAAGTCGGAGTGGATTGGTGCATGTTTTTTTTTGTTTACACAACAGTGTTGGTCAAGAAAAACATGTTTGATCCAATTTTGGCTGAGGTCCGATCAAAGCCATAATGCCAGCACAGTGACAGTGTGTTTTACTTCATTCCTTGTTTTAATATAATTTTTCCAGAAAGTTCACAGTTTGCAAGATGTGACTTTTATGAGCTGATGAACAACGGTGATGGTGGTGTTTGCGGTTGGGGTTGGGGGTGAATATTTTCAGTGTTTTTTTATGTGTATTTTAAGTTTCAAGTACATGTATATATTATATTGTGTTCATAAGCCATTGTATGTTGGTAATTCAACATTGAAGAGACTTTTGCAGTGAAAAAAGTTAAGATGTGGCAAAAATTTTAAAAAGTTGTTTTTCATGAAGCCCAGCATTGGAAACATAAGAAAAGTTCAGTAAAACTTGTAAAGGAATGGCCAAAAAAAAAAAAGCAAATTTCTCTAGTTTTTATTTTTTTAGATTTCATTCTTTAAGGATGTGAAGTTTAGTTTTCTTCTGATTTGTTTTTTATGTGTAGTATGTTATAGAATATCTTCAGACCAGGTCAGTCTATCAAATACATTTTTTGGTCATCTCTTTTTGACATAATATTCAGAGGTTGGCATTCCATGGCTAGAACAGACCTGCTGCCTGTCCCTTAAGGCCTGTTTACACTGGTAGGTTTTAGGAATAGAAAAAAGGAAAGGAAATCTAGCGGAAAGCTTGTTGCGTTTACACTGTCCCGAAATCGGAATGGAATCCGACCCTTTCCTATTTCCTTTCCGATTTCCCCCTGAAAAACTGGAATAGGACCATTCCTATTGTCATTCTGATTTCGGAAAGGTTATGCGTCACGTGACAACCGCCTGGGTGTAAAATGGCGTTCGGCTGAACTATCGAAGAAACTTTCACCACAACATTTTGAAGGCGAGAGCTGTCTATGGGATACTTAATCGCCCATGTATCATAACAAACAGGCGAGAACTAAAGCTCTTGGAATTTTAGCGAATGATAAAAGCCTCAAAAGATCCGATTAATTTCACATTCATACATTGAAAAGCTGAACTGACATATTCCTTCGCTCGACGAGCGAAAGGCCAGCAGCCGCCACGCGAGCGTCCATCCCAGTCACCTGATCAAAACAAACGATGCGCATCGCTTCTCATTCAGAAAACGGACCAGTGTAAACAAGCCGCGTTTCAAGGGGGAAATCGGAAAGCTAGGAGAGTTCTTCCCCCACGGCCTCGATTCTGTTTTTCTACTCCTAAAACCTACCAGTGTAAACAGGCCTTTACATCACAGATCTGTCCTGTATTTAGGGTATTGGGAAGGATGTGAGAAATAGGTGGTTTTTCATTTTTTTAATAAAAAGAAATTCCTGCCAGGTTTGAGGCTAGTAAAAAGCCAGTCCTTTTAAATGCAAGATATTGCTGAAAGTTTGCACACACATGTATGGGTACTTGAATATACTGAGAGTACATTAGGATTTTGTGTCTTGTGAAGTGTGTTACAGTGTTTTGTATTTGTGTTCTTTTCTCTATTGAAATCAGAACTAACTGACCCTTTTCAGTTGATCTTTGTAGGGCAGTGGTGTACGTTACACTTGAGGTGTCCCATAATGAAACGGACATTTAGTTGGCAGATCAGCTGGAGAGTTGTTGAATATAAGTTGCACCGGCAAATATTAATGTATATACTGAAATTCAGAAATAAACTGGGGAAATGGTATTGGTGGGAAGTCATTGTATTTGGTGTGAACTGTTATTTCCAGGGCTTTCTTTTGCTCCTTTTTCCATTTGGAAATTGTATTTAATCTTATAATTTATTTACCAGCTTCACCTTACTTTTCATTTGCCCACGAGTATTTTTTGTTTTTTTTTAAAATTGTTCTTGGAACTTTTGATTGTGACACACAGAATTTACTAAGAATAACTGTAGCCTAGTTTAAAATTTGGCTGAAACCTTATTGCTTATGGATGTTCGTTGCCGTTTCCAAGTGGTTCTATGGTTTTTTATTGTTGTTTTTCTGTTTCTGATATTTCAACTTTCATTTTTTAAGTTCGCAATTCTCGCTGTCTGAATTTGTGTCTCAGTGAAGTTTAATGTTGACTTTTACAATCTTTTAAATTTCTCTTATAAATAAGGCCAGTGGAAGACAAAAAACATAAAACACACAAAAAAAAAATATTAATGAGTGATGTTGAATGTTTTTACATTGAGTTTATGTCTAATTTCATGTTGTTTCAAAATACCTGGCTACAGATTGCTGTTAATTGTTAATAGTTATTTCATTTTCCTTTTGCACAAGGTTTTGGATTTTCTTTTCTGTTGTTGTTATCAGTTTCTTGTTTGAGTTTTCCCGCTGTACTTGATAAGACTTTTGGAACAGATATTGCAGCTCCTGCATTTCCAAGTTTATTATCTTTATTTGAGAAGTCTGTGGATCTAGAAAAGATTGCATTAGAAGACTGAAGAAACAAAAAGAAAAAAATCTGAGCTAAACTGCCGTGTAAATTCCATGCATTGAGATTTACTCTTGGCATTTGACATGGCATCAATCTTCCATATGTCCTGTCAAATCAGTCATTTTTTCATCAGTGACACTCATTCTGTGGTCCCTGATAAAATTATAGGTGCAAGTAATATTTACTTCTGAAATCCTTACTGATGTAAATCAAACTATTTTATTGGCTGCTGTCAGTATGAGATATAAAGTTCCTCCTGATCAATACACGTTTTGAATTTTACTTTGATTCTTTCTTTTTGTTAATTTTTATTTTTAAGGAATACTTCAGCTTACATGCGAAGTGATCATTACATGTAGCCAGTAAGGATACTCATATCTCCTGATTCATATTACTATATTTCTATAAATAAGAGTTAGATTTACCTTTGTTGCAAGGCATGGGTTAAATATCTTCCTGTTCAGTTAGCTTCCATGAGAAAGTTTTGTTTTGAATAATTTTATTGTATCTAGTTGGAACAAGAATGTATCCTTTTAATAATTTACGTGTCATGGCTTTTTTATATCCCAATTGAATGCAGAAGAAGGAATCACAAAGTATTTAAGCAGACCTATACACTGAAGATACCTTTGGAATATCAGGGGAGATTCGTGTTGAAGGTGGAAAGAGAAAGTATAGTGTGCTGGTTAAATTGCATCAGTTTTTCCCTCAACTTTGAACTAAGACTAGCGTAGCAGTGAAACAGGATTATACTAGATCAATTCGTTACAGTGGCTGCTGAAATTCCTTGGATTTGATTTAAATGTATGTCAGCTGGCTGGCTAAATGTCTGTTTATTTCACCCAGGTTTTTTTTAAAGCTTCTGATTGAGTCACCTTTTTTTATTTGATGGATTTTAGAGAATTTTTGTTACACTTTTGATATGGTTCTGTCACTGCCTGGAAACATTACTGCCACGTGTTCCAATTACAAACTTTACAAGAAAACCAAACAACAAGAATTTTTGGTTATTTTACTGCGATTTGCATCAAAGTTTTATCTTCACGGGTGGTATACTGTAATGGCCACATGCCTTTCATCATCTCAAAACGTCAAATGAGAACATCGAGATTTATGGTCGGTGTGTGGCCTGGCAGCCGTGGAGCGTAAGGACCGAAACACTCGTTTAACTTTTTCTGTTCGAGGCACGAGACCTATTGAGGCAATAGTATTTAGCCCATGCCACTGCGAGTGTGCCAATAGTAAGCTGCGTTTTCATGTGTACGGAAACGGAAATGGCAACGGAAACATCAAAAACGCTTAAGTCGTGAAATAGGAAGAATATTTTCATATTTACGGGAACACCGTTTCCGTATACACATGCAAGCGCTCTTCCTTTTTACTACATGATGGATTTTAGCCGTTTTTGTTTGCGTTTCAGTACACATGAAAACCCACCTTTACTGCGTTTGTCCTTTCTTTCCTCAGTGCAACTCTGGTTGTGGTGTCACGGCACTGTACGTTACATATAGGCAGTGGCCACGGTTACGGCAGCCGGTGAATACAACTCATCATTTTTCTTTGTTCGGCTTTACTCCCGTTCGTACAGCAGGGCTTTCTTTCTTTGTTTTTTTTCTATTGGGATATGAGCGTAATCTGCCGTAAACCTAACCACTGCCTTACATATACATGTTGTGATGTATATTGTTACCGTAAAATAAGACGAGAGGGACTAAAGGGTGTACAACTCTTCAGTTTGGATGGGTAACAATAACTAAGTTAAAGTTAATGGAGGTAAGATTTAATGGGGTTTCGTTTTCATTGACAATCTGCTGTAGTCTCACCCTCTCAAGAGGTTAATTTTTTTCGGTTATTTTTTGATGACCTGTTAAACGTATATGGTCCAAAAACCTCAAAAAAAAAGTTTAATTTGGACTTCAGTAACGTTTCCAGGTGGTGGGTGTTATGTTGTTTAGGTTATTACCATGTAAGTTCTTCCATGAGCTGAGCAAAGTTTAGAATCTTCTTCCCGTGGAAAGATAGGGGTCATTCCATGCAAAGACAGCTTTCTAGTATATCACATAGCAATGCTTGTATCATAATTAAAAATCCTCAGAATTCATTTGTTTGATGTAATCATTGAGTAATATAACCACATGAACAGGAAAGCTAAATTTTAGTATATTGTCACCGTTCCCTAACTCTGTAGTAACATGGTTTTGACTACATTTCAGGAGAAGCAAAAAAGTTTTATTTTAGCACCCCACTGGTCTCGTGGCAAGGACTTTATTGAAATTTGGTCTTCGATGATTTTCTGGCTTAGGAGTCTAAGGCTGGGCACGCACTATCCTGTTTCACCCGTGGCTTGGCTGCGAATGAGGGTTTTTCGCTTCCAAAAAACCCTCATTCGCAGCCAAGCCATGGGCGAAACAAGATAGTGCGTGCGTGGGTGGCCTAAGCCACATTGACTGATCTTGGTTTTGTATGCAAATGCTGTACAGTCCTAGTGTGTAACGTATGAAAGTTTGGCCACTCGACGGTTGGTGCAGCATCTCAGTTGATTGTAAAGTGGGTTGCTTAAGCCTTGCAGGAGATGATGTGAAAAATTTAACAAATTGACCCTAGTTGTAGCTGTTCTTTTGCCTGGACAATCTCACTGGATTCAGTGTGCAGGCAGTTCAATTTATATGTCTTCATATCGTCCCTTTAGAACAACAAGGTTCTACCTCCACTTTGTGGCTGAACTGAGCTACACACCACGCACTACTTCTACAGGCCTTCTCCACTGTGTGTCAAAGGTTTACGAGGATTCAGTGTGTAATTTGTAAATATTGCTGAAAAGAAGAAAAGCCATGCCTCTAGAAGTCATGAACACATGAAACTTCAGTCATCAGTATCTCAAAAGTTGATGGAAAGGAATTAGAACCTTGTCATTCTAAGGTTACTACAGGTAGAATGCGCATGACGTCACAGAGTTTTTGTTTTGTACTTCCGCCAAACAAGATGGCCCGTGGATCAGCTGATGAGTGTAACTTCGAGATGTGTCTAAGCAGCTAAAATGCCTGCTGGTTGCATTGCAGTTGACTGTTGTGACAGGGGTGGGAAGGATGTATCCAAACTGGTCCGATTCCCTACCATCCGTGTAAACAAGAGAAAGGAAGTGAAAGAATTGACCGAACGTCTCCCATGTGCGTATACACACGTGTCATTGTTTACAGTAGTGAACTCGCCGCCGATTGGTTCGCGACGCCTTAAGTGGGTCCGGACAGACAAGATGGTGGATATGCGCATTCTACCTATATATTACCCGTCTTAATAATTATAAGATTATTTGTCAAATATCAGTGTTTACCACTCAAAAGCTCTGCAGACTGTAGATGAGAAGCAATAATGTACCATACATTTATTGTGTGCTTACACATTTTTGCTTAATTTTCTGTGTAAATATTGTATTTTTTATGATCAAAGTAAAACCATTATAACCCTGTGAGTCTATATTGTTGGGTATTTGCCATATTGTTGTACATGTATGTGCATTTTTGCCTTTTTTGAGAAAATGAGTTCTGAAGTTTGGTCGGCAAAAGGGGCCAAAACGCAAGAAACATTACTCCACAAACACTTATCTGGCAAAGTCTTTAACTGATTGGAATGACGATAAATACATAATGAAATTAGGCGTGAGAGAACCACTTTCATGACAAAACCTCAAAATCAGCAAAACGTTGCATACAACAATATGGCAAATACCCCACGATATGTCCAATCAGTGATTCTTCAATTTATATAAAGTTGTTATTGCTGTTTTATAATATTTTCATTAGCGTGTGCAGTTCTAGTCTGACTGGTTGTGTAATAAAGATGTTGGTCAACGACTCCGGAAAGGGAGGGGCTTAAGTCACTGGAGAGAAATTTCAGATCTGAGAGGAGGAATTTTTAGCCAGAGGAGGAATGTTTAGCCAGAGGAGGAATGTTTAGGCATAGGAGGATAATCAAACACAAAGAAGAAATCTAAGCTTTATGATCCATTGAAAGAAAGGTTGTTTTTTTTCTTCATTTGATTGCAGTCAGTCAAGAAATTTACTTTCATAAATTGTCTCAATATTCACATAATCTTCTTTTAAAAAAATTCATGGTAGGAGTATTTCATTGTGGTGCGATTTGGCCATTTTTATAATTTTAAAATTGTTTTTTTTGTTAGTCAAAAAAATTACAAAATTTATTTTCTTAGGCGTCAAATAATCTAGCTCATTGGCTTTTGTATCCAACGATTGTGTTCATTGAAGTTTCAAGCAATCTTTTAAAAATGTTTTGACGGTAAGGTGCCATTCGCTTTTTGGCTCTTTTCAATGAGCAAAGTACACGGGAGAGAGTTTGAAAATTAATTTGATGGGCGTAGGACAGACAGAAAAGGAGACATTGTGGCGAGAGAGGTGGGGGGGGGGGGTAGAAAACAATGCCCATCGATACAAGACTAAAGGCAAAACAGACCAAGGCTGGAGTAGGCACCAGACTGGTGGCTTCCCGCCCATACCTGTTGCTTCAGACTAGCACAATAGGCTCTGCCAATGCAAATGCTGGGTCGCGGTGTGGGCAGTGCTTATTGTGCTGGTGTGAAAACAAAGTGTTTTGGGCGGCCAGCCACCTGTCTGGTGCCTACTCCAATCGTGGTCTGTTTCACCCCTCAGAGATTAAATGTGAGTAGAAATCCAGTTTTCCCATTGGTTTGTGAGGTCGTGAGTTCTCTACCAGTATGGTGAAAAAATTATTAAGATATCAATTCAAAGTGAGGGAGGAAATCTGATATTGCAAAGGGAGGAATGAAATGTGACCTGGGACCCTGAAAACCTCTTGGTTAGATAGTGTGGTGGAAATGGGGAATCATGAGTGTTTTGTCCACACTTTTGTACTTGGATGTTGTTGGGGGCGAGTAGTCTAATTACAAAGCCAAATAGAGAAAATACTGAATTGTATTCAGTGAGTGTGCATGAGAAAACCCACAATAAGTCGGCAGAGCTGATTTTGAGAAAAACGGCTTTGAAGTGAAAATATGGGTCCGACACAAACTTCCAACTTGGCTGTTGTTCAGGGGACTGTGGCATGTCACAGGGTAAACTGCAGATGAGCAGTGAACACTACTCACTATGATCTCTAT
The DNA here is from genome assembly GCA_963931925.1 of Onchidella celtica. Lineage (NCBI taxonomy): Eukaryota > Metazoa > Mollusca > Gastropoda > Systellommatophora > Onchidiidae > Onchidella > Onchidella celtica. Next base: position 11,475,122 of record OZ007580.1, on the reverse strand, counting down.
AACGGCTTAGTTATTAGACTACGGTCTCCTAACAACAATCACTTCAACATTACTTGATCGATTAGCTATTGCCACTTATAGGATTAAATGCCGTTTTCTCTAAATCTTGTTTTAGGGGGGTCACTGACTTCAGTTTATCAGAAATGTCTTGTCTTTTATTATATTATGTACAGATCTCAAAATGTCATGTTGCTGACTTATTGTGGGTTTTCTCATGCACACTCACAAATACTGAGTTGTGTTCAATGTTCAGCAATGGCTTATAATGTAAAACACTATATCGATGGTTTTGGGATTGTTTTCCAGGAGACGAAAAAAACATCTTTTTGGTCGTATTAATCAAACAAAACGTGTCTTTCTGTCGTAATAAATATTTTTTTTAAAAATGCAGGTCTTTAAGCCAGTTAATCCTGTTACGCGGTTATCACACAAAGTATTGTCGGGCACTTACGCAGTCTAGAGCACGACAAAATTCCGCCACAGAAATCAGTTACACGATTAGAACGGCCACATACACGGTTAGAATTGTAACTATTGAAGGCTTCAAAGCTCAATTTTGCTATTTATAGTGCGTGTAGACTTCCCATTTGAATAGGGAACCCCCGGAAAGGCGTGGTGACTATTTTTAGCTAAAAAAATGAGTTGGTCAATTTTTTTCCAGTTACACGGTTAGGGCACAACACCATCGACATGCCCCTAACAACAGGCTTGTACTGAATGAAGAGAAAGGGTCATGCTCTACATTAGACAGAATGATGTAAAAAAATCAGAATTACATGTGCCAGAAGTCTAGTAAATTGAAAGACATTAAATTAATATTTTGGTACATAAATTGTAATGTAAGCATGTATGAAATAACATAGCCTAGAAGAGAAGAGATATTGGATATTATTGCAAAGACGAAATTTTTGTACATACTTATATATCTGGAGGAAATCCATGTCACTCTTTGGAATGCAAAATTAGGATTGTTGGAGGGAACAGAAGCCAGACTGTTTTCAGGTTTACAATTTATAGATAACGCCAGTGAGGATGATGATGAAGAAGACTGAAAAAAAAGGGGTTGTCTGGGAAAAGTCCAGACAAAGTATGATAATCTGAGATAAGCAATTTGCTCATCAGCAATTCTAAATGTGTTGGATTATGCAAGTTCTGTTACTGTTTGTTGTTACATTACCGTCTTTAGAAAGGCAATGGCTGAAGGACACTGGAATTAAGGGCAATGTGATTGTATCATATAGATAGCATTACTTAATAAGAGGCCTACTAATATTTGCAATAGGCTGAAATGTTGATGACTTAATATAGTAAGCTAAATACATATATTATGTGAATAGTACATATATATATATATATCTACACAGGGTGCATGATTATAAACACACATGTGACGCATTATCAACTATACAGTAAATGTAAAAAACTGTTGATGTCAAATTTGTGGCGAGATCACGATAACTTTTGTCCGTTTTATTTTTGCTGGCATTACTTCAACATGAGCAAAAGCACCTTTTTAATAAGTGCTTTCATCCATTTAGCAGACATTCACATTTTACCAGTTCTGTCTTCACATTATAATTGTTTAGGTTAGAATTCTATTATTAGTAGTACATGTAGTAGTACATGTATTATGATGTTTTTTGCAAGAATAAAATGAACAATGTTTAATGTTTCTTTAGACATGGTACTGGTAGCACCAGTTTGTTGCCAATGTTCAATGGAAGCATTTCCTTTCCATTTTCCATCCAGTTGATTTCAATTACAAATTTATTGCTTAACACTTTCAATGCCAGCACTGCAGACTCGTGAACTGTCAACTGTAAATGTTACCTACAAAATTACAGAAAAGTGAAAGTCCTCAGCAGAAAATTAATGTTTCCCTACTTAGATTCTCCTCAACCACTTGAAACTACCGCAGTTGTCATTATTTAAAAGTAACGGGAATTTGAAAATTGTAACTTACCGGTGTTGGCAAGTAAAGGGTTAATGGTCTTCAGATTTTAAATTATTCTTTGAAACTTTAGTTAACAGACATCCACACCTACATCCATACCAGCCAGCATCCCTATGTCAGTCAAATGTAGATTTGTGTAGGATTTTAGTAGAATTACGTGAGGGGCAGGTTTCCTGCATCAAAATGATGGCGTGTTGCCATAACCAGTGGACCTACGTAGGAGTGATGTCATTATTATGAGCAAACTATTTCGTGGAACTGACGTAGGACTGTTGTTACGTGTACATACGTACCCCAAGCGTTTTGTGCTGGGGTCGCATACATATTATGTACTTATCACTAACCCCGTCCTTAACCTCAACCCTAAATCTTGTCCAATCCATAACCCTGCTTCCTACCCTTTCAACCAAAAAACAGGAGGAAAAAAAAAAATTGAAAGAATAATTAATTAAGACTGTTGTTAGGAGTATTTCACGAGGAGCTCACAAAAGGCTTTAAAATGCGTACCCCTAGCGCAAAAAAATCTTCCGGGACGTTCGTACATGTAACAACATTCTGGACATAGTGTTTGCTGGTTGTGTTGTATGTCATTGTGAAGAGGGGAAAATCCCATTTTGTACTGGGTGTTGAAAAAGACTATCATTGTGTCTCCTTAGTTAGCATGAATTTGATTGTTGTATTTGATGTATTAATATTGATTTATCAGATTTTGTGAGAGATTGTCACAGGATTGTGAATCTCTGGATTTAACTCTTGTGAAATCATAATTTACTTGGTACAGCCCGAGATGCAGAAAACCGAGACGGACCATTCCTTCTTTGTCTATATGTCCACAGCTTGTGCGCGCATAAACACGGTGAGTACTACTCACAGAGCTCTGTGATACTAGTCTTTTTCGTTCAGTTATGAAGGGGGTGTGGTTTTTGGTATTCGCACAAACCGGCGGACGGAAAATGATGAATTTGTCCGTCTCGATATCCTGTGTCTCGGGTACAGCAAAAACTTTCCCTTTGTCTTTTACAACAAATTAATATAGTTTGTTTGCACTTTAAGAATAAGATACATTTCCTTTTTTTGAGCTGAAAAATTGTCTGATTATTTTGTAGTTCACTGTGGGTCAGAATGCAATCTTGATGCTTTTCACAGAGATCGATTCACCAAAGGAAAAACAAAATTAGAAATTACTTTAACTCATTATTGTTGATTTGCAGAGTTAAGACAATATACATTACATGATACAGTGTTGCAATTCGCGGTTGATAGTACCCATACAGGCTAAAATTATGATTTTATATCGAGTGCAGCAAAAGAGTTGATTTTGAACACTTTTTTTTGTGTGATGTTCACACACGGTTCTTGAACACTTTGCTCTAACTGGGAAAATAGAGGGCAAAAAAAGCAGAGATAGACAAAGAATAACCTATCTAGAGAGTTTGAACAGATGGGTGTCAGGGAAAAACCAGGACAATTTGGGCTTTTTGAGAGCATCCGAGTGGAGGAAAGAGTGGCGAACCATGATCGTCGATATCTGTTCCAGATCCGGCACTTGAAGAGAGAGAGAGAGTTCATACGGTACTTATTTTGTTTAGTTGAAACTGGTATCCAACCCAGAATTAGTTTGTCCAAAGACCTAAGGCTGGCTTTTCATGTGTACGGATATAGAAGCGGCAACGGAAACGTCAAAAACCCTGCAAGTAATGAAATAGAAAGAATGTTCGCATGAGTATGGAAGTGCCATTTCTGTGCACATGGAAACACCTCATTCTTTTTACTACTTGGTGGATTTTTTGAGGTTTCCCTTGCTGTTTCGGTTTTTGTCTACCTGAAAAACAAGGCTTCAGTATTACTGTCGAAGACCAGTCAAGTAAACATGCCATTGATTAAGAATGTTCAAGTCTTAGATCAGCATGATTCTGAAGGTACACAGTCAGCAAAGTTCATTGCTGTTGTGGAGATCTTTGACAGTGCTATCGATGGTAATACATGTAGTTTAATCTCGTGATACTTTTTTTTGTGTTACTAGTAGGGGGGCCAACTAAATAAACATAAACAAGAAGATATGAACTTTGCACTCGTAAAATTGAAGGCAATGGAGGTGTTTTAGTGAAGACCTTAGCAGTAATAAAACTGCTTTCCTCATAATTATGTGGTTAGATATATAACCTTGGACGTCTTGCTATTGATTTGTGCAAGGTTGTAAACGAATGTAGCATTTTTTCCGTGTTTTATTTTCTATATTTGCACTAACAGTTAGTGGTATTTCATGATGGTTGGTGGTGTTATTCCTATTTTTACGAATATACTTTTACAACTGCCAAGAATTTGTTCAGCAACAACTACCCGCTAAATAAACGTTCCTGGATTTCTACTTCCACGCATTGTCTTGAGTTTTGTCCAACTTGTCTGCGAGTTGTGGTCTGTTGTGAAGTGGGACTAGGTACTCTTAGAGGCTAGGTGCTCGCCTGTCATGCCAAAGGTACCGGGTTCGATCCCCGGACGGTGCAGGCATGTTAATATTTTCCTCGGGGGAAAAAAAATCCTGTCCTTGATCCTATGGTAGGTAGGATGGAGCACCTAGTCTTCCCGGATAAGGACGAAAAACTCGGAGGGCCCGTGTGCACGTTGTGCACGTTAAAGATACCGTGGCAGTTAAAAGTCGAGAAGAGCAGCCGAATAAGATCACTACCCCGGCAAAAATTCTAAAGAACAAAAAAAAAGAATAAAAACTAATCTGTACCACAAAAACATGCAGAAACAAAAACTAGAAAAATGAAAAATAAAAAAACAATTCAAGTGAGGCGTAGATGTCAAAGGGCATCGAACCTACTAGAATAAAGACCTAAACAAATGAAGGTATACTTAATTTTGTGCATTTTAGGAACAAAACCAAAATGCCTTATTAATTTTTTTTTTAAATCACTACGTGTCCACGGACTGCCAGTCTATAACTACGTCAGGGCACAGTAGCAAAGAATCTCAGCATTTTGACAAATTTTCACTGCCAGATAACAAATGATAAGATACCCCGATACCCGGACAAAGAGCATGCCTGGGGCACTTTCATCGCTGTGTGGACTGAAGAGTCGAACACTGAGGAGTTCCTTACTACACACCTCAGTAATTCTGGGTCCTCAAGACCCATTTTCTGGGTGTCTCAGACGCGAAATCAATAAAGCCACTGTTAAAGGGAATCAAATCTTAGTGTCCCCAGGGACCGCCCCTTTCATTAGAGGCCCCCGAGTTGTGTCTCTTGGCGCGCATTCCTCCAGGAGTGGGTAATCAAAGCTCCCGGAGAGATTGCTTGTCTCCCTTCCCTACCGCTTACAGCAAGGCTCGAGAACTGTACGGGGAACAATACTGGCACTCCTCTCTCTCTCTGCCTCTCCCTCACACTTCTATAATCTGTCTGTTATCTTCTCTATTTTATGTCCTCGCTTCCCTGACTACCTGACCACCGACCATCTTAATCTACGTGTCTAATTATCCTTGTATGTTTTCATCCCTTGCACTTTGAGATGTTTTTTTTTGGTAGATGGATTGTTAATTCTTTCGGACATATCATTTCTGGAGACAAACTATAAACCCATTGCATGACGTTAATTCCTCTGACTCTCAAGAGAACACCCACACCCAGCTTTACACACTTGACATCAAAGAGAAAGATGCTTGAAATAAGAGTAAAATACTATACTATTTAACTCGATATAGACGATGGCCCCTCCCTCCCCCCTCCCCCCCCCCCCCAAAGCCAGTACGATAACATATCTTTGGTACGCCTCCCACCCTGCCCACCTCGCCCCCAGTTTGTATCATGTTTATAACAAATTAATAGCAGTTACTAAGAGCTGCGGATTTTTAAAAAAAAAAAAGAAGAAAAGTCAAACAGCTTTGTCGCTCACTGGGTCACTGACTTCAGTTTATCAGAAATGTCTTGTCTTTTATCATAATTATGTACAGAACTCAAATTTTTATGTTGCCGACTTAAGCCTGGTTTTCTCATGCACACTCACATTTATTTTCTTTGTGAATTTTAAAGCCATCTGGTGAAAAGAGAACAGTCGAAAAGCCCTGGAATTTTAATAGGCCTACATAATACTCTGGAAGAAATCTTTAGGGTTTCAGTAATGCCTTTGGGTAGGTCACTCATGAACCACGACATGAAACGACAAACAAAACTGCTGTATGTAGCTGCGATATTGCAAATAATGTAAAGCGTCTTAGATCCTGACCGGTGTTCGTGACGAAACACGCTTAGACACAAAAAGCAACTTTCCAAACATTTCATCTACCTGTGTCCCACAACTTTAACACATTTAACTTCTTTCTTCCTTTTTTAAACTTATTTATCTGTTTTTGTTAACGAAGAGCTTATTTTCAAGGCATGTTTCATTGACCAATCAGAAGCTGATCCCCCTGTCCTTATGAACCCCTGTCCCTGGTCCCCCAGCCCCAAACTGCCATTTTCATAGATAGTAATAGAAATTTATAATGCTGGAAACACACAACATTGATGGATAGGGAGCAAATGTGAGTATTATAGAATGTTTTTCTTCTCTTTTATCCCCATCATTGGGCCTTGGTATGCCAGTCGGTCCAGCACGTTGGGCCCCGTTTGAGACATTAAAAAACTTTGCATTCTGTGCATTCATCACGAAAATTTCACAAAAAACCTCGCCAAACTTCACGCCGGCTTCTAGTTTCTCTTTGTTTACAACTGGGAATAAAAAATGGCGGCCAAACGCAACCTTCGATGACGTAGGAGCACAAATATGCGGTGTCACCCTTCTGACCGCTGTACCGGTCAATAGTGTATATCTCGCCGCAGAATTTGACTGGTGCACCGGGCAAGAGTGTTCAAAGGGTTAAGGCAGGCGACGTTTATGCATCCTATTCCGATTTTATAGCAACGTTGGAAAAATATAATCTGAAACCTGGAGTTAGTTTCAAGGTATGCCTTGTAAATAACGGCTTGCTTGACTAATCAGGCGAAATGGGGCTGGGGTAGCCACTGGCGATTGATCTACACACAAGTAGGTATGCCTTGTAAATAACGGCTTGCTTTTGTTAATATTAATGCTCATGGTGTATTGAAGAAAGTGGACACACACAGACTGTATAGACCCCAGTCTGTCAGATTTGATTCTGTTTGATTATTGATAAACAATCATAAAAAAACAAAGCCTATATGAGTGTGTGCAACTCACTCACTGACACATGAACTCAGCGAGGGAAGAAAACCAACTTCTAAAAGATAGATCGAATTCCTTCCCATATATTGTCAGGACAGGAAAAAAAAAAATCAATTTTTATACGCAATTTGTAGCCACCAATTGGATCCTCGTCATGTGTCTTTGTTTAAAAAAAATTTTGGTCGCATATTCAGGCAAAGATTGATCACCTGAGCTCAACTTGGCAACTCATTGGATGGCCGTAAGATTGGAAAATGGTCTGGCACCTCTGCAGCACCAGACCTATTCATCTTCTGCTGTAGGCTCCCGTTTTCATTAAGTTCTAGCTAGATCGACAGGGAAGAGTGAAATCAGATCATCTTGGGACCCCTCTTTAATCAACCTGCTCGATTTTTATTCTAAAATAGCCAAAAGCAATTTCTGCCCGAGAAACCGAGTAAAGCGCCTAGTTTGGGGCTCCCCCCTTCCCATTTTTCCTGTTCAGCAATTATCTGTTCTTGCTTTCAAATATTTCATTCACAATTTACATTCCACACGGTCTTTTGTGTTTTTATTGTCTGGAGCATTTTTCTCCGCTGTGAATTGTTACTTCCCTTTCTCTTTCCTGGTGGGGAAAACCCCACACCAGAGTAGGCCTTCACATTATTCAAAGACATGTTTCTTAGTTAAAGCTTACAGCCTGTTTTCAATACGATTATGCTACTGTCCAAGAAAAGCCAAATTTTGCGACAGCTGGTGCAGAAGAAAATGTACCGTATATACCGAAAGGTAATCAGTAATACCTGTACTGTATTTAGTACACCTGTTCGGCCGTTCAATGTCAAATGCCGTAAGATTTTATCATTAATATGTTGAGTAATGCATTATGATAAGACTACGAACAACAGAGACATTTAAATAAAGCATTCATGCATGGTAGAAGAAACTTCAAATTAAACAAGAAAGGTGCTCAGATATTCATGTTTGTTGTCACAAAATGTACAGGAAATGGCGTAATAATAATAAGTGCTATATAAATGCTATGTATTATTATTAATATGATACATAGCATTTATGTAGCGCTTCATCCCGTCAACAATCAGGCACTAAGTGCTTTATAACGTTTACATCATATAAATCACACACACAATACACAGGCATACTCAGGGAAAAGAGCTAGATGAACATTCAGAGTGTGAACAAGATGACTCTTCAGCTGATGTTTAAAAGTTATAAAATTGTCAGTCTCTCTCCAAGTCAAAGACAGAGGCAGACAATACCAAATCTGAGGCCCTTGAAAAGAAAAAGATTTTTCATCCACGGTCTTAATGGACATCTCAGGAATTTTACTTTTTTTTAGTGTCTACAGATGGCCTAAGATGTCGTGATGGTACATAAGGAAGTAATGAAGTTATGATTTAAGATAATCTTCTTTGAGACTGCCAAATTCTTCGAGAACAATATCCTTGGCTTCCCAGGCAGCGTCATCAACAGCAGATCTTGAACGGGACACGTTGGTCTAGGGGCAAGGTGCTCGCTTCTCATGCTGAAGGAACCGGGTTCAATTCCAGGTCGGTGCAGGCATGTTGGAATTTTTTAATTTTTTTTTTGGGGGGGGGGGGATTTCTGTCCCTGATCCTATGATAGGTAGTATCGAGCACCTAGACTTCTCGGATAAGGACGAAATACTCAGAGGGCCCGTGTGCAAGTTGCACACGTTAAAGATACTTTTGCAGTCGAGAAGAGCAGACAGAACAAGGCCGCTGCCCGGGCAAAATTCCCCCCTCCAAAACAACAACTAATCCCTACCACAAAAACACACAGAAACAAGAACAAGAAAATATGAAATGTAAATGCCAAGGGCAGCGAACTAAACTCGAGACCTAAATACAGATTTTGAACGCGACATCCATTTTGTTCATCTACTTGTTTACCTCAGCTAACCACCTTCCTTTATTGTGACTGTTACCTGCTGACGTTTATCTATCAGTCAGCCAGCTGTCTGACCCAGTGACTGGAGCTGTTGTCGTGAAAGTCACGAATTCAAACCCCACTGGGGTCGGAGGTCTGACCTGATTTTAATTTCTCGTGTTATTTTTTTTGTTCCAGACGGCGACCCAAGTCTTGAGAATCAGATGATTTAGCCCCGTTGTGCTGAAAAGGGGTGCCTGGCGCAAATCCTCAACAGGGCAGACATGTTTGGCTGTCAATCATGTTCGTATGTTTTACTGCCCTTTCATCCTTCTTCCAGGTGCCTGCACATCTGACATGTCTCACCCATCCGTTTTTCTGTCTGTGAGTCTCAAGACCTGGGCCACAGATCTTTGCCACTCTGTTTTCCTTACCGCTGTTTCCATCGCTTCCAGCTTCACACGTTGCCCACTGTGCTTTTGCCGCACTGACTGGGACGATATTCCCACGTCGATATTGAATCTGGATTCGATATTGTATGGCATTGCGGGATACTTGTGTGTGTGCATTAATTTTGTAGAAATAATTATGGTAGCCATTATTATATGTAGGAAGTGAGTATGAAATGGCCGGAGTTGAAGAACGCTATATTATGAGTGTCAGAGAGACAATGAGAGAGAGAAAGAGACTGACCGAGGGGGAGGGAAGAAGGAGGAGAAAAGGAGGGAGAACGAGAGAGAGAGAGAGAAAGAGAGAGAGAGAGAGAGAGAGCGAGAGGTAGACCTAGAGAGAGGAGCTAGAGAGAGAGAGAGAGCGAGAGAGAGAGAGAGAGGTAGACCTAGAGAAAGAGAGAGAGAGAGAGAGAGGTAGACCTAGAGAGAGAGAGAGAGAGAGAGAGAGAAAGAGAGAGAGAGAGGTAGACCTAGAGAGAGAGAGAGAGAGAGAGAGAGAGAGAGAGAGAGAGAGAGAGAGGTAGACCTAGAGAGAGAGAGAGAGAGAGAGAGAGAGAAACATACCGAGAAAGAGAGAACACATCCATGTTAGCCCTGTATTGGTAATGCTTTTTTTTTTTAAACAAATACTGGTGATGGGAAGGTATCTGAATATCTACATTACCAAATGACATTGAACTAGATATTGTTGTAGACACACCGCGTCCCTTAGCACACAATGGCAAGTTACCAGTTGACTACAGTGCAATGCCCAGCAAGTGGTTGATTGTACAGATCAAGATTTGCTTATAGGGATCAAATTAAATGAGGGAAAATGAGTTATAAATGAAACCAGGCGAGTTGTATGAGATACTTACCTTGTTTGTGTAGATCTCATGTTACTGTTTTTCCACATGGCGGATAAAAGAAGGAAAGGCACCCATAATAAGATATTGAAACATGGGCCACTTGCTCGTGGTAGAAAAAAAAATGGGGGCATTTTCAAGTAGGTACAGCCCCCATTTTTTGTTGTTGTTGATGTTTTGCGTTAGGGGCGCGTATTTTAAAGCCTTTTGTGACTCCAGAGCTAGAGAACTCCTCCCGAAATGCTCCTTGACAACAGCCTTGATTAATTATGATTAATTATTCTTTCAGATTTGCTTTTTGTTTTCCTCCTGGTTTTTGGTTGAAAGGGTAGGGGGCAGGGTTAGGGATTCGATACGATTAGGTTGTGGATAAGGACGGGGTTAGGGATAATTATGTACGTACGCGCCCCTAACGCAAAACGCTTAGAGTGCGTCAGTACGTACTGCAACAGCCTTTCAGGAATGTGCCTCTTGAGAAACATAAAGGAATGTTATCATGACACAATGAAACTTTTAATAATCGAGTGAATGGCAGAGATGACAAAATATATATATACAATAAATTAAACTAACAGGGCATTCTCAAGACTAAGACCCAGGAACGTGATACATTAGACCACCAGAAATGGTCATTTTTACCAAAGGAATTGTTATTTTGTTTGGGAGAACCAACAACAACTAAGAAGCTGATTCATATTCAGTTTTTCCACTTTGGCAAAATTGAAAATATAGATTGGCTTCTTCCACTTTTTTGTGTGTGTTAACTCCACTATTGTTACCGGCCAGTTAAATTTGCTACTTGTCCAATGCTGTGAGGCCAGTATTTATGAAATAAGCTTTCCAGAAATACATAAGTTGTTCGAGTTTTCAGGCCTATACAAGGGCGAAATATCAAATTTATTTAGATTATATCTTGTAGCTCATAGAAATCTGGCAGGGCACTGATTGCCAACTAATCACAGTAGGATTAAGCCCGTTGAAGTTCCTTGCTGCCTGAAAGCTTCCGCACCTTTCGCGTTCTATATTTTCATTCATTTAGAATCTATTGCATTGTCCTCTTGTCATTTGTTTCAACCTCGGAGCTTCGTGAAATAAACACTTTTGTGGTTGTTGTTTGACATATTTTAATTTTACAAACGACCTCTCAAGAGGGCGCCGGAGGTCAAAATGATATATTAAAATTTCATGCATGAAACAACAACGACAACAAACAAACAAACAAAGAATGCTTTGAGGAAGAGACATACGCTAACGGACTTCTTTCAAAATGACACTTTTAGAATGGAATTTGTTTGACACTATCGGTGATGACTAGTATTCGACTCGACCAACGTAATGCAAAAAGGCCCGGCATGCCGACGGCTGTAGTGTCAACAGATTGATCCGGAAGGAAATATAAGAAAACTACAGCCGAATGTCCTGAGAACCTAAACACCTTGGGCCACAATCTTTCTATGGGACGATGTAGAATAAGGAGGGAGGGAGGGAGGGAGGGAGAGAAAAAGAAAAAGCTGGAGAAAAATACAATTTGCTTCGATTTTTGATCGAACTGCCGATTTGCTGGGCGGCAAGGCTACCGGGATCTGGGAGGAGAGTAAATTTTGTTTGATTGCACTGCTCACTACCTGTCTAGGGATGGCACGTGTGTGTAACATATTGTGTAAAATGTCAGTGTTATACCGGATACTTGTGTGTATGGGAATCTGTATGTGTATTAATGTCGACATAATTATGATGGTCATTATAAGCGGGAAATGTGTATGAAAATGGCCAGAGCTGGAAAAGGCTTGATCGTGGACTGAGCTGGAGAGTGAGAGAGAGGGAGAGAGGGGGAAAAAGAGAGGGAGCGAGAAAGAGAGAGAAAGGGAGAGGAGGGGAGAGAGATACAGAGGGATGGAGTGAGAGAAAGAAGGAGAGAGAGAGAGAGAGAGAGAACATAATAATGCTAAATTCAAAATGGAGAGTGAAGACCAAACAAAACAAAAACAGAAAATACATATTTTGTAGACATGCCCTCTACCAGTTCCAGATAATATGTGAGTGTGCATGAGAAAACCCACAATATGTCGAAAGAGCTGATTTTGAGAAAAACGGCTTTGAAGTGAAAATATGGGTCCGACACAAACTTCCAACTTGGCTGTTGTTTAGGGGACCGTGGCATGTTAGGCCTTCGACAACAATGAAGTCTCGTGTAGATTATTTGTTTTGTTCAGCCACTTATTAAAAAAATAATAACCAAAAAAAAAAAAAAAAACCCAATAAAATAAACATTTTTAATGCGCGCGCAGAGGAAAAATGTTTATTAAAAAAAACAACATTTATTCAAAACGCGCACGGCTCTAAGATTTTAACGCAAAAAATGTGAAATATAAAACCGATCGTTGAATAAATATTGACTAGTTAACATGAGTCTTTGTTCAGTTATGCTTACAATAATCCATTTGGATTCTAATATATCCTAATATCCAAATAATTTCAAAATAATTTTGTAAGTTTTAAAACGCTCCAGCAAACACTTTGCCAACGTTAACTAGTCGCTATTCATCTGGAATTGACTGACGGAGAGTGTATTAGGCCTATAAAGAAACTTTCTATACCTGTGGTACCCACCGCAAGTTATTGCAAAATATTCGTAGAGTATGCAATAGTCAACAGGTTGATTAAGGATTAATCGATAAAATCACAGCCCAAATGCTAGTGCTCCAAATGTCACATGCCAGCTTTCTTTGAACTAACTTAGTGCTCCAAATATCACATGCCGGCTTTCTTTGATCTGCAGTAGTGCACCAAATGTCATACAACCGCCTGTCTAGCCTAATGGTGAATCCGGCACTGATTCTTGATTTTCATGTAGTCCTACACAAAATTTTGTAGAAAAATTATCAATGAACATTTTCTTGGACCCTATAGCTTGATTTGTTGTGGGGATCCCTTCGCGACGAGCAACAACAGGCCAATGTCCAAAATTCCCTCTTTACAAAAAGTTTCTCCGCCCCCCCCCCCCCCGAGATTAGGGGCCGGGGCCGTGAAGCGTAAGCTTCATTATTTTCATAGTGGATCCGCCCCTGTCAATAAAACTGACGTTTTTAAAAGCATTTCCGTAACTCAAAAGAGTATGCAGGTTTTATAGAAACCACTTCCCCTTGTGTGCGCTTTTAATACACTGTAGGTACCCCCCCCCCTCCTTCCAAAGACCTCCCTCCCCCCCTCAATTCTAGAGTATTTCTTTTTTCCTGTTGGACACAAGTCTCTCCTCTGTCAGTTCTCTTTACCGTGAAGAGAATTTGCGAGATCGTTACTCCCGCCGATTGAGATCCTTCTCAGCCATGATCAGTCTGCTCTGAAAAGTGATTCGCTTAATGCGCAATTTGAGGGATCTGAGACATTTTTTCCTTAGAGAGGACGGAATGTATGGGTGTGTGTGTGGGACGGGGAGGGGGGTTGGGGGGTCGGGGGGGGGGGGGGTTTAACTAATGTCATCACAGCCTTTTTTTTTTTTTTTACTTTTTTTTTTTTTTTACAGCTTTTTTCTCCGAAAGGTTCTATTCATTTTTGCTTCTTTTTTTTTTTTAAATTGCTCATTCCACGCCTCCTCTTTTCCCAGTTCTTCCGTTGTCCCTTCTTTCTTGCTTTCTTTCCTCAGGGTTTCTCCGTTTTCTGAATTCTGTGGGTCCTTTCCTCCTTCCTTCATCCAAATCTCTCATTCACTTTGTTCAATCTGCGCTAATTAATATCAATCGTTCATTTTTCATTATTTTATTCATTTCCATTTCCCGACTCTATCCACCTCTCTCTTTTTCCTTCTCTAGCTGTGCATCATTCCAGAAAAACATCTTATGACCTGGGTATACTTTACATGTGAGATTTGGTCGATAACTGATCGTGTCTGAGTTTGAATTTGAATTTAGGGTTTCCGGCTCTTGGGCATGATAACGGCCATTTTGCGCCCTCCACGGTCTATTTGGGTACACAAATCTTTATATTTAGGGAGCGCATATCCGCACATGTTGTACGGATATGGACAGTGCATATCCGTACAACGCCCACAATTCGATCACGTAGAGCACACACCGGAATACTATATTACTGACCTGGTTAATGTGCATAGTTTTTAAAAATATGAATCGGCTTAGTAGCAAAACAATCCGACTTCTGCTCGGAAATTGCGTGATCTGCGCTAATAATATACTTGAGTGTACGTCGATCACCAATGGCTACCTCAACCCCTTTTGGCCTGATTAGTCAATCTGACTACCGCCCATTGATACAAACTGACTAGACCCTCACGCCCCCAGGTCCATCTGACTATTCCATGTGTTGTCACTTTAAATTCGTGAACACCATACCAAGTTTTGTTTCAGCAAACCTTCACCAGTCGCGCTTTTGGTAAACATGTTGTACGGATATGCACTGTCCATATCCAAACTACATGTTGTACGGATATACACTTCCTTATTTTTAAGTATAACAACAGAATTAAACACCTTCATAATAACATAATTTTATCACATTGGTAAAAGTTCTCAAAAGTTACTTTGTATGATCTGAACAGTTTTGTAAGTGAGCATAAACGTGTTTAAATCAAGTTGTAGATCTTAGCCTCTATCAGAAGCGTCCGGTATTGAGTAAACCGGGGCTTAACTTTAGTTTTCTTTTTCGTATATTGCCATACTGACCACGGCTCCAAGACATCTTGTAGGGAAATAGGGTACAGTACTGGTGGCAGTGTTTACGTCCTGTTAACGCCACATTTTATTTGCCGGTTACTTTCAGGCTGAAAGATAGGAAGTGCAAACTAGATGGTAACTCTCCATTGCAGATTGGTGTACAACCTTTCCTCTTCCGTCTCCCGTATTAAAGTATCAAGAATTTACCCTTTTCAAAATTTTGATGAGAGTAGATTTGAAGGATCTAGCACCTAGTCTTCTCCGATAAGGAAGAATGACTCAGAGGACCCGTGTGCATGTTGCGCACCTTAAAGAGCAGGGTAAACAAGCCGCTGCCCAGGCACACTTCAATAAAATTTATCCCTGCCATTCCCTCCGCCCGCCCCCCACCAAAAACCGCCGACCGGCGCTGCACTGTGGGGAAGACGTGATTGCTCCAGTTGTAACTGGGCTGCAATGACACTAAGTTGACTAAGGCAAATTTCCCAAATTGGGTTAAAGAAGTATACAAAATACAAATACAAACACAAACATAAATACAAATACAAATACAAATCTCATACGTACAGATAAGCACGTGGAAGAATGTTTCTGCTTATCTATATATATCTTGGTAACTCGAAACTTTGGTCACCTAAGGCTCAGGAACCGCATCACACTCAGGCTTCAAACTTTGCACAACAGCGTATTATCAATGCGAAATTAACATGGGCTATATTAGAATTATGAAGTGTTCAGGCTTCTACGTTTCATTATTCATTGTTTCGGCATCATTTAGATCTATTTCGAGTCATCATGATTTGCCATTTTTAAGGTTTCATATGACGCAATTGCGCTCTACGTCACCATTTACTCATCACTGCCCGCCGAAAGTTAACATCACATCTGTGTATTCTGCAAGAATTGTGGTATAACAAAACGATCTATGAGTCTTTGCATCAAATCTAGGTGCCGTTATGAATGCGACCTAGATATCTAGATCTAGATATACAGCTGGATGTGATGCAAGGGAATTTTGCAAGATTTATCTTGCCGGGGGTGGCTAGTCATATTATAAAGGGGGCAAGGCCTCCAATGTAATCATAAAAGGCTTTTTAACCGCAGAACGTTAAATTCAACAAAATATCATATAACGCGTTGACAGATTAGATGTAAAGGCCTACGTGAGCATACTTTAAAAAGTTTTGAAGTTCTCTATATATTTTTTTTTCCGTTGATTTTGAGCCACAACTGAATTGAACAGAAGAAAGTGTTCCGACATTTTGAGCCGGAGACAAAAGACGAATTTTCTTCGAGTAGGATTAAAAAACGACTGGAAATTTCGTTCTGCGCTCCAGTTTACACACTGGCTATTGCAAATCAAGTTTAAAAATCACATCTGTGTGTTCACAGAGTGAAAGGGCCAGCTAGTAATTTCAGAACTAGTAAAAATATGGATACGTCACTCTGTGAGATTATAGATTTCCCGATGGCAATGATGGGGTATCAGTATAATTAAATTTTAAAAACTACCTAAATCAGGGACACGGTGGTGTAGATGCAAAGTGCTCGCCTCTCATGCCGAAGGTACGGGGTTCGATCCCCGGTCGATGCAGCCATATTGGATTTTTGTTTTACTAGGGGAAAAATTCCTGTCCGTGATCCTATGGTAGGTGGGATCGAGCATGTAGTCTTCTTGGATAAAGACGAAAAGCTCGGAGGTCCCGTGTGCACCTTGTGCACGTTAAAGATACCTTGGCAGTTGGAAATCGAGAAGAGCAGCCCGAACAAGGCTGCCTCCCCCTGCAAAATTCTAAACGCCTAACCCCTACCACAACAAGAAAAATAGAAAACAAGAAAAGTGAGGTGTAAACGCCAATGGTCCTAAAATAACGACCCAAATACAAAGCACCTAAATCATCCATACTCCAGTTCGTGAGATCCACGACTGTTTTTCATCTTTGTTGGCAATATTACAACACCCTAAACACCTGTCGTCATGGGCGGGTTCAGTTTTGTCACTTGTGTGGGCAAAAATGTAGGGAAAAGGTAACAACACAATGTGTATTTTCTGCAGAAGCCGAGAAATAAATACAAATGTGGGATGGCCCACGTTACTCCTACAAGGAATCTCTTTTTTTTTTGTTTCGTTTACGTGAGAAGTGGAAAATCGGGTTACTGGCCGATTAAATTCTATTTTTAGCCTGCAAGTGGACACCAGGATTTCACCGGAAATCAAACATTTAAGCAGTGTCCCCTCACCCTTGAGAAACTCACGAGCCTGTGTCCGTTTCGGTGTCTGGCCCGAGTGGCTGTGGCGTCCTCATAGCTCCTCGGGCCTTTCATTCAACTCACGAGGGCCGCACGGCTTTCGTGCCGAGTCGGACGGTATCGAGTCAACCAGTAATCTTGTTTTGAACTTAGACTGAGGAATTAGTTTGGCCATGATAAAGACCATTTGAGCTTTGCAGCTCCCCCCTCCCCCCCCCCCCCAAAAGGTTAGGGGTGCTTTTTTTATGACCAACGTGTGGCCATTTTCAAAAACAAACAAACAAAGAAACAAAAAATTACTGACAGTTTCCCCAACGAAAAGGTTATAGATGCATTTCGCAAACCCTAATGTGGTCCTAACCCCTAACCACTGATCTCTAACCATTGCACTTTTCCTAACATTCACTGTGAAAACAAGACATGAGTTAGCCACAAGTCTCGGGTGGTCAACTGTTTACAGAGATGCCAAATCAATTAACTGGATATAAATACGTCATCTATGAAATCATCTATGAAATCTACTTTTTTGTACTTGCCCATTTTATCCAAAAGCTTTCCTCCAGTGCCACTCTCGGTACTAGTAATCTCTCTGCTGTCTTTGGTAAAATGATTATGATCGTTCAGTGCCGATTATGGTCGTTCAGTGCCGATTATGGTCGTTCAGTGCCGATTATATGCTAAGATTTTATCCTTAATGCAATGTGGTAAGAGTTTGGAAAAAGACATTTAAATAAAGTATCCAAGCTGAGAAGTTACCAAAGTATTCATATAATGCTAGAACAGAATTTACATTAAACAGGAAGAACGCTCGAATATTCAGAAATGTTAAAATATAATTTACATGAAATAAAAAGTTACGTCCTATGAAGGCAACATCATCATCTTTATTTATCCCGGTTCACCAATCATAAAGAACATTACCTGATTCTAGTCCTTTGATGGAGAATACGTTCTTGTTATCTTGACGAAACAGGAGAACAAGAATTGCTTGATGGTAGGAACTTTGCCATTTGCTCCTAGATCATTTCCAGTTCTAGAGGAGCTATTCTTTTGAAAACCGTGTTCAGTTCAAGATCCATCTGTTACATAGCGGCTCTCAAATTTTTTTTCTTTCTTTCCTTTTTTAGATTATTGTAATGACATACTCCTGTGAAAGTGACCCGATACCGCCCACAGCTTTCATACCTTCTTCTAAAAGTGGCATGCCCACACTTGGGTGGTGTTTGAGTTTGTGAAGTGTAACCCTATGTTTCAAAGAGAACTTGTAGCTATACTGAATAGATCGAGAGGCGTTGTCTGTGGGAAATTGCCGGGAAATAACATCATTGACGTAAGCCAAAATACGCTTCTGGTGAAATCTCGGAAACTTTGAATTACATGACGGTATATAACATGGACATTTTTAGCCAAAGAGTTGTTCATGTTATGCTCATTGGCTGAGTGATCATACTGTGATTCCCTATTACATGTATCGATCTTTAATTTTTTTCCTTTGATTTTGTTTTAGTCCAAGTGAAATGGAGTCTTTTCGAGGAAGAATCGCCATTGTATTAATCCCATCTTTGTTTTTGCACTGTGATTTATAAAGCGTCCTAGTACTCGTCTTGTTCATCCATCCATCCATCCATCCACCAACCCACCAATCCATCTTTCAATGCATCCATCCATCCATCCATCCATTCTTCCATCCATCCACCCATCGATCCATCCATCCTTCCATCCATCCATCCACACATCAATCATCCATCCAACCTACCATCCATCCATCCATCCATCCATCCTACCACCCATCCATCCGCCCATCCATCCACCCATCCATCCATCCATCCACACATCCATTCATCCATCCATCCTATCATCCATCCATCCTACCATCCATAGATCCACACATCCATCCATCCATCCACACATCCATTCATCCATCCATCCATCCACCAATCCATCCTTCAATGCATCCATCCATCCATCCATCCATCCACCCACCCATCCATCCGTCCGTCCGTCCATCCGTCTGTCCTTTCACTCACCCATCCATGTATATCAGACTGTTTTTCAACCTGTCTGTCTCTTTTATCGTCTGTCTTTCAAGTTTCCAGTCTTGTACCTGGCACTCTGTCAACACCGTATGTGTCATATTAGTAATTACAGCTTATTCATTCAATACGGTCACCATGGCAGTCGTCTCTATTCTCTCAACAATGTTTAATAAATCAGTCTCAATTTTACGGTAATTGAATTCATTATGCTTATGCAAGATTGGGCTATACTTGCATGGGCTATACTTGCATGGGCTATACTTGCATTTTCCTGCCAGATTCTTGTCCTTGTTAGAGATCTGACCTTTCGTTTTTCATATTTTTGTCCCGGTTGAGGAAAAAACAACACTGTTTTAGAATCGCAATTTAATAACATTGAGCAAAAACAGCGCTCTGTCGGTTTCGCTGATCTAGTATCCATGGCCACCTTCATTTATATTGGAAGAGAGTCGGAGAGAGAGAGAGAGAGAGAGAGAGAAAGAAAGAGAGAAAGAGAAAGAGAGAGAGAGAGAAAGGAAGATAGAGAGAGAGAGAGAGAGAAAGAAAGATAGAGAGAGAGAAAGAGAGAGAGAGAAAAGAAAGAGAGAGAGAAAGAGAGAGAGAGAGAGAGAGAAAGAGAAAAAGCGAGAGAGAGAGAGAGAGAGAGAGAGAGAGAGAGAGAGAGAGAGAGAGAGAGAGAGAAGAGAGAGAGACAGAGAGAGAAATTTTGGTCTTGTGAACAGGTCTACGATTTTTCTCACATTAGGGCATATCAGATTGGCTTTCATACTTTCAGGCAAGGAGCCTTAAAATCACGGCTCGTTAAAGCCGTATTATTAATAGATATATTTATAGCACTGAACTTATCAAAAACTATTGAAAAAAAAACCTAGTAAAGGTGCCACATTTTATTTACACACGAGCTGCCTGGTCTTACGAGTTAATGAGCCACGCTACATAAAACAGAAAGAAAAAAAAACAACAACCACAACAACACAATTTGGCCATCAGGTAGCCGATTAATCAAACACGACGGGCGATAAAAATCAGATTAATTAAATCGACAGAAATAATTTCAAATCGAGAGTGGCCGTTTTCAATGCTAGATGCTAGGAGGTGAAGGTCGCGTCACGCCCGATGTGAAGATAAGCAATCTTCACTATCGAATTTTTAATTTTTTTGTGCTCATTTCTATCTGAAATAGGTCAGCGATCATTGATCTACCCGTGAATTTCCTGCAGGTATGGCCTGCTGGTGAAATGAAGGCACTCACATCAACAACTACAATGATAACTACAACAACAGCAACAAGAACTAGTACTACTACTACTATTACTACTACCACCACCACTACCACTACCACCACCACTACTACTACTACTTCTACTACCACTACTGTAATTGTTTCTACTATGACCACTACTTTTACCACTACATTTACCCTTGCTGGTACCACTACTATACTACTACCGCTACTACTACTACTAGTACTACTACTTCTACTACATGTACTACAAATTCTTACGACCAATACCACTTCTGCCACTACATTTACCGTGACTGCTAAAGGCTACCACTACCACTACACTATAACCACTACTACTGCTACCACTACTATAACTACTACTACTACTATAACTATTTCTACTACTACTACTACTACTACCTCTACTACTACTACCACCTCTCTCAAAGTGATTTAATTGGTTTATGCTATACATCACAATCAAAAGTCATTAAATTGTTCAGACTAGTAGGAACACAAATACAATCTACATACCGTGGGGTATTAGGAAAAACAAATTCATTCTCCAGATGTCCATAAGATATTGGGCTCGAATTTCGTTTGACAAATACAGCAATGACATTTCACACGAGCGAGATAGTCCTCTAGGTGAATGCTTGTACAGTGAACACTCATAACACTAAATAGGTGCACGATTGAAGCTGTTACCTCATATGGCACCCTCCCAAATATTGTAATATCAATAAGGAAGACATGCTTTGTAGCATGAAGTATGAACAACTGCTGTAAATACTTCTGGGGCTTTGGATCAAGGTTCAAATAAGGTAAGATCAGATCAGAATCACTTTATAAAAACTGCGGGAAATTCTCTGTTACAGAGCGCCTGAGAGCACATAAAAACATAATTATAATTATTATATCACAGCTCAGTAACTCAATAACAGGCATACATGAAGTGACATGGTAAAGAACCTTGGTGAACTATGGCACACGTCCAACTAAAATGTCTTGCTGAGGCGTATTGCAGGAGGGCAAAGGCGATCTTCTGTATCTTTCTCTGTTTGCTCTCAAACACCACCCTCGTTATTTTAATCACATTGTGGAGTGTCAGGCAATGAGAAGGCAGACCAACTGGCCAAGGAAGGTTCCGGCCTGGAGCAGCCACAGTGCCTCTTAAACTACTATGAGAAGAAAAACCTCATCAAAAACAGCAGACGGCAGCAAATAAACCAACATGATACTCCTGAACAGAGAGGATCAAGTGATATTGTTCAGACTAAGAACTGGTCACAGTAGGCTCCACCACCATATGTTCACCAAGTTTAAAATAGGAACATCTGCCATAATTATGTGAGTGCAGCCAGTCTCCTCAAAACACAGAGCATGTATTGCAGAACTGCATACTCTTCTCAGCACTACGACTACGAGAAACATATTGGCCCCAACCCACCGACCTAAAATATGTCAAACTCTATGGTGCTCTGCCAGAACTGCAGAAAACCGTAGATTTTATCCAAAGAACAAATCTGCAGATTTAGATTTGGTGAACGAAAGAAGAAGAAGAGTGAGGAAAAAACAGAGAAATTTGAAAACAACCCTGAGTTTACCACAACAAATAACTCGTAAACCTTCAGCGTTTCCATAATAATTCCCAATCATTGGGGTGCCAGAAAAGACCAGTCCAGTACTGCTTCAAATGACACAAATGCACTACAAGTTACAACAACATGGGTCAAGAGATGCAATGCAGACATAAAATTTTAAGCTGGTTTCAAGTATTCCATCTGTCATAACGTTGGTCTGCTGGTAAGTGTCTCTGGATGGCCCTTGCTGTTCAGTGTAACAGACCTGGCGTTGGATCTTGGGTCTTTTTATGGACAAACATAAGAATAGAACTTTAACCTCCATAGAACTCTCTGAAAATGAACAAGTCCGCAAACTGAAAACTAAAAGGCCATAAAATGAACAAGTTCACACGACCATGATTCAGGAAGCGTACTGTCAATATACTCGCTGCTTTAGGCTGCGATGAGAAATTACAACCTTCAAACTCGGGGTTCGGGCCTTTTCCCATTAGATTTTTAATTTATTTGATCTTACTTCTAGGTATCTGAGGGCCCAAAGAGCTAGGACGCGCCATAAAACCCAAACTTCAAACTGAGGGAAAGCAAAAACAACAACGATAAGGAAGACAAGAACTGATCAATACATGGAACAAATCATAGTAAAATTGTTAACCAGAGCTGATCTAGGAGAGGAAAACAATTTGGGTCAGACGGATATGGACACCTGTAGGTGAGATCAAAATCATAGAATTAACTTAATAACTAACCAGTACTGGCACGTATCACATCAAGATATACTTGTTTGGGCAGAGACAATGACGCTAAACTACACAATGTGTTATTATAGTAAAGTGTGAAATGTGAGAAGGTATGATTATGTTAGTTACTCCTCATTCTTGGCACGGAGAAAATATCAGAAACACCAACACACAAACAAAATAATATCAAGAAACTCTGCAAACAAAGGTTGGTAGAGGTTTCCAAACATCCCCCAAACAGAGGCATAAACTCGCAGTTTTATACCAGGGATAATCGTCTGAAATAAGAAATAATTAGTGACAGTGTTTTAGGAAGAGAGCTTCTCAGATTTAGGTTTAAAATGTAACCGTACACTCAGCATACTCGCATACATGCTTTGGCCATGTACTTCCGTTTGCTTGCCAGACACACAACACTCATACACGAGACTCCAATAGTTGAAAGGAAAATGTTGAGAATACTTAGGGCCGGTGACTCACTGAGTCAGGGCCTGCGTTGTCTTTTTGTGTGTGTGTGTGTGTGTGTGTGTGTGAGATTTGAACTACGGAGTTAAGCACGACCTTGCGCACCGCCGAGGCTGAAACAATTCTGTCTCACCAGTTCTGACGAGACAAAACCGTCTTGAGTTAGCAGGCCGAAAGAGAGACCGCACGCACTGAGACAAAATAAACAACAAAAAAAACGGACTTGACTCAGAGTAGCCTACCATCCACCTTTGTTTGCTACTGTTGTGTTTGGTCCCCCATACTGCGATGAATCAGTGACAGAGGACCCATGTAGTCATCAAGAAGCGCTGAGGGGTCGATGAGTGGCAAGTCATTACAACAATAGTCCCATCATCAACCTGGCAAGGTCGACGGAATCGTCCGGGTAATAGAACTACACCATTGATCCAACAACGCGATCGACTTCTTTGTATTAAACACACAAGTCAGGTCTTCAGAATTTCCTTTTAATATTCCAGTTCCAGACTTCAGGGTATTAATATCGATCTCCAGTGTGGAGGAAAAAGTAAATGATTTCCGATATCTACCGAAATAAATTTTTTTTTTTGATTCCGAGTTTGCCTTCGAAGTATCAATAAATCGTATTTAATTAACTTTTAGACCTACCTATGTTATTTTTGACGAAGTATTGTAAAAGCCACAGAAAAAACTGTGTGGGGTAGCAGCAAGGCTATAAGCAATGTCAAAATTGAGCAAAAAGAAAAAGTTGTATGTAGCAAAGCCTGGTGTAAGAAAATTATTAATATGTAATGTTACAATGCAAACTATATATATAGAAAAGGAGACAGAGACTGGCCAATATTTCAGTAAACGCCTTCATCAAAGGGAAAAAACAAAGAAATAACGTCAGAAAAAAAAGAGAAGAAAATCGGAACAGATAAAACAATCGAACAACAAAAGATTTCAATAGGAAATGTATAGAATCTAAATAGAATATGTTTACTTATCTGCAAAGTCCTTGCCTGGTCAGCAGCACAGAAGCATGTCTGCCAATGTGTGGAGGCTCGAAGTTCTAAATAAATAACATCAAAGACTGAATTTTGCCCAAAAATGGATAAAATGAAGGGTAATGAATAAATTAAACTAAAGAATCAAGAAGGGGAAAAAAACACATTAGAATATTAGAAGGAGGAAAACAAGGGAGAGAGATGATGGAGATGGTGAATCGTAAATGAAAAAAAAAAGGAGGAATCGGGGAGAATGGGGGATAATTAGAAAAGAGAATGGGGGATAATTAGAAAAGAGAATGGGGGATAATTAGAAAAGAGAATGGGGGATAATTAGAAAAGAGAATGGGGGATAATTAGAAAAGAGAATAGGATGTGAGATAGAAAAAAGTAACCTATACATAAACAATGTTTGACGCAGACTGCAATCCAATGAATGAGCCTGGAAAACTGCACCACTTCGCCAAGCCATATATTATTATGTAAGTCTTGATTTAATATCGTAGGCTCATATTATCTATCTATCTATCTATCTATCTATCTATCTATCTATCTATCTATCTATCTATCTATCTATCTATCTATCTATCTATCTGTCTATCTATCTGTCTATCTATCTATCTATCTATCTATCTATCTATCTATCTATCTATCTATCTATCTATCTATCTATCTATCTATCTATCTATCTATCTATCTATCTATCTATCCATCTATCCATCCATTTATCTATCTATCTATCTATCTATCTATCTATCTATCTATCTATCTATCTATCTATCTATCTATCTATCTATCTATCTTCATATATCATTGCATGATGTACTTTGAGCGGGAGTGGTGGATATGGCCAATGGAGGCTGAGGTTTTAGTACGGCCTGTCACGGCCCTAGTCATTTACTCTGTCACTGGTCTCACAACTATCGGGCAAGCGACCATCGCCGCCATATTGATCCTGGCCAGGTTCAAAAGACACTAATGATGTCTTCTGTCACGGGAGAGTTCCGCTGGCAAGGGGGATCACTCCCATCGGCCGTGTTGCTTGTTGTCGAGGTCAGAACGAGGTTGAATTCAATCCTGGGGAAGTTGCACGAGACATTACGGGAATCGAATCAAGAAGATGGCGTGAAAATTAGCGACGTGGAAACGATTAACGGTGGCCCAACGTTGACAAGCACAGGGGGAAAAAGACGATTGAGTTTGTCCACCCGAGAATGAACGAGTCGCACTTTGTGTTTATCATCCTTCTTTTCCCTGTTTTCTCCTCGTTTCCAGTGTCTCCTCGTTGAATTCTCGCTTCGATTTCTTGCCTGATTCGTGGCGTAAAAAATTGGCACATTTTGGCCCCTGACGTTTCATTTGTTGTGGTTGCTGTAGGGGGAACAAAATCGTGAAACAACGAGCACCGGTCTCGACATCATTGGTTTCTCTGAGCTCTTGAGGATGAACTTCGACCTCAAATGCTCAAGAACAATATTATGACTTTTTTTCTGTTGAAATTTATTTGAAGTGTTAACTCTCAGGGGCGGATTGTTGGTGGGCGCTTCTGGTGGGGTCTCCTTCTGTTATGCTGTAAAGAAGAATAATAATAATGGATGGCATTTATATAGCGCATATCCATTTAAAATGCTCTATGCACTTTACAGAAGCAACATGTCAACCACAGAGCAGAATGGAGCGCCTGCGGAGCGCTCAACACACTACACTACTATACATTTCTCTCTCCCTGTCTCGCTCACACTCTCTCTCTCTTTCTACCTGTCCCTATCTCAGAGCAAATTGTAACGCAGCATGTTAGGCGCAGTTCACAACTAACTCACAACAGTTCACAACTCACAACTCAAATAATATTTGAATATTTATTAATAATAATATATTTTTAATAATGAA
The DNA here is from genome assembly GCA_963931925.1 of Onchidella celtica. Taxonomy (NCBI): domain Eukaryota; kingdom Metazoa; phylum Mollusca; class Gastropoda; order Systellommatophora; family Onchidiidae; genus Onchidella; species Onchidella celtica. The sequence continues at coordinate 11,448,947 of OZ007580.1, read as the reverse complement.
TAATAAATTTTGTTGCTGCTGGTGGGGGGATGATATGGATAAATTTTAATCTATTAATATCAATTTTGCCCGGGCAGCGGCCTGTTCGGCCTGCTCTTTAGGATTGCCAACTGCCAAGGTGTCTTTAACGTGCGCAACGTGCACGGGCCCTCCGAATTTTTTGTCCTTATCCGAGAAGACTAGGTACTCGATCCTACCCCCAATAGGATCAGGGGCTTGAAAATGTGAAAAAAATCCCAATGTCTAACGTGCCTGCGCTGCCTGGGTTTTGAACCCGGGACCCTTCAGTTATCTCTAGGTTAAATTGTGTCTGTCGTCTTGCTTCGCCCTGGCACTATGCCACCATTATCAGGAAATATCATAAAAACCACAGAAAAACTGTGGGGTCGCAGCAGGGCTATTTATAAGCAAAGTCAAAATTGGGCAAAAAGAAAAGGTTGTATGTTGCAAAGCCCCGCGTGAGAAATAAAACCCAAACAATACAAAGCAAACTAAAGAGAAGACAGAAAATTTGTGGACAGTATTTTCTGTCTTCTCTTTAGTTTGCTTTGTATTGTTTGGGTTTTATTTCTCACACGGGGATTTGCAACATACAACCTTTTCTTTTTGCCCAATTTTGACTCACCATTATCAGGTCGACGTCTTTTTCGACAAACTCAAGCTCAAAAACTATTCCAGAGCTCAATCTGCTGAAACGCGAGCAACGGACGGCACGAACAGTCGGCTAGCTTTCGGGTTGCATAAAGAGTGAGGATCTCAGGTAAGGTTTAGGGTTACCAGAGACACAGCATTTACCGAGACGAACCGCTCCTTCTTCAACTATAAGTCCACAAATTGCGCACCTATAAATACGGTGAGAACTGCTCTTTTTCGTTAAGTTATGAAGAAATGTGGTGGCTAATTGTTGCATTGTTGACATCGATGATACGCGCTCAAGTCGACGGAAGGAATATGACGAACTGATTGGTCTGTGTCTCAGTGATTAATGTTCGTGTTAATCCTGGAATTCACTGAGATTTGAGAGGTCGCGTTTTCTGCAGGTGATGCCAACAACAGAGGGCTTTACTCTGATCCCCACCTTCATCCTTGGCTAAGTTTGTTTGTGAGGATCTCTAAATCATTCCTCTCATAGTGCTTTTTTCTGAATGACCCGGATCAACTTCGATTTTCTCGATAAATGTTTATTTGAAAGTAGCAACTGCCTTTGAATGGTAAAAAAAAAAAAAAAAAGGCAACACTTCAGACAAAAAGGAATCAACCCAAAAACATAGGTTATCATTTGTACGGAGATGCGCCGGGTCATTCACAAAACTCAGATATTAATAGACAGAACAGCACACAATGTGCACTGGTGCGCACCGAGAAGTTTTCAGGAAGTGATGATGTCATGACTTTATGTCGTGTTCGTGAAAATGAAGGATTAGAGGTAGTCAATTAGCAACACAAAGCAAACTCAGAAAAATACTTCCCCACCATCTCATGTCTCCAAATCTAAAAAAAAAGAGCATTTTGCAGGCTAAAAGAAAGGCGCGTGTAAAATTTCATGGAAATCGGAGCTGTGCGAGCGGCGGTGGGGCTTGTTAAAAATCCCGAGATTTCTTTTTCTATTATGTAAGATTTTGCATGGGCTCATATTTCAAGCCAAACCTTATGGTTATAACATGTCATAAATTCAGCGTGAAGAGAAACCCAACATCATAGTTTTTTTTTTTCCTTCCTGCTGTTATATATTATAGTGTAATCTCAGTCGGGCATTAATCTGCCGTAGCTGTAATTAGTACATTGGCACATATTATTAATCAGAGCTCCCCCAATTTCTTAACGACAGCGTCTTCCAATAGCTTGTGAAGGGTTTCCCGTCATTTAAAGTCTCCAAATGTTTAAAAAAAAAAAAGCTTCTGTTGAGCGAGAGGAAGGTATCTTCAAAATTTGGTTTGTAAGTCCGAACTGTATGAGTCAATATTTTTTCGAAAACACACAAACTCTCACGCATATTCGCTTTTACTTACACAGATATATATATCGAGTTCACGTTGTGGAGACCAGATAAAACGATGCCTCCAGTGGACCAAGTACAAAATAACTTTGCAGCCACGAGGTCAGCCTGTAAACGTGACCTTTGCCCTCGTAAACTGCTGCCTTGATGCTGTCTAGCTAATTAACCCTTCTGCTGGCCCAGGGCTAATGAACATCTACACCAGAAGCCGTTACTGCTAATTACCTCCCCTCACATTGTTAGGCTGATGGATAATCGGCCTTACTTCGCCGGCTTCCGGCTAATGCGGTTATGCGGAAATTGTCGGCACTGTGTACAAAACACCACTAATAACCGCCAGTTCCCTGTAAACCAATTTACAGTACAGATACATGTACCTTTGGCACGCCCGCAATACCGGCCGCCACTCTGCCAGCGGTAACAAGGGTTTTGGCTCACCATTTTGGAGTCTTGAGCTTGTAAATGGTCTGGCGCGGATCATGAAATGAGAGACATGAAAAGAAAGAAAAATACGAATGGACGAGGTACTGAGAAAAAAAGATTTGCAAATGTAACAAATCAAAGGGAAAAGGGAAGAAAATGGAAGCGCAATCCCAAACAAACAAACAAACAAAAAAACAACAACATATAATTGTCCGACTTTCTGCAAATGTTATCTGGTAATTGAAAGTAACGAACCGCGTTACATGACGCCGTTATAAAAATATTTTAACCTTACACCATCTTTTGTAAAGTACTAGAGCAACACCTGGTCATGCATACTGTAATAACTAATCTGTATAGCGCTCAAATCCACACAAACACACACACACACACACAAAATGACGTGCTCTAAGGCGCTGAAGTAAAATAAAGAACAGGATTAACATAAGATCAATTCCTCATGTTCCCACTCACACACACATTAACAAACACTTGATCTACTCTCATCCTCAAACCTCTGAGACCAACGAGGGACATCACTCAGTTTCAATGAAAACTCTCCTAAACAATCCAGTTTTGAGCCTATTCTTAAATATGACGATGTTTTCACTTTTCCTGGTGTCAACCTGGTGCACAGGTTGCATAAACGTAATACTCATTCCCAATAGATCACAGCAGCTCACAGTGTTGTAGATGATTAGACCATGCATTGACATCAAAGTTTACATGCATAATTGCAATGCACCACTCTGCAGCTTTTCCAGTTTGTTAAGTTAGCGTTAAGATTCCGCTTTCTCATCTCATCACGGAACCACTCACTCACTCACTCACTCACTCACTCACTCACTCACTCACTCACTCACTCACTCACTCACTCACTCACTCACTCACTCACTCACTCACTCACTCACTCACCCACCCACTCACCCACTCACTCACTCACTCACTCACTCACTCACTCACTCACTCACTCACTCACTCACTTACCCACACTGATGTTTCCCATTCTAAAAGCCAGTGATTGCCTCTGGCGTGAGCTCTGAGTGAGGAAGTCAAACCCAGATCTACAGCATGACATAGAAACTGACATCTATTAAATGTGAAACACTAACTTTTCCACTCTCGCAACCGGGCAAACATCCTTTTATCATCAACGGGGGAATGTACCTAAATAATTGGACCTTAAAGAATTATTCAATATACCTTAGTAAATTGATGAAGGCCCAAGTACATAGTCACAGATTAATTAATCACAGTGATGGGCATATAATTATGTTAGTGGATGAAAGACAGTCGGCCAGGCCGTTAGATCTTGTAGGTATGGGAAGAAATCTATAGACATACGTACCGACAGAAATACAGGCGGGGACAGAGCGACTAATCGACGAACAGACAGATAGACAGACAGACAGACCAGCAGATGGTTGGGTGAGTGTGTGGATGGATGGATGGATAGTCAGGGGAAAGACATGTGATCAGATTGATAGCTAGACAGAGAGAGAGAGAGAGAGAGAGAGAGAGAGAGAGAGAGAGAGAGAGACAGACAGACAGACAGACAGACAGACAGACATACAGACAGACAGATAGGCGGACGGTGGAGATAGATAGATAGATAGATAGATAGATAGATAGATAGATAGATAGATAGATAGATAGACAGTAGATAGATAGATAGATAGATAGATAGATAGATAGATAGATAGATAGATAGATAGATAGATAGATAGATAGATAGATAGATAGATAGATAGATAGGCGGACTGACAGATAGACAGACAGACAGACCAGACAGACAGACAGACAGACAGATAGATAGATAGATAGATAGATAGATAGATAGATAGATAGATAGATAGATAGATAGATAGATAGATAGATAGATAGATAGATAGATAGATAGATAGATAGATAGATAGAATGGTTGGATGGATTGATGGATGGGGGGACATATGGATAGATAGATGGATGGATGGACAAATGGATCGGTGAGTGGACGGACGGATGGACGGACAGGCAAAGAGATGTATAAACGGATACTCACCAGCTGTATTCAAAATTCTCAGACAGAGTATGAAGAGGATCACATACATTATTGCTTGTATGATTTACAAATCCCAGCGTGTCAGTTTTTCTTTTGGGGTTCTTCTGATCTACACAGTCTAGCCAGCACTGATCTATAGGGAGGCAATTACTGCTTGAGGTGACAGGGTACATTTGGATGAAGATCTGGCACAGGTTGATGTGCGATAGCCCACAGAGGTTTGGGTGGCCAAAACGTGCGTAATTACTATTTTTGTTGTACACGTATTTGTGTAGTTCCCTGGGCACTTGCTTTTTCTGTGTATTCCTACTCAATCTTTAATTTGGAATGATCTTGCTGTGAGTGATAAGTTTAAGAGCATGTGCATATAATGAAGTAAGATGCTGACATGTGTTTGCAGTAGCAGTGGCATCAGCTGTTGTCAGTGTCAGAAATCATGCTTTCATTTCTTCAAACTTTCGTGTATTTCAATAGTTGCTGTTGCTTGTCATGTTTGCCTTCATTTTACTCTGTATTTCCCGGTGACAGAGGATCTTCATGAAATAACGCCCTTCTTCCTCCCAATGATGTATTAACTTTAGCAATTAAGTAAAATAATAAATGAACAACCGTATTTTCCCTGATCTTTTCACAAATGAATACCATATATACAACCATTGAGCAATTTAAGTGGACAAAAAAAAGGGGATAAATTGAGTGCAAATAGTTCAAATTATGCTCCTTCGAATACAGATCCTTTATTTTAAAAGATAATAGCTACAAAAGTATTCGGAGCTACAAAATGCAAATTCCACATAATTATGGAAACAAGAGACCTAGGCAAATCATTAGCAACTAATCATATTGTCGGCAAAACCTTGGGACATCTTTAAGATTAATTTAAAGTTAAATGACATAATGTTGTCAGATGTCAAAAACTGCCTTCACATAAAGCAATAAATAAAGTACTTGTCCTTGTACTAGCACGATGAAACGTGTATGCTTGTACTCAGAACAAAATGGGCAATAGTTTGATACCTTTTTCAAATCAAGTGATATATGAAAGAAAATCATAAAACAATGAGTCAAAGTAAAATATCCCATTTTAAGCTACATGCAAGCCCGTAGAGGTAGAAAGGAGAACGACCAGGTCACAAAATTTTATTGCCCCACGACGATAGGGCATCACCGTCATAGGGATGGATGGAGGAGTTCGTGAAAGGTATCCAGTTACCGGACAGAGGGGAAACTAAGTTGTGCATTTCTCCGTACAAATGAACAGCTGTGCAGGGTAAACATAATTATAACCCTTACGCTAATCCATACATGGCACGCTTCGTACTTGTCTGTTCTGTCTTCATTTTCTGAGAAAACGAGAGATCTTTTGATATGTCGAACTTTGACACTTTGTTTAAAATGTGTAGAAGAACTCATCAAGCTGTTTCACAGTTCCGATTTATTCTAATCCCTTATTAAAATACTAAAGCCTCCAACGAGGGAATAGCATTTGTTGAATTTCTCAGTTGTGCAAAAAAATGGAGTTGGAACAAATAAGTATAAAAGTCGCCGCTTGCCTGTATTTTAAAGCAAACCCAACATCAACTGCGTTTGGACTGTTTTTAAGCACCGAACGGGTTACCTATAAAGAGAGTATGTTCGATTTTGGCAATTTTCGTCTTCCTCCCACCCGCACTCTTGGTTTCAACTCCCTTGAACTAGCTCAAGGCCATTAAAAGTGTTGAAAGTCCATGACAGGGCCTTGATATTCTGGAACTTGAAAGGGCATTTCCAGGGGATTGTTTGATTGTTTCGTTACAAATTATAGTCTATATTTGATTTTACATAAGCCTACATCTGATTTTGCTGGAGAAAAATGTAACTAAAACTGAATTTTTCAACACTTGACCTTAACGTCTATATGCGTCACAGAGGCCCCTCCCCCCTCCTCATGTCGTGGGTATAGAGCAAACTTGTTGTATCTCCAGGTTTATGAATTGGGGGTTCATAATGGCAATACAGTAATAATGACAAACTGCGACTTGCAATTTTTTTCGTTATTCCGCTATCTTTAACCAGTTCAAAGTTACAGAGAAGCAGTATTGTTGTATCTCCCTTAAAAGAGGTCATTGAGAGCAATATTGTGGTGTTTCCGAGCAAGCTCCCTTTATTCATAAACCTGGAGATACAACAATTTTGCTCTATACCCGCGATGTGTACTTCTCAACAGGGGCGAAGCGTGACCCTCTGCAGAGGGTAATCAGAATTTAAGCTAGTAAGATCCTCATAATAGGACGTATCGCTACATCATATGTACATAATTATAAATGCAGCGACTAAAACAATGAAACGGTTGCTAGGCACTGCAAAAATCTGAAGAGCGGACTATTCTTGTCAACAGGACAGGAATGCAGCAATTTACAAGCCAAACTAATCTGAAAAACTATTCATTCATACTAACAGACTTATAAACGCATATTTTTCACCCATTTTTAAAAATATAATTTGAACAGCACGTTTTCATTGTCATATTCATGGCCAGAGATTTTGTTATTCTACCATCTCATAACGTTTCTCGGAAAGGACCCATTAACATTAAATGGTAGAAAGTGCTTAAATGGCATCTCTGTGACACAACAATGTGTAACGATTTCGGAGAAGTGGCTATCTGCCGTTGCGGTTTAGGCTCGAGCGACCTATCAAGTGAATTGATGTTTTTAATACGTTCGTCTGATTTTGATCACAGTTATATCTAGATCTAGACTGTCAAGAACAGATTTGATTCATAAATGTTTCCACTGACTAAATTTTTGTGAGAGAGCAGTGACTAATTTTTACAAACGTAATTATTGTGCGAGCCAGCATAACTTGGTCTCGTAAACAATTTGTTTTGAACAGTTTTTTTCCTAATAGATAGACAGAAGGTGTGGGGAAGGATAGACGGACAGCGTAGGTGTGCATGACTGAGCACTTTTTATATCTCGTGTTTTGAACTAGGTTTAGTAGAGAGGGAAGGGGTGAGTAGGAATTAAATGTTATTGTGACGTCTGTTGACGTACAGATAATCCGTGATCCAGAGTAAAAGCTCGGGGTTTTGAACATGTTAAGAATTTATTGCTATAAAATTACATTTTATTGTCTTGAGTGATTCGACCTTTGATGTCGACCCAAGGTCGTTGCGTAGGGCTGTTACTTAAAATAACTCGGTTCGGCAGCTGAGCTAGAGGTGGTTGCACCAATCAAATGTATGAATCTGAACGGAAGGTCGAGACATAGCTTTAGTATTTAAACCCGTGCAGAGCTTAGATAGATGCCACATGTAGACAATCCATTTACGAGGTGGACGGCGATAGTCCTCAGCCAGATGAGAGACATAAGAGACGCAGTTGAGCAGTCCATATTGTGAGGAGCGCCATGAGTTAAAGCTCCAGAGCCTAAGCTACTTGGTTTGATATAAACCCACAGCGTTTACATCCAGCGCTCTCACTCCCAGTGAGGGCCGCATGGTGAGAGTCCATACTAATTTGTAATGATGAAAGTGAACCGTTCTACTTACTTTTGAAGACAGTTTCAGAGCTACCGCCAGACAACGCATGGTTGTACAAGCATTCTCCATGGCGTGTCTAGAGGAAATGTCCATATCATAACATGTCTCATTGAATTAATAGAATTTAAACTGTTATATCCGTCGCCACGTGCGCGGATTCTATTTGGCATATAACTCATATGACCTGCAAGTAGTTAGAGTGAATAAGTTAGTCTTTATAGAAAGCTGTAGTTTCATTAGTAGATTCAGTTGCCTTTGAATTGATATTTATATTTATAATTATATTTGTTATATTAATTCCTGTAATTAAACTGCCCTACAGTTCTGCTAAAAATCAAAGCAATTGATTTATTTAGTTTTTAGAGTGCAAGTATTTTTTTTGTGTGTTCGTCGATTGTGGGAGCGGACCTCGAAAGAGTGTCAGTCGAATTATCCCCATCTAACCCACATCGCGACATAGACTACAATATTAATAATTATTATTCTTTGATAGCTCTTGCTGTGCGTAGAGTAAATTATTCTTAGATTACCTCAAACAAAAAAAAAAAAAAAAAAAGATCCACACAAACTCTTTCACTCTACTCTTTACCTTTCGATTGGGATGAAAACGACCGCATAGTGAAAAACCTGCATAAGTACGTAAAATCAGGTCAAACCTTGATTATAAACCTATTTTTTCTCCCCACTATTTTGCTGTCTGCGGCGCCGCTTTGAAGAAAACAGGCTATGCTCAAGCTCGCTTCTGGGTGTAGTCAAGTCTTCTTCGTCTTTGTTAATCACTGATTTTGGACCAGTTCATATGGTGTAAGTCCGTACAAAGATGCTTTTCGGTGAGGGGTGTTGGACTATAACAACAAACCAAAAATAGCAAGGTAGAATAGAATGCTGAACTGACTAAATGGACTTGGAGTTGGGCTCGATCTGAAAAGCGTAGTAAATCTAGAATTAATATTCGAAGGGTAATCACTGATTATTTGATTATGAGGAAGCCTCGCCCCTGCTTCTCATACTCCGAGCGTACGTATGTAACAGCTGAGGTTGTTCTAGCACGTTATAGTAGGGGGGAGTTAGTTGATCTAACTAGAACCCTTTAGAAAACGAAACTATTACAGCTGTAGAATAAAAAACACGAGATCCGACGATCGATTAAATAATACTAAAGTTTAATAACTGTATCTTAACAATAAAATACTAGGAAGGCACCAGCGAACAACTAAATATCTTACGCCACACGGAAAGGAAAACTCACTTACTCACCGACCAACCACTCATATGGGTCTATATATATATAGACATTTCTACAGAAAGTTCCCGAAATAAACGTAACCTCTGCCCTCGCCCGAACACACAAACTAACCAATCACGTATCAATACGTCACCAGGTTACATCACTCAAGGCCAAATCTGGCGTAAACTTCTATATTCACAACGTTATCGTATGTTCGGGAACATACTAATATTTACGATCACCCAACAACTACTCACTAGGAAGGGAGGGCAAGGTCACGGAGTACACTCTGGCGAACGTCAACAATTAAAGAAAAAAAAGAAGTGAACACATGCTCAGTCACCAGTATAACAAGAAAAACCGGGGAGGGCAAGGGGTAGCTTGCAGATGCTACAACGTACTTTATGGATAGACGCTAAGGACGCCAAGGATGAAATATAACTGTTCTACACTTCATCTCCCCTGCAAGAGGATGCCCACTACATTTGAACTTCCATGCTTTTAACCCGGCCAAATGTTAAATAATCCCAGATGTTGTCCGCAGAAATTGCACACGTGGACACCAGGTGGGAAGACGCGAATATGATTTGTTTGGTACCAGATGGAAAGACTCGAACAGGAACTATGTGATCATCTGTTTATAGGAATCGAACCGCTGTCAGTGGACGAAGCTGGACTAAATTTTGAAAGCGTGACTGAAATCCTGGATTATTGTAGTAACTCGTGTAGCTAAGTATCTTTCACCCATCATAATTGATCTGTCTATGTCTCAGGATAAACATCGGGCACAGCAAGTGTTAATTTAACACCTACACAGCGTCTTACACTGATTTTGAATTTCTGTCTAAAGGGGACCATACCTGATGCAAAATTTGACTTACCCAGTTTGGTAAACTTTAGGTAAACTTGAGAACCCCCCATATTTATCCAAATCTTTCAGTTTCATTTTATACTCTTTTATGAAGGTCTGTATACCACAAGATACACTTTTCTGGTAGAAGACAGCACTCACCAGTTTGAGCTCTCAACAGCGTCGCCACCTATGCGCACATATGCACCCACGCCCACACACCCACACTCACTCGACATTCAGTCAGCCATAGGGAATTACCAAGCCTGACCCCCTTTAATGCAATTAGTCCTTTCCCTGTCACTCAGTCAGTCAATCGGACAATCAATTATTTAATCAGTGAATCAATTATTCAGGTAGTCAATAGGTCACCAATGACGTAACCCTGATTACGCTTTTCTGAGAGGCAAGACATAGCCAGCAGGACATTTCATATATCTATCTATCTATCTATCTATCTATCTATCTATCTATCTATCTATCTATCTATCTATCTATCTATCTATCTATCTATCTGTCTGTCTGTCTGTCTGTCTGTCTGTCTGTCTGTCTGTCTGTCTGTCTGTCTGTCTGTCTGTCTGTCTGTCTGTCTGTCTGTCTATCTATCTATCTATCTATCCATCCATTAATCCATCCATCCATCCACCCACCCATCCATCCATTCAATGTACATCTATCTATCTATCTATCTATCTATCTATCTATCTATCTATCTATCTATCTATCTATCTATCTATCTATCTATCTATCTATCTATCTATCTATATGTCTGCCTGTCTGTCTCCCTGCCTGTCTCCCTGCCTGTCTGTCTGTCTGTCTGTCTGACTGTCTCTCTATCTGTCTGTAAGTCAATCTGTATGTTCGTCCGTCCATCAGTCGATTTGTCTATCTTTGTTTCTCCATCCATCCACCCAACCATCCATCCATCCATCCATCCATCCATCCATCCACCCATCCATCAAACTGGACATCTAGCATGTTTGCTTCTTTAAATAATCTGTGATACATACAGTGACTAGGACAGACGCTAAGTACCTTTCACCGCTCACAGCGACATCTCTCCAGAAACATCCTTTCATGCTAACTCCGTTCAAAAGGACGGGAGCATGCAATACTCAGTTACCTGAAATGCATGTCAGGTTCTCGTATATAAAGTGTCAGATCTATATTCTTTTATGCAACTAGTTGACACTTCCTTTTCATACAATTCTGTTTTTATGCCGAATGCCAGTCTCACCATCAACACGTATGTTATGAAACAATACTGGGAGCTCTGCCAACTGTTGTGAACTACCACAGGGGGCCAATGTTAAAATAGTTGTAGAGCCCGGAGGAAACGGAGAGGTACGAGAAAACTGGACGTATAATTCAAAAGAAAGACTATCTTTGCCAAACTTAAAAAGAACGCAAGCCTTCGATTCGTGAGACCTGCTTCAGCCATGTATGGGTTTTCTAAAAAAAAACAAACGAAACGTGTACACAAATGAATTGCTTTATTTTGTACACTGTCATGATCACATTAGGATCATAAGTGCCGTGCTAGGTCACGACGACAGTGAGTTAATTTTTACGATCTTGTTGATTATAACCAGCGTAATTTGTCCTTGAGCTGTCCTCGTGAACAGTTTGTTTTGAAACACCTTTTTTCTGATAGATGGAGAGAAGGAGGGGCGAGACAGAATAAATGTATAGCTAGGAATGACAGAGCAGTTCTCGACCCCGTGATTTTGATTAACATAGATAAGGGGCGAGTAAAGGTAGTTTATTTAGACGCTTAGTTGGCGTTCGGAAATTCGTGCATAAGAGTAGAAAGCACGGGGTTTGAAGATTTTAGTAGTTAATGTTTCGCATTTTAAATTGTCTAGGTAAAAGTGACCTTGATTTGGCGCAAGGCCGTGACAAGCATAAATTAATATTGCAGGCTGAGCTCCAGCGACTGCACCAATCAAATGTATGAATCTGGACGGAAGGTCGAGACATAGCTTTAGTATTTAAACCCGTGCAGAGCTTAGATAGATGCCACATGTAGACCATCCATTTACGAAGTGGACGGCGATAGTCCTCAGCCAGATGAGAGACATAGAGACGCAGTTGAGCAGTCCATATTGTGAAGAGCGTGATGTTTTAAAGCTCCAGAGCCTAAGCTACTTGGTTTGATATGAACCCACAACGTTTACATCCAGCGCTCTCACTCCCAGTGAGGGCCGCATGGTGAGAGTCCATACTAATTTGTAATGATGAAAGTGAACCGTTCTACTTACTTTTGAAGACAGTTTCAGAGCTACCGCCAGACAACGCATGGTTGTACAAGCATTCTCCATGGCGTGTCTAGAGGAAATGTCCATATCATAACATGTCTCATTGAATTAATAGAATTTAAACTGTTATATCCGTCGCCACGTGCGCGGATTCTATTTGGCATATAACTCATATGACCTGCAAGTAGTTAGAGTGAATAAGTTAGTCTTTATAGAAAGCTGTAGTTTCATTAGTTAGGTTCAGTTGCCTTTGAATTGATATTTATATTTATAATTATATTTGTTATATTAATTCCTGTAATTAAACTGCCCTACAGTTCTGCTAAAAATCAAAGCAATTGATTTATTTAGTTTTTAGAGTGCAAGTATTTTTTTTGTGTGTTCGTCGATTGTGGGAGCGGACCTCGAAAGAGTGTCAGTCGAATTCACCCACATCGCGACATACACAGCTCCCTCTAAGTGCATTGTCATCAAAAGCTATCAGTTTGAATAATGTACAACGCCAATTCAAATAAATACACATCTGACCTTTTTAATCTGAACTATAAATCCTGGATATATCGTAAGTGATATTGTATTAATAAATAATATATTCAAAGTGTATGTACATTTTTTTTTCAGACATCATGTAAATGGGGGGGGAAAAAAAAGAGAAAGAGAGGCACACGTAGATATTTACCGATTGACGAATGGGAGAATGAATGAATGATTTTTTAGACATAAAGTTACTAATGAATGAAACAAGGTAAATCAGGTATGATGTAATCCGAATGCCACCCACAGCCTAACTTTATCCAGACACTGTGAGCAGTGTATCTCAGCATTTTCAAAGCTGCAAGATATTTTTTCTTGTTTGTTGATGGTGGTGTCTGACAATGTCCGAATTTAAATATTTATTAGGTTAATCTTATTTCCATTCGTAATTATTATTGTTGTTTTTGTTTTTATTGAATTGTTAAAAAAATATCCCTGTGTGTGCGCTTGCCTTCCCCTCTGTTCCCACTGACAAACAGGAACATTGCAGAAAAAAAAACACACCATTATCCCTCCCCCCCCCCCCAAATCACCCCCCCCCCACTCCCTTAAACAAATTCTGCACAACGAAACAAGATCTAGATCTAACACTATCTGGAGACATTTTTCTTCAGTGCCGCCTGAGCCATTTCTCTGTCTGTCCCCCATCAATTTCATTTATTGCTCCAATCAAGAATGTTTAATACCAAAGCAGAACCTCATCGGTTCCTCGTTGAACATGACACCGTGTCGACGGTGTGAGCACTTTTTCTGGTCCATCCCCAGCTCTCTATCGCAAACCATCTCACCCCCTCCCCCCCCCCCCCCCCCCAAATAACCTTCACAAACGGTTGTCTTGTGGGCTCATGCAAACCTTTCCATTTCCTTCTATTTCCTCTCAACGTGAGCACAAGATGTTTCTCGGCGCGTGCGAGAAGGAAATGCTGAAAGGGAAGAGACAGAAAAAAAAAAAAAACAAGGGAGAGGAGAAGGTGAATGAGCGAGAGACAGGGATAGAGAAGGGAGATAATAGAAGGAAGAAAACTTTTTCCACTGAGAAAACGACCGGAGTCGCGCATTCGTTTGACTATTTATTCCCCTTGCCTGTAAGCGCTTTTTGCTCAACAGACGCCGCGTGCCCGCTCTACAGGCACAACCGCGCGCTCACGGGTTTGGTGTACTCACTTCCAAAGAGCAGTCTTGAACTTAAGACTCATCAATGTTTTCGAGATTGCAAATTACTACCCGTAACGGTCGTGAGCGTGGATTTACCACCGCCGAGTGATATTTGTGCTGGAGTGTGGGTTATCTCTAGTTTCTAGTGATCTATTTTTTTAAAGGTAAAAAAATCTGTAGAATATTGAACTTTAAGAAAATACTTCGTGCTTTACAAACTGGATTAAAATAATATTTACTTTAAAAGTTGTTTTTTGTAAACTTAGATTCTTTCACGTACTTTGAAACTGCAACTTGTAACTTGGAATAGACAGAGTATGGAATAAAAATACAAATAAAATTAAATTAGAAACAAGTTCAGTTTACAAAAAAAAAAAAAAAGTCAAATCTTTGAACGATCTACGTGATTGTGAGAAATTAGTTTGTAGACATAATGTGCACTGTTGTGTGAAGTAAAAAAATCAGATAATTTCCTAGCATTCTTTGGCCAATGTTTTGCTGACTACAGAGGGACACCAGACACTGGCAGGGTAGATAAGACAAGCAGGTATAATAAGGTTATTCAGTGCAGTTTTTCCTTCGTTGCTTTCTCTATGTTGAGGACCATTGTTGTATTCTGAGCTCGCTGTGAATTCTTTATGGCGTCGCAGAATCTGTTTCTTCTTTCGTTACGACAGTGCATAGTTTTATCTTGAGAAATCTGACAAGAGATGTATTAGAGAAACGAATACACTTGCAAATCAGCATGACGGAAATCAAAATTAGATAATGTATATAGAGTTAATACCACATACTCAAGTAAAAAACAACAACACCAACAACAACTTTAGTTTATATACATATTTAAAAAAAATTCCGACCCACAATGCATTGAGTTTTGTGCGTTTGCAAAGTGCACCAGTTAAAATCCATTTCCTTTTTTCCTGGACTCGAAACGCAAATTCTATCATGTCATCTTAACGTAATTATCCAACATTACACGCATGTGTAGTTGATTAGAGGTTATTAGAAGTCTAATTTTGTTTAATTCCATGGCGGAATGTCGGTCAATTTATTTACATGTCTGATATCGGGTAAATGCCTCGTTTCATGTTGTGTGTTGGGTTAATTTCTGCTTCTGGATACATTTTACTCAGTTGCAACGGATCTTTATTTTCCTGAAATGCAGGCTATTTTTGAATATGAATTCTGTCGGCTCTCTTAAAATTTAGATATTTATAGAACGGATACAGAAAAATTCTGTATTATAGAATTATCGGGTGTACAGTAGAGATCGCTGAATATAGCATAGTTGTAATAACAACTCAAGTATTGCGCTTGAAACGAAGGCTTTTCTGAAGCTGATGACGTCTTTGTTGTAGTTGTTGTGCTGAAGTTTAGTACTTGACAGTGATTGTTACACCAATACAGTTATACCAACCGTTAAGGCGTTGAAGAATAATCAGTGTGATTCCAAATACTGGCTAATTTTGTTCACTTCTTATTATTGCTGTTTTGTAAATTCTTACATTTGAAAGTGAGTTTTAAATCTGCTTTAGAGATTAAACCATGATAGATTAACTAGCAGCTGGCAGTTTGTAAACACTGTCAGACTATTGTGAATGTGGACTTTAGTTTTCAAGCAAGTATTTCGCAATATCTTTATACTCTAGATCATGTAAACTTTATCTGCAAATCTGTACTGTTCAGATCTTCATATCTTCAGTATATGTGCTGAATTTGAAGATCGCAGAAACTATTTTTGTGACTAAGTGCGTCTGTCTATTTTGCTGTATTTTTTTTTTCCTATGTGTGCATTCAAAATTCGGGTACTTTTTGCCTGACTTCTGGAAAGTACGATGGAAATTGGCTTGAGACAACCGACACTGCTGAACTTCTGTGCAAGACCTCCTTACACACCTAGCAGGTAAGGGGAGAACAGAATGTTTCCTTGTCTCTGTGGAATGGTTTATTTCTGTTGTTCAAAGTGGCATTTTTGCCTCTTTATTTACGACCACGAGTCATTTCCTCTATTGTCTTTGTTTGTTTGTGTGTATTTGTTATCGTATCTGATGTTTTACGACATTGCCTATTGTTTTCTTTCTTTTTGTCAGCTTTTGCTAACAGGCCTTTTTTAATCTATGAAGACACCGGATTGTTTTCACGCTTTGTAATTCTTTTCGGCTCGTCGGAATTTGGCGTGGAATTCGGACGCATTTTGAAAACAAAGAAAAAAGTGTTATGCTATGGCATATTCATTTATAGTGTTGAACAGACATCAGTTTTTCAGTCATGAATTTCTGTATACGCGCGTACGTCAGTGTGATGGAAAAACAGATATCTTGTACAAGATTGTACTTGGGAGGAAGAAGAGTTTTCCCTACAGTATCCCAAAATCAAGCATGCAAAAACCTGTTTCATTCTCGAGTGCCAAGGCATAGTCTGCTTGATCCAAAATTAGCTACATGAATGCAAACGTATTTATTTATCAGAGACATTTTCTTTCTTTTTCTGTTTTCTATTATTACTGTTTGTTTTGTTGGTGAAAAAGGAAAGAATTCCACATACAAACAAACATTTGGTATCATTATGATACGCTTCAAAAATGCGGCAACAGTTATGGGGCAGTTAAAAATACAAGAAACAAGCAGAACAGCCCAGCTTTAGCCCGGCATTACCAAAGGGAAAAAAAATGCTTTATCCCTCGTCTTGATTGGCATTATTTTTTACATCGTGATAATTAAACTCCGCACCGGAAAGCCCCGCCTATCTACCCCTTGTCTCGGGTCATAGAAAACACGGACGGGAACAAGAAGGAATGTTAGACTATAAAACACGGCCTGGAAAAGGTAAGGCTCAAGTCTGAAAATTGTTCCCGTTGAAGTTAATGCGATTTTGCAATCAGGTTTTCGTACGCCCACAGCAAACTACATTTTTAAAAATAATGGACTTATGTGAAAACTGCATGTTTGTAGGTTTTGCAGTTGTCTTGCAGTCCTCGGCATACGTTTTGCCACTCTGTTTATTTATATACTTCGACTGTACAAATGCGGCATGAGTACTGTTCAATTTTTGCATGAAAAGTTTTTATATCAAGCCCAGTTTCGAATATTCCACAGCGTTGATTCCATTCTTTTCACGTCTTGAACAACAACATTAGTCCCATCACACTTGAATGCTGAACGTTAAATTCTTAACCAAAAGAAAAAAAAACATTAAAAAAACAACACCCCAGGTTATTTACACGCTAAAACGACGAATTTACATCATGCTATTTGTGGCGGTGTAGTGGAAATCATTTTATATTTATGGAGGGAATCAAAGAAGCAAATAAAAAAAAAAAATCCCCCCAAAACTGGGCCTTATCATTTCTACTTCTGGCAGAATTGAGGCTCCGATATGCATGCAGATATCCCTTAATTTGTAGACAGCTTATGCTTCAAAACGAAACATATTTATACAGTCTATCATCACACACTAAGCGTTTCGACATTTGAGTTCCACAGTCGTCATTTGAAAAGAAAATGAATATTGAATGATTACCATAACTATCAAATACACTGCCGTAGTATTATAGAGTAAAATCACATCAATTGGTCTCTTCGTCTTTTCCATCCTAGTTTCAATTTTTGTTTGAGAATAAAAAGTCTTGCGCTCTGGCTGCGTCATCTGAGTTATTTGCCTGTTTCAGCAATCGAAAGTAAATAATACATTGTTACTTCATTTCTGTGACACAATACTTAAAAACATCACGTCTTACGTGTTTTAGGGTAAGGCCTATGGCACACCGAGTCTGGACCGCTTTGACTCAGTTTTAGTTGCGATGTGGACTATAGAGTTAAGTGGGACACAGCGCACTAGTGAGTCTTAAATGAGTCTGTTTCGCTAATTGATTCAATGGGAGTTCTATCCGAGTCAAACCCCACTCAAAATTCAGTGTGCTATAAGCCATAGCCATTTTCATGACACTGAAATACAGACATTCCGGACGCTGTTGAAAACCAATGTTCATACATTGATTGAAATTACTTTGGGATGTGGCATCGACGAGGGTGTGATTGTGGATGTTACAATATAATTATGTACTGTTTCGGCTCATTCGTAAAAGCGCATTAATTTAATATTAAACGGCATTTACGTCGACCAAAATACTAAAAGTAGTGTCTGGCGGGCCGAAAGAACATTTCTACAGGTGAGAAATGTTCCACTCAGGTGGCTCATAGCATCAGTTGTGAACACAAGGCAGAACTCCCAGGAGTGCGTGAAGTTCCATACAAAAAATGAACACGGAATGATTTCTCCTTCGGGCCTGTACATTTCAAGAAAACTTGAAATAGCTGGCTGCCTTCAAGAAATATGTCAACACTCTTTTTTTTTCGTTATTTCTTAAAACTCTGCACTGCATCTGTCAAAAATGTATATGAAAAGGTAAATTCTAGGCAGGTGGCCATTTTTAGTCCCAAGAGGTACTTCCGGTCGGGTGCATGAATCGGAGCCTGCCAACATATTTTTTTTTTTTTTGCTGAATTTTTGCCAGCTAAATATAAGGACGTTCCAGTTCCAACGTTTCCAAAAACCTAACCCAATTCGTAATTTTAAATTAGCCATAACCTAACCCGAGCCACACTAGACATTCGAGAAAAACAAGGCGTCGGTGTAGGTACGAGGGCCTTCCCGACAAAGAATTAATATTGATTATTACAGAGAATATTCAGAAACAGCTACTTGATCAAATATATAGAGAACCGGTGGTAATTATACTTTGGAAATATTGATTTGAAGGAAGCATACACTTCGAGACACTGAACAAAAGTATTGTGAAGCAAACCGGAAATGAAACGAAGCAAAATTAAGCAGAAAAGAAGAGAAAATGAATTACTCCTGATTTCACTCAGAATGCAGAGATAAGATTGGAATGAAAGGGCTATATCGCTACCAGGTCTATGGTTTCCAAAACAATCCAAATGATGTTGCTCTTTCCAACATTCCCAAAGTTTCCTTTCATAGCGGGAGCATTTATTTAGAAAGAGTTCCAGAATAAGATATGTCTATTATGATAAATAATTTCTATACATGTAAAAATATACAGGAAATCCAATATGATAAATACTGATGGTACATGTGTACAGCCGTAGTCCAACGCTAAAATGAGCGTAAATCACTTCCCCACTTCAGATCGAAAGATTTTGTTTTCAATAACACTTCACGTTCCCAAGGCAAAGAAAACCTATCAGTGTAAGGCATAAACACGGAGACGAGCATATTATGTTAAAACCAGTTAACAATACGATACAGACATAAGGCCATTATTTACTCACACACAAAAAACAGACACAAACATGCACTGCACACACAAACGATTCTGTCTGAGAGTTTGAAAGAAAGCAACAGAAACGATAGATCGTAGTATTTTCTTCCACATTTTTCAATGAACTGATAATTTATAAATGAAGATAAAATCCACTTCCTATTTCGGGAAAGGATTTCAGGTTTTACATTCATAATTAATCAAGATTTTCCCAGCCTCTTCTTCGATCTTGGCTCTCGATGAAAGTTCCATTGATCTTGATAGAAACAGTCATAAAATCTGCGTAATCGGCAAGTGACGGGTTGAAAATAAAAACGCAATAAGTAGTCATTTGACCTAATTAAGCATTTTTGGCTTTTCAGCAAGTGGGTCGGTAACGAATGCTATTTTCCGTACCAAAATGTTGAAAATGGAATGTGCCAAATGTAAAAAATATACGGATGAAAATCCCATGTGCCAAATTTAATTTTTCCTCTGTAGTAAGAGCTTTGCAGCCTGTACGTTTTGATTTCCGACTACTCAAAAACACATTTCAATACTGCAAGAAATGCCATGTGAAAGACTCATACAGTAAACCAGGGAACAGAAACTGAAACTGAAAACTGACAGTTCTGATCAAACCGACTGCATTTTTAACAACGAGATAAAGGTACATTTCATGATTGAAAACTGGAAAGGGATATAGTACACGGATTCCCGCCTGTTTTGTCCCGTTTGAGGCATCAGTAAAAATAGTTTTGCCTCTTTTGAGAGTACCGGTATTTCGAATTCTTGAATGCAAGATTTTAGCAAAAACTCAAGCTCTGGTGCAAAGTAGGTCAACCGTCAAAGATAGTTCTAAGGCAAACAACAGCGTTTGCATGAAACTCCGCCGAATGACATCAGTCGAATAGAACAAAGGACAATGCACGCTTTACCCAGCAAGGTTAAGCTAACAGGGCCTTGGGAAACTTTCAAAAACATGTTGACACCTATGCCTTGCACATACATCTTACATAATGCATTTTCTTTCTTGTAGATTACTTCGAGCCTTTCATGCGTTAACCATGACACATCGCGCCAGTAAGCTATACTGAGCGCGTCTATTATAGCCCATAATGAGCTGACGATCTGTGAAAGCCAAAACTTAAAGACAAAACCCCAAAAGTTTGCCAAGACATAAGATACTTACAGCTCTTCAACTATGCAAATTGTATGATAACGCCCTCAGCTGACGTAGACCAATGGCTCTAAATCATGACAGTGTACAAAATCTACCTGGATATTGTGATCAAATGACCATCCTAAAGCTAATTGGACCAGTTGCTCCCAATTGTACCAGGCGCCCAAGGGTAATCAACTCTTGTCAAGTACACATAACAGCACATTGCAATACAAACCTAACACCAATTTGCCAGTTTTTACAGAA
The DNA here is from genome assembly GCA_963931925.1 of Onchidella celtica. Lineage (NCBI taxonomy): Eukaryota > Metazoa > Mollusca > Gastropoda > Systellommatophora > Onchidiidae > Onchidella > Onchidella celtica. Next base: position 11,428,244 of record OZ007580.1, on the reverse strand, counting down.
AACAACAACGATGAAAACCACTCTGTCACTTAGCTCCTAAAGCTGGCCTGTTTGGTCAAAATGTGAGTATCGCCTGTCGTAGTCTCTGGAGAATCGAAAACAACGACCAAATAAGAATATCTCCAGACCGGTAATTAACCCCCCAATTCCCAGACAAAGATGGTCTCAATCGACCATTCAGGAACTTGCAAAACTGCCTTATATTGTCATATCAATGTAAAAAATAAAAATAAAATATATTTGCGAAAACGTATTAGGTGATACATTAGGCAATTTCCCAAAGAACATTGGGTATCAAATGAAGCACTTCAAAAATGGGACTCCGGAATCAATGATTCTAAAAAAATGGGAGGCATTTGGCTCACAGGGAGGAATTTTGGCCAATGGAGGAACTGGGAAGGAATTTGGTTCAGGGGAGAATAATCATGCATAATAAAGAGGAAATAGAAATTATATGATCCATTAGAAAATAACCATGTCTTTTTTTCTTTTTAACTTGATTGCAATTAATTTTTAAAAAAATTAGTACATACTTTTTTTCAACAACTACAATTGTAAAGTATAATGGCGGAAAAAAAAAGTGTTATGTGACAACTCAAAATGGATGAGGACTAGAAGAAACCTGGAACGTACGGGGGGGGGGGGTGATGTGGCCAAGGGGCTCTGTGAACCCCGGTGCAAACTGGACTCTTTAAACCCACGATCTACACATAACATCAAATTGAATCTGAATGGACTTCCTGTAGGGAACGGGATTTAATGACACAGTTACTATAGTTAAATTTACCGATAGCGTAATGGGACATTCGAACTGTTCAACGCGGTGGTTAAGCACAGTTGTTATGGACTTTGTAAGGGCAATTCGAGGCACAAAGATCAACTGCACATGAAAAGTGTGTACAAAGTCCATAACTGACTGTGCTTAACCGCCGCGTTGAACAGTTCGAATGTCCCATGACGTAAATCTAAATATAGTAACCGTGTCATTCAATCCTGTTCCATATACCTACAAACCTACATCTTAAGCAAAATAGTGCACTACCGACTCGGGTCTGTCTTGCGTCAGGTTTTGTCTCAGACTTTATTTTCTTGTGATTCTACTGGCGGGACAAACTTATTATTCAGTGCTACTCGTGCGCGGGATCATGTCTAACTCCATGGTTTATTAAACAGGGGAAAAAATAGACTAGACTCAGTGTACAAATGGCATTCGAAGTCGCTGTCGGAGTGTTGTTCTCTTTTGCCAATACTTGATTTTATATCCTTCTTGTAAGTCCTACTATTAACCTATTTTCAAAAACGGATTTTCAGTTACCACATTTGCTCACTTTGTCCCCTTAGAATGACAAGGTTCTATCTCCACATTTTGGCTGAACTGAGTTACACACTACACACTACTTCTACGAGCCGTCTCCATTGTGTGTCAAAGTACCAAGCGGGCTTGGTGTGTAATTTGCAAGTATTACTAAAAAGAAAAAAAAAAACAACTTTGCTCTAAAAGCTGTGCTCACACAAAACTTCTATCCTCGATTTCCCCCAAGTTGACGGAAGGGAGTTAGAACCTTTTCATTCTAGGAGGACGACTTGCTGACACAATGGTTTAACCTTAGCCGTGCGTCCTGGGCCTAATGGACCCAGAAGCTTTAAAAACGTCTGTAATTACCTGATTTCTGGGATTTTTTTTCTTTCTTGAATTCCATGTATTCCTCGATGATGTAATTGCCCATCTACCCTTGGTCTTACAATTCTAAAATAATTATGCTCTTGGTGCTCACTAACGCACATGCATTTTTGCTATTCCTACTGGTAAGTCCCGGCGTCTCATAGGCACCATATTTTGACAGAGGATTTTATCGTACGATTTTATTGTCATACCCTTAGTAGTACGTCCTGGCGTCTCAGATACATCACACTCTTAGCGAGGATTTTATTGTTATATCCCCACTCGTACGTTCTAGGGTCTCGAAAGACACTATACTTTTAAAGAAGGTATCCTGATAAATTGTTCTTTACGAGTGTGGTGTAATTAGACACCACGACTTACGCCAACATGCATAGTTATTCGCGACGTACGGCGAAGTTTACGCCAGACTTTGGCGAAAACTGCATTGAACTTTGACCTTTTTCTTGGAGTCTAGCCAAAAAGTGTCATAGAAACACAATAAAGATAGTCTTTATGTGCCCGCAATCATATACTAAACTAGCTGAGTTCCCGGCTCTGCCCGGGATAAATCGATTTATTAGTTTCAGTTCTGGGTGATTATTATGGACCTGCTTCATTTTGCCTGTTCCTTTAGCTTTATTTTATTTTTGTTTGTTTGTTTTTAGATACGTTTTACTGCTCTCCCTTTGCGTGTTGACGTCCTGCGCGTCCCGCCAGCACCCCTCGAATTATGGCTATGATTTGCGCACGGGTTAGTTTGTTTGCACATAGCAGGAAATGATAACGTCATATCGTGTTAATGGAAAAGAAATATTATAATATTTTCCTAGGGCCTAGGCATTATATTGAAAACACAAACCTGTACTTTTGGCCCTACAGCGTCAATCTCGCAATTCCAGACCCTTTCTTTTTCCTAGTCTAGGCACATTGAGAACACACACAGTTTCATACTTGACAGTCTTACAACTCAATCTCATCATTCAAACCAGTCCTAACCGGAAGTTGTTTTGTGAGTGTGATACAGTCTATACCGGAACCAATCTTAGTTACATTAATTTGCCGAAAAAATAGACCGAACGCCAATGTGTCGCAACCTGGCAACTAATACAAACGTTCTGCGAGTTGTTAATTATTTTTGTATTTTCTGTGCCGGGGACACGACGACAGTCTATACTAAGCTCTGTATAAAATCTGAGGGCCACCAAATCAGCATTAACGGAGGAGTAGCGAAAGGCGCGCTGCAATTGTCGTAAGGTTTCACTTTTATTAATATAGATATTAGTGATACATTAAGAGTTGATTCACCTGACAAAACAGCTTTATTGCTTTTCTCAGAACTCTGAAAAATAAGATAGGCAATTACGTTAGCCCACTGACAATTTTAAATTTTTACAGTAATCCCGAAATTTAAACGAGTCATTCAACCATAATCCTGCTGCTTTTCCACTTGAAATTCTTTTCCCATGTCTTAAAGTTTTATTCCTCACACGTGATAAATATAAACACCATCAGTGAATTTTTATGACATCATCAGTTTCTACGTTGTATTTCTGCTCCTCTATTTGTTTACCTTTCCTCGTGTGCGTTTTTCTTTTCTCCAGAGAAATGCATGTCAATACCTAACCTTTACACTTTGGCCTTTGTTTACCCCTGGGAGAGGCGAAGACAAAATATGTGTTGTATTATATTTCGGTTTTTTTTGTCCTGTCTTTTTTCTTTGACAAGGTTTCGCTCTGGCGATCTTCCGTGGTTTTTGTTCTTCTAAGAAAGTCAGGCGCATGATGTACTCACTCAAGTCTGATTTGCCTCGGTTTTGTAAACTTTGGCGTTAAAACAGGGCTCGGTGCACTTTGCAAGACAAATTGAAAGCTTATGTTGTTTTTTTTTCCTTGTTCATTTCTGATCCAATCTAATGTTTCTTTATTGTTTCTTATGCGATTCTTTAGCGTACAACCTTTTTGGTTGTTGTTGTCATCTTTAAACTTTGTGGATGAAACAAGTCTGTGCCATATAATATAGGCCCATTGTGCATACCGGCCATTTTTGTTGTAAGGACCGACGCATAACCGTGGCGGTAGTAGCATTGATATTGATTCGTTAGCTGGTTTGCACTGCGAGCACTTAGGCGTCGTGAACTAACCAGCGGGGAGCTAAAATTAGTTCACTACAGTAAACAATGGCACGTGTGTACATGCACATGGGAGACGTTCGGTCAATTCTTCACTTCCTTTCCCTTGTTTACACGGATGGTAGGGAATCTGACTAACTTGGACCCATCCTTTCCACCCCTGTCATAACAGTCAACTGCAATGCAACCAACAGGCATTTTAACTGCTTAGACATATATCTCGAAGTTACACTCGTCAGCTGATCCACCCGCCATTTTAGGTGTCGGAAGAACAAAACAAAAACACTCTGTGACGCCATTCGCAATGGGCCTATAAATTGAAGTCTGATTTAAAACCGAGGCAAAACAGAATTGAGACAAGGCGCCACTAGCCTGAAAGTTTCTTTTCGTTTGATCATTCGGTGTCTATTTCGAGGGGTGCCTGCACAAACAGCGCGACTCGAAAATTATCGATTTTTAAATATATATATATATTTTTTTTGTGCGTATTCTGTTTCGCTTTGATAAGTACTACATTTTGACATGATGCGAATTCCATTATCGAATTAAGTGACCTGATTACTGATGAAGATTTAAAAGTCGTGACAGATACTTGATACTTCACGTCAAACTTTCAAATTGCTTTCCTGTAAAAATTACAAAACTGGCGAAGGGGTATTTGCGCAGGCACCCCTCGATTTCTTACCAGGTCAGTATTGTCAATATTATTCTAGGCTGTTGTTGTAAATACGTACGCACCCAAGCGTTTTGCGTTAGGGGCATGTACATATAATGCACCTATCCGTAACCCCGTCCTTATCCTCAGCCGTATCGGATCCCTAACCCTGCCCTCTATCCTTTCAACCAAGAAACAGGATGAAAAGAAAAACAAAATCTGAAAGAATAATTAATAAAGGCTGTTAGGAGTATTTCGGGAGGAGCTCTCTAGCTCTGCAGTCACAAAAGGCTTTAAAATACGTACCCCTAGCGCAAAAAAAAAATTGGGGGGACGTACGTACCTGTAACAACATTCGGTATTCTAACGCGTTTTTGAAATACACAGTATTTCCTGTTGCAATGTCTCTCAGTCGGTCGAACTTGGGTTGCAAGTTCCCGTTTTTTGGTGTCTTTTCTGAAGGTATTTTCCATAGGCATAACTTTCTCAGGAGGGGAAACCTTTACCATACTTTGCCATAATAATATGTGTTAGAATTTGGCCTGTCAGGATTCACCTGGTTTCGCTTCCAATTGTTGTTCTCACTCTCTCTCTCACTTTCTGTGATTGTTATTTCACTCTCCCTTTCTCTCTCTCTTCCATGGCCCTATCCCTCTATTATTTCTCTCCCTCTGTCACTTGTTGTTCTCCGTCTCTCCTTCTCTCCCCTCTTTCTCTTTTTCTCCCTCTCCATGCTATTGTCCTCTCTCTCGGTGCCATTTTGCTGTTTTCGCACTTACCCCCCCCCCCTCTCCATGCTGTTCTACTGCTTTCTTTCTCTCTCTCTCTCTCTCCCACATGTTGTTATCCTTTTTATATCTCCCTGTCTCTGTCTCTCTCCCTCTCCCCACTCTTTATCTTTCTGCCATATATTGCTGCTCTCTCTTTCTTTCTTTTTTTTATTACAATCTCTCTCTGCCATTTGCTAGCTATCTCTATCTCACCATCTCTTTCTCTTTCCCTCTCTCTCTCTCTCTTTCTCCCAGGTTCTCACCTGCCGCTCCTTACTTCCTCCCTGCCATGGCAAGGTTTCCTTCACACCTTTTTTCTCTTCACTGTTCCAAGCCTATTTTCTCAGTGGGTGGCACTGGTAGGCACGGCTCTAGCGGTGGGTCTTCTGTGTTGTCTTCCTCTCCTACATCTGTGAGTCATTCCTTTCCTATCCCTGCCTCCAAGTCTAAACAAGCATTATCGTGTTGATATGATTTGCGTTGAACTCATGCACTAATATCATATCATGTCACGGGCCCTATTACAAAAGCGCACAAATGCAAGGGATCCAATTGTACAGGAGAGGACGACACCACACCGGTGGTCTAGAGGCAAGGTGCTCGCCCCTCATGCCAAAAGTAATCGAGTTGAAATCCTGGTTACTGCAGGCATGTTGGTATTTTTGGGATTTTTCTCATATTTTCCTGTCCCTGGTCCTATGACGGTTAGGATCGAGCACCTAGTCTTTTCGGATAAGGATGAAAAACTCGGAGGGCCTATGTGCACGTTGCGCATGTCAAAGATACCTTGGCAGTTGGAAATCGAGAAGAGCAGGCCGAACAGGCCACTGTCCGGGCAATATTAAATAAAAACACCCCCTCCAAATAAATCGACACTGCACTGTGGCGACGACATATCTGCTCCAGTTGCAACTGGGCTGCAACGACACTAAGGCAAATTTCCCAAATGGGATTATAGAAGTATTCAAAATACAAAATACATTTTTACTAGAAATGTGTTCCCCTATCTTAAATAACTTGTTTGCATTTATTTATTATATTAACCTACCTGAACAAAGGTAAATCTGCAATCTTGAAGACTCTTTATACTAAGCCCAACCATAAAGTACAGTATCTATATCTAGGCCCCATCAATAACGGCACTTGGATTCGATGCAAAGACTAATAAAGCTTACTGTTATGTCACAATTTCTTGCAGAATACACGGATATGATAACGTTGATTTTCGTCTAGCAGTGTGGAAAAATAGGCAGAGAACGAAATTTCCTGTCACATTATTCAATTATACTCGACCAAAAATGTGACACAAAATTTGTGGCTAAAACAATCGTAAGAAAAAAGAAAACAAGACTGGATTTTGTCCAAAATGGACTTGTCCAAGTCATCGATCTTGAAAAGTTGGTACAGAACACACAGTTTCACAATTTTTGGAGCATGTAGTCACAAAGGTTTAGGTTTTTACGTGTTCAGCCTCGGCTCCATTATAGTTTGAACGAATAAGTAAACATTTGAAACATTGCAGGAAAACATTTCCCTTCTCTTTAAGTCAACATAAAACGCATACAATTCAAATTTTATACTGAAATTCTTACGTGTTGCTACATGTTTATTCAATTTATATATATAGAGAAAGAAGTTTTCTTCAGATTTTTCGAGTCCAAAGTCCTTGATAAAGTCATCAAAATCGCCCAGCGAGAACATGCAACTCTGTGATCCCCCCGGCTACAGCACTTTTTCCCCTCATCAAAACATACTGTTACTTCATGACCTAAACATGTGCGTATTTGCTCAGTAGTTAACTCAGGGCTGATTATGGGTAGTTATTATCTAACAGGAGTTGTAGAGACGCGTCAACAAGGTTCTTTAAACGGCAAGGAAGAATTATTTGTCGTAGCGGCAGGGTGCTTTCAGCGGGAATTCCCGCGGTCCTTGTGTAGTGTTATTGTCTCTTCCCTTTAGCTCAGCGCTAAATCACCACTGACGCGTTAAAGTGGCTTTTTAATGAGCTCAAACTCAAGCGGCGTGACTTCTCAATCAAAGGGATAGTGAGGGCTGGGTAAACATAGGCAATGAGAGAGGTTTATTTGGGGACGGGATGGGGCTAAAGGTGAGGGAGGAGTTGAAAGAGGAAGGACGGGTAGGAGGGAAAGAACCTATATGATTACCATAATAAGTCAAATTATAATGTTAAGTTATGTAAATTGTGGATTGTAAACTGTGTTACTGGTACAATATACTGTTATTCATTGAATGAGAGCCCAGATTGTAGCTTCGGGTTCGTTTTGCTATCGTTTTGGTTTCGGCAGTTAATTCACCGGATGACACCAGCCTTGTCTTGCCAAAAATCCGAGGGGATGTTAGAGTGCATAGTGTTTCGTCTCGTTTCGGTTTTCGTCGGGGCGGACTGTCTTTCGGCAAAACTGCCGAAACCTAAGCTGCTGGGACCGAGTTCTAACACAGTTATATAGATAGATGGAATGATACAGACTGGGAGACAGGTACATGGACTTAAAGGCGTTTATTTTTAATTCACAGCGGATGAACAGACAGATAGATAGATAGATAGATAGATAGATAGATAGATAGATAGATAGATAGATAGATAGATAGATAGACAGATAGATAGATAGATAGATAGATAGATAGATAGATAGATAGATAGATAGATAGATAGATAGATAGATAGATAGATAGACAGATAGATAAATAGATAGATAGATAAGATAGATAGATAAGATAGATAGATAGATATGGATAGATAGATAGATAGACAGATAAATAGATAGATAGATATGGATAGATAGATAGATAGATAGATAGATAGATAGATAGATAGATAGATAGATAGATAGATAGATAGATAGATAGATAGATAGATAGATAGATAGACTGATGGATAGATAGATAGATAGATAGATAGATAGATAGATAGATAGATAGATAGATAGATAGATAGATAGATAGATAGATAGATAGATAGATAGATAGATAGATAGATAGATAGATAGATAGATAGATAGATAGATAGATAAACAGACTGATAGATAGATACTTACTTTTTAATATTTTGCTCTTTAAAACGATATCATACTTTTACCTCTTATACATTTCGGTCTGTGAAATTTAGAAGCTCAGCATACCAAACATGAACAGAGTATCAAACAGACCGTGGAAGACACAAAGTGGTCGTTTTCGTGCTGACCAGCCGCAAAACCCACGCTTAAACTTAAAACTAAATTTCCGTGAAACGGTCAACATTTCTTTCAAAACCGACGATCTGTTATTTCTGCTTTCTTAAAAATAATGATAATAATATCAAATAATAATAAAATCTGAATACCTTAACAATGACACTCTATGGTAATCAATGAAGGTCGTATCTTCAGTTCTACTTCCCGTGTCACCAAGTGCAGTACGACTTGTTTAAAACAGAAAATATTTAAATATTTAAAACAAAAACAAAACAGACGCACGAGACGGTCAAGGAACTAGGACATGTTGCCCCTTTCACCCTGGAAACATCTATTCTGTCCGTCTAGACCCGTTAATGAACAGAACGCCTGAAATGTCAACTAAACAAAACTGTGGTGCCAAGAAAGGGAATCCCCAGCAATTAGCAAAGTGCGCTATTTGGTCAGCAAACAGGGCAACTTTCACTTGTGTACATAATTGATATCCAAAATTTGGTCACTGGCAAGGTAAGACGGTACGTCAACAGTGAATAGCCACTGTGTATGTGTTCAACAGTTTCTTGCGAAACCAGAGATCATTACCTTTAAATCTTCTGACTTAGGGAGGTATCAGACTAAGCCCAGTCAGACACAGTCAGATGGTGGCAGATAAAAAATGTACACTATGATTTCCTATATTTTCTGAGTCAATCGGGGAAGACCTTATCATACTTAGCCTGGTCAGACACAGCCAGTATCTGCCATTAGTTCTTTGGTGCACATTTTGCTAGCAGCAAGTGGCTGTGTCTGACCGGGCTTAGTGTGATACCTCCCTTGGTATCTCTCAGGACCTTCTAGAGGGATGCAAAACGGCTGTGGCAGCTGGCACGCCTTGTCAGTCAATAATGAGTATACCTTTCAGGTCCTGTGTGAGTGGTGGATGGTATTTGGGTTCGAGTTTGGAGATAGCACGTAGACACGATAACAACCATAATATATTGCCTTAGGGAGAAGAAAGACGACAGTCAATTGAGCTGAATGACAGGGCAGAAGAGGGTCTTACCAGAAGCGCCCACAAACTATCCATTGTCAGGGGTGACTGAAATGAAAATGGTATTTTGTTTCTGGCTTAAGATTTTCACATTTCACCTTTCACCTAGGCATTGTCCATCCACTGCAGGATGTAGCCCTCCGACAATGACTTCTATTCCTTTCTGTCTGATGTCTTCCTCATCCTTGTTGTTCCCCCTCTTTTTAATATCATCCTGCCATCTTCTTCCTGGTCGTCCTCGTGTTCTTTTTCCTGTCCGTGGGCAGCGTTTTGTCCATCTATTGTCATTCATCCTTCCCACATGTCCGGCCCAATTCGACTTTTGTTGTAGTATGAATTTTGCCACGTCAGCTAACTTTATTTGCCTATTTCTAAAGATTTCCTTGAAATTTTGCAGTCTTGTGTAGGTGTAAAAGCAGTTTAAGACAGACACCCTAATTAAGTGTGGACAACAACTACAACAAAACAACAACAACAGCAACAACAAAACAATAGTCTTTTCAACAGAATTTTGACCAGTATGGTCAATCATTTCGCTTTGAGTGAGTCACACTGATAATTCTGACCACACAGAAGACTTTGAGATGAAGTAAAGAGGCCAACGAAATACTTCTTTTGTGTTGTTGAAGTCTACCATTGCTTAATGTTATGGAACAAGTCCCTTCTATACATCACATGTGTTTAATTAGCCCACAACACAAAACAAGAAGAACAAGCCGGCACTGAAACATACAAATAAAGACGTCATATTTTATAATGATCTCAAAGTAAATAAAGGCATCACATTCCACACATCATCATCCCTAAGATAATGACACTCTTATCGCAAAATAATGTTTTAGTTTTTACATGAATCTCTCGACACATATAGACAGACAGAGCTAACTCATTTAAAAAAAAAAAACTTTTTGCTTTGGAACTTATCGTAAGGCATTCGACATGATAATTGGCCTTAAGCAATTTGAGTTAACTCACTATTTCATATCTCAGACCCTCCCTGTTTTCGACCCCCCTTCCCCCCCCCCCCCCCCCTAACCTCCGACGTCCACTCGGTCTTTTTCTTTTTAATTTACAGATCAAACTCGAATCGATCTGGAATTTTCCTCAAGGGGACGATAAGAGAATGAGATCGTCTGAGATTAGAGGATTACCTTTTCCTGATTTAACCTACTCTCTGTCTGTCAGTGTGTCTGTCGGTTTGTCTCAGGGCAAAATGTGTACTTGTCTGTCTGTCTGTTAGTGCACAAGTACTGGCCTTTAAATCAGTAAAAATCAGTAGACGCGAAACTTCTTGAGACACCCACAGTCAGATTGTCACTTGGTGAAAAAGCTTTTTCTATTGTTGGGCCTAAATTGTGGAACATCATCAGCGTTGACACCAGGAAAAGTGAAAACATCGTGACATTTAAGAATAGGCTCAAAACTGAATTGTTTAGGATTGTTTTCATGAAACTGAATTATATCCGTTTTTGGTTTCAGAGGTTTGAAGATGAGAGTAGATCAATTGTTTGTTTATGTGTGAGTAGGATCATGATCAATTGATTTTGATCCTGTCTTTAATTTTAGTTCAGCGCCTTAGAGTACATCATTCTTTGTGGATTTGATCGTTTTACAAGTTAATTATTACATTATAGAACATTACATTTTTTAAAATTTGCTTCACCCAAAAGGAATAATTTTTGCATTATAAGGTGATCTCTTTACAAAGACATACTTTAATACAATATGTGTGTCCTAGTTATTGCAGGGATATAAATTATCTTCAACAGTTTAAACTATCTTTTTACTCTTGTCTTTCTGTGTATGTGTTGAAGAAGGAGTCAGATACCAGAATATTGCATTTTTACCCTTGTTTGTCATGCTCTTTCTCCAGTTAAAGTCAAAATTTGGCAAAAAGAAAAAGCCTCGCGTAAGAAAGAATACCCAAACGATACAGTGAAACGCAAACTAAAAGAAAAGACAGAAAACGGCCGATATTTCGGCCACAGCCTTCTTCAAGAAAAAAAAAAAACAAGAGAGAAAAATATTGTCGATCAGTCTTGTCGCCCCCTCTCATCCGCCTTAGATTAATACACTCATTTATTAATTAATTTCTTGACCGGTGACCTGGTGGTTATACCCGTTGTTGCACGAATGGTAAACAGCAATAAGCACCATTGTATTTGTAGTTCAAAAGATTCAGCATAAAAGATTAGCATAAGTGCGGAGATTGCTGCGTAGGATGATCGCAAAATTCAGCCAGTTCTAAAGACGGATAGATTTATTATCATTTTTATTAGATACAACTTCTTTAATTTAGCACAAACATGTATTTGGTGTCGCCAAATTAAAACTTCTCTACTCCACGACGTCTTCAATTCTCGTTTTCAAGAGACGGACGCAGAGTGGAAGGTATGACGTAAGAAAAACTTAAACACGTTTCGTCCAAAATGCGAGTCCACATCTTGCAAGAGTATCTTGCATGACTGTTTTGAACCAACTCACATTCAACCCTATCAACATCATTTCATTCCATACTGCAACCACCTCAGCGACTGAAGGAGGAGATGTAGTGTGAGGAGGAGCAGACGGGTCGAGGATGAATTTCAGTAATGTTCCAGCATGGAGCATTGTGTTCAGTGAACCCACGTATTGGTTGCGTATCACCTATACTAAATCCTCTCACGAGTTAACAGTTCAGTAATTTCCGCATTTTGTGGATTCCTTTGTCGAGCCTAATTGTATCCTATTAAATAGCCATGAATCTCCACAGCCATATTTCTCTTCTTCTTGCCCGGCATTAACGGGGATAAACCTATGCACCCATCCCGCCACTCTCTCTCTCTCTCTCCCTCTCTGTTCTAGAAAGTATCCCATAATAATCTACGATCTAGCTTCAGATCACATGTGCGTCGTGGAATTAAGCTCTCATTTTCTAGGCAGGGAAATTCCACCAAAAATGAACACACATGTGAAATAGTCTATCTTGCGCTGGGCTGATCCAAAGCAGCGAAATGAAAGACCATGGTAATTTTACCGTCATAACAAGTTTCAATTGCCATAAACTCGAATAAACACTGAAGGCCTATAGAAAAGAATTTAAATTAGACTAGTTGACACCTAAGAAAATTAATTTATAATATTTTTGAAACTACCATTCAAGCTATTAGAAAAGAAAAAGGTCAAAATGGCACATCCAAGAATTTCCACCATTGTTTTTTACATTTTGTAATAAGGTTTATTTATTACTAACCGACCCGCGCAAGATATATCTTGCAAATTTTCCATGTACCAAGCGCCACCGTATATCTAGATCTAGGCTACATTAAAACGGCATTTAGATTCCATGCTATGACTAATAGAACTTGCTGTTACACCACAATTTCACACAGAATTATTTTATTTAATTACCCGTTCTACGAACGGTTTCGTTTCTTGGTGCGGAACCAAACTTCCGCGTTCAGTCGGCGCATCAAAACGGTATCATCCTTCCGGTTCACTCAAAATGGTGAATTAAAATAGAATGACCGAAAAAAATCTATTTTGATAAATTCGGTGACAGGAGTTTTCGAATGTTTTATGTGACGAAAACCTGGGTATGTAGATACTGTCGACGTGTATAAAATTTGAAGCGTGTGGGCTAAATATTAACGGAGGAGTAGGCTAACATAGCCTCCAAAGTTCACTTTTATAATAATAGATTTTGTTCTCACTCTAGCTGAAGAGCCCGGCCCTGCCCGGGACAAATCTGTTTGTTAGTTTCAGTTCTGGATCTGCTTCATCTTGCCCGTCCTTTTAGGTTTATTTTGCTATGTGTGTTTGTTTGTTTGCTTTTAGAAATCTTACTGCACTACCTTTGCGCGTCCACGCCCATCGTAACCCGTCAGCATTCATTCAATGGCAGTATATCTCTCTCGTACTGAACGATGCCTTTAAAGTGAACACATCCCAGGAAGTGATCACGTTAAAGGCTGGTGGGAAAAGAAAGAATAGGAGGGCGGAGTAACCGACACAAAACAAACTTCCCCACCATTTCAAGTCTCCAAATCTGAAAGCGCACCTACTGCAGGTTGAAAGGAAAGCACCTGTAAAATTTAAAGCAGATCTGAGCTGTATGAACGGCGGTTGGTCATGTAGAAAATCGGGCGAGTTTAAAAAAAAAAATTATTACTACATGAAGTTCCCGGCATTATCGGGGATAAATCTGTGAACCCACAGTTCTATCTATCTCTCTCTTTCTCTTTGGCCTACAATGGTAACAAAGCTTTCCATAATTATTCTACAGCCTTGCTACAGATTCCACGCGCTCCAGCACTGCGCACTCGTTTCTGATAGGGAAATTGCGCACACCGAACTGAACGCATATTAATACACGGTTTTCGGTGCGGTGGGCTTACTGCAGGGAGCCAAAACCAAGATCATTGTATTTTACATTTTTTTCAACTTTTAATTTAGAAATATCTGCAACATGAATCAACACAATCGGTCGATACAAAAGCGATTGGGCTGGATTAGTTGACACTTAGGAAAATTAACTTTATAATTGTTGAAACTGTCATTTAGGCTGTAGTGCCGAGCAAAAAAAGAGCCAAAATTGCACTACAATGAATTACTCCCACCACTATTATTTTTTATACTAAGATTAGAGTACTGTTTTTTGCTTTCTTGTACATAGACCTGACTGCATGTATGCCTGTCTTAGATCAGAGTTAAACTTTATTTGGTCTTTGTGAGCCTTATTTCCTGTCATTTTGACTATTTTTTATGTCTTTGTGAAGGTATGTTCTTCTCTGTTGGGCGATTTATAATTCTGGGTTCTGCATAATTTCATGACATTAGTTCTTGTTTGTTCCAACTCCACTTTTTGCACATTTGAGAAATTCGACGTTAAACGTTTGCTGCTTTAGTATTATGAAAAGGATAAACCGGAACTGTGAAACAGCTTGACAGATGCCATAAAGCATTTTAAACAAATGCCATAGGGTGCGTTTTTAAACCTTTTCTCTCTCTTCAAGTGCCGGATCTGGAACAGATATCGACGATCATGGTTCGCCACTCATTCCTCCCCTCGGATGCTCTCAAAAAGCCCAAATTGTCCCGGTTTTTCCTTGTCGCCCATCTGTTCAAGCTCTCTAGATATGTTAGTCTTTGTCTACCTCTGCTTTTTTTTGCCCCCTAGTTTTCCAGGTAGAGCAAAGTGTTCAAGACATTTGTGTCGATTCAGGTGTCCCATGAACTGCAATAGTCTTCTCCTAACTGTTTTTATTAGTGATCGCCACGTGTTACCTTTTCTACATACTAAAATATCTCCAATTTTTCAGAAGCTGGAGATAGAACAAACAAGAACAAAGTCTGCGATATGTTTTCATCACTCTGTGTATTTCTTTGCCTTAAGCAAATCCACTCGCCACCCCGTAGACCCTTCTGTCCTTCTGCCTGACTCTCAACAGCTCAGCCGAACACTTTCCCCCTAGAATGATCGAAATTTTCACCATAAATCACTTTTGGGGCGATAATGGAGTGAAGTCCTGGGTTTTTTTCTACTTCAGCCAGATCAATGTCTTTGGCACTTTGTGGGCTTACTTAACGGTATCTGCCTTAAATCTGGGAGTGGGAATATCATTCCACCATGTGTGGAGAAGTCTTCCTAGATTTCTGTCTGATGGTCTGCCTATCGTCTCATGATTTCCAAGCTTGTCATTAAAACTGTGGTCTGTCTAGGTCAGATTAAGTTAATTGTGCCCATCTGTCTGTCACTTCTTGATGTCTTTCCCACCCCCATCTCTCTCATACTGTCTTTCGATCTTGTTGCCTCTCTTTCCCTGTACGCTATTCAACAATGTAATCACAAACACTATACATTAACCTCTTTCGGTAACATTCCTTGAGATCTGCCGATGTCAGAAGCGTTCGTTTCTATCTGATCTCCCCTCTCTGTGTGTCTCCTCTCTCCTCCTTTCTCTGTATGCCTTTCTGCCTCTCTCTCTCTCTCTCTCTCCTATCTTGCCCTCTCTGTGTGTGTCTTTCTGCACCTCTCTCTCTCTCACTCTCTCCCTTGTCTCTCTCAGGCACAGCGGCAGTCCACCAATTGGCTGTGTATTAAGTTTCTTTTCCAACTCAGGGTCAGGACTTCTAGAATATCCCTTGTAGATAGTCAGACAGGCAGACAGACAGACAGACTGACGGACGGATAGTTAGAGAGTCAGAAAGCCAAACAGACAGACAATAAGCCAGCCAGACAGACAGACAGAGACATATAGATAGATAGATAGATAGATAGATAGATAGATAGATAGATAGATAGATAGATAGATAGATAGATAGATAG